>OY986993.1:16751770-17002071 GCA_963920545.1 Lepidium didymum | reverse complement strand
TTTAATTGTTTAACCAATCATTGACTCCTCTATATTCCCATTGCTCACTATTTTAACACAATACATACAATCTTTTTATGTGAAGGAAAATAATATGCATACATATTCACTTTATACGGAACAAATGTATCTATTAATGTGTTCATTATGCACTATAATTGCTGATTGGTTAGTGCTAGAAATTTGAAATTGAACATGATTACTTTACATGTCGGGTTTTTTTTCAGTCTGGTAGTTAGAATGATTCAGCTAATTATTTTGGCATTAGGAGTTCGATCCATCTCCACTACATATAGTAGATTGAAAATAGATTTTAGAGAATGTGTTTTATGCTATGGATTAAACTTTATCGGTTCAATTGTTGAATAAAAAGATTACTTTGCATAAAATTGAATAACATAACAACTAATTATCAATCAATACGATTTCATTCATGTTGGTCACTAGTTATGAAGGTTTCAAATAGCAAAGTGTAATGGTGTGGGGCTTTACGAGAAAATATAAGTTATGGTTTAAACAACATAGGGATTAGTGTAAAGCACATTTTTATGTTCTTTTAAGCCATTCTTTCTTTTTAAGTAAAGTTTGTGTGTTTAAATAGTTGAGTATCTCTTGTGTTTTTGCATAATGGGTCACCTTTTGTTCTTTTATCATCTTTACATCTTGCATAGGGTCGAGAACAGATTTATAATTTCATCCTCTAACAATAAACTCTAATTTCAATAATAATCACTAATACAAATGGGCTAATAGGCCCACTAACATAGGACTAGGTCATGTAGCTGTCGCTTGTACGTCAAGAAAGAAGTTAAAGAGAATTGTGCTTCACAGTCTCTTTTTCGCGGTAGGTAAACGTAACCTACACTCCATCCTCGAATATTCTCTGAGTGATATCTTATTATATCTCCTTATTTGTCCATGAAACCTTTGTATTGTGCCGTTGACTTCTCTTCCTTTGTAAGTAAACTATCTCTATGTGCCTTTCAAGGAATTGGTATATATAATTAATTATAAAGAGCCCAATTTCTATTGACATTTTTGATGGTTGAAGGTGCCAGTGAAATGAGGGTCTCTGCCATAACAACGTAGAGTATTGTACAACTTTTTACTGATTACGCAAACACTTTTGCTTTTGGAGAAAAGAATTAATGATCAAGATTTCCAAATTTTCTTACATTTTATAATGTTTGAAGTAGAATAGCGTAGGTGCACTATGTACATTAGGATTGATTCCCTAAGCAGCCTACATACTACATGAAATCAATCGATTCCCAACCTAAAAATTTGTTTGGAACAAATATGATTTTGATGGTATGAACAAATCGTCGACAGAAACATAAATTATCTAGAATTTGTATGTAATTTTGATGATTATTTGTAAGATTACGGATTTTTAACTCAAAATATATTGATAATAAGTAAAAAGACCCACATTTTTAGCATATGTGCGATCAATAAGGGAGCTGACACCATTGGCAGATCTAAAGAGGCATTAGGTGAGACAAGTGCCTCATGCAAACCACACCAAAATTTGTCATAGATCTAAATTAATTGGCAACAAGTGTAGAGGCTCATAGTAGAATTTAGTTTTTTTCCAATGTGGGATATTACTATTTTTAACCGTGGAGAATTCATATACAACGTGCAAACTAATTTAAACAACCAATCATACTCCAAAATGATCAAAAACGACAAACTTCTGGGTTTTTTATATTCTGGTAACTTATATCGTTGTATAATTGAAATGAAGTATAACGACAACATTTTTGAGTGATTATTTCAATTTTGTTATCTATGAAGGAACAATGGTGTCGTCCGATGATAGAAAAGAGCAGATCGTGAAGGCGATGAAAACTTCCTCTATTGGTCTGGAGATTTCTCGATAGCTACAATCGACGTTGAAAGGAAGGATTGCGTGGAAAGTAACATTGGACCACATAATAGTCATCGGACTATACTCAAAACTTACCAATATTAAATTCAAATTAATGATTCATAAGCAACATTCACATGTAAGTAGCATATCTAGTACATGAATTAAACGATTAATTCAACGATCTAGTACATGAATTACATTCAATTATTTGAATTAGATAAGACGAGAAATCAATAATAAATATCCCAAAATCCTTATCAAGAGAAACAATATATTGGGTCTAAGCTAGAAAAGCCAAGTTTTTCACTTTCCATTGTGAAAACTTATTCTTCTACAAATATGGAGATAAACCCTAAAATGTGTATAAAAAATCACATGAAATCGATCGATCATGCGAGTTTGCTCTTGATTTCTTCTACAATCTTTGGTGCAATCGTTTGATATGACTTCTCACTCGGATGACCATAATCCCAAAACACATAACGAGATTCATCTAAGCATGGCATCGGCGATGAAGGCATACAACAACATCCACCAGCCACATTAAGAAACCCTAAAGCCGCCAACGAAGAAGAAGAAGAAACATATTAAACATAATTGTAACGTTATATGTATTTATGTTTTCATTGAGTCATGTCAGTATGTCATTACCTGAAGCTTGAGGATTGTCGATGAGATTAAGAAGAGGATTATACATGTCTACATATACAAATTTGGCACCAGGAAGTGTCGTCTTAAGATTGTCAAGTTTCTCGGCTAATTTTGTGTTGAACAAAGTAGCCTCGTAATTAACATTGTCTATGCATACACGTCTAATATTTCCCATTATGTTTCTTGCTCCTGGCAAGCAACCTAACGGTAATGTTCCAAGTACCGCAAATTTTCTCGCACCCATATCATATAAACTCTACAAATAACAAAAAGAAAATAATTAAATTTTAGAAAGAAACTAAGAATTCATAACTATCTGTTATAATTCTGAAAATTTAATTGTTGTACCTTTAAAAGATTTTCAGTCCAAGTTATCAAACGATCAGTGTAGGCAGTAACAGGGAGTAATGTCTTGATAGCCGTATAAGTAATGGCAAGATCGTTATTCCCAGCTGAGATTAGATAAACAGCGTTTGATATAACTTCGTTTGTTTTTTTGGGGTCTTTTAAGACTCCGTTTAGTTTAGTTTTATATTGTCCGAAGTCTTTCACCTGATCAGGCATCCATATAACTCCCTATACATTCATTCACCACAAGATATTATATATATATATTGTAATCAAAGATAATTGAAATTGGTTATAAATAGCAAAATAGAAAAATTTAGATTTAATTTACTTGTAATTTGGCGGTACGTTCATCGAGACCAGATCCTCCAGATGCAAAACAAACACCAGTCGTAAGATCATTGTCTGATAGGATCGGATCGTGGTAAGCTGGTAAAAGACTCTTTAAACCTAAACCTTCCGCTACACAAAAAATCTAATATATCAAATTATGTTTGGTAATGGAATCACTTATGAGAATATACAGTATTCCCGATAGAAAAATCTGTCGGGGAAACCGTATGTAACAGAGGTTTTCGACAGATTTTTACTCTAGGAATATATGTCAAAAAAAAAAGAATATTTTAGTGTAAATATATTTACCAATCATATCCGAGAAAACTCTTCCATCTCCAAATCTTCCAGTAGGTTTCCGGCCTACAAAATTTCTACCGTATGGATAGAAATTGCATTTGGACATAGTCCTAAGATTGTTGTTATTGCCTGTATCGAGTATTGAATTTCCAAAAGCGAAAAGGGCCGAAATTGTTGCATTTCCTGAAACTTGTTGGGCATAACCAACAAATAATAAGCAACCAGAAGACAATATTGCCAATAGCATTGTAGAATTTTGAGAAGATTTCATGTTTTCAGTTTGTATCTGAATATTTATATATTGATAAATACTTTGAAATACAAACTGAAAACGTGAAATCTAAGATCTCAAAAGAAGTGCTAGCTAGTATTTATACGAAAATTTCGAGACAGACTAAACGGATTTTAGAATCTTTTTTAGTCAAAATCAATGGATCTGTATGTTATCTTCCTTTTTTTGCCATTGACTATTTTAGTTTTTTTTTTTCCTAACTGCTTATCTAATATATATTTATCTTCTCTGTAATTATCAAAAAGACGCCAGATAAAAAAAGTAAGTTAATAAATTCTCTGTTATATTGGTTGGTAAGATAAAAGCAAAACATCGACTTTGAACTCTAACTAATCTGTAAAATAGTTCCATGATATTACAAATCATATCATCTTATTGGTGTTTTTGTTAGATTTCAGCGTAAATATAAATTATCATATCTTTAGATACAAATTTGTAATGGTCTGTTTTCCATAAAATCGTAGCTATATACGATTAGTCACTCCGAACCAAACAAATAAATAGACTCAACATGAGATGGAGAACCAAAGGAGTATCTCATACAAAAAATAAAGTAAATAAAGGAGCATCATTCCTCATTACCGAGTGCCTGGTTCTTATGACTTCTATAGATGAGGGTAAATAGTGTGTACCATTCTAAATTTATATTCACTTCTAGACCTCTCCATAATAATATAATATCAAGTTACCCCAACATGACAATGGCACGACAGTATCGACTGCCATGTTCGCCAGCTTTAAGCTTTCTAGGATTTTGATTCTTATACCAAATCTGCTTTGGTTGTATTTACTAAAGTTAAAGCTTACGAAGCAAATGAAGACGGTTTCGATTTACATATGTGCGATCAACGAAACGGAAGCTAAACGTAGGACTCGCAATGAAAAAGTAAACTGTGACCAAAAAGAAGCATGAAAGCAGTAGAGATCCGATTACAGTTTTATAAAAGCTATATAAAAAGGTGGTACTTTTTAAGTTCTACATACAAAGACCCCTTCTCTTACACAATCATAGCAACAATCACAAAATCCATCCATCCAAATAAGAAAAACATAACAATAATAAAAGCGATAAAGAATTCAGATAATGTTTGGCCCTGCATCCAGATTTGCTCAGCAAATTAACTCGACCATGAACTTTACCTCTACGCCTACACATCCAAGAACAAAAACACAGAAGAAAGAATCACAATTTGCTCCAAGATACTGAAACAAAATACATTTGCAATTTGCTAATATTTTTACCTTGCCAGCAATGTTGTTGGACAACCAGTCAAGACCTTCGTAAAGCCCCTCGCCTGAAGTGGCACAGGTGCTCTGGATGTACCTGGATATAATTTATAGACATGTGGTTTATAAATTTTTACAATTACATGCAACATAAGGGAGGCAGGGATTAAGGAAGATTATATGCTTTATTTACCAGTGACGCTGGCGGAGAGAGTGCAGACCAAGCTTATCAGTGATTTCAGCTGCGTTCATGGCATTTGGAAGATCCTGTTTGTTAGCAAACACGAGCAGAACAGCATCACGCAGCTCATCCTGTAAAAACACAATAAGTGCTTGGTAAGTTTACTTGTACAGTCTTATAACAGTCAGGATCTAGGTAGATAACACTAGAAACAAGACCTCATTCAGCATTCTGTGCAATTCATCTCTAGCCTCAACAACTCGGTCTCTGTCATTGCTGTCCACCACGAAGATAAGACCTTGAGTGTTTTGGAAGTAGTGCCTCCACAAGGGGCGGATCTGATAAGTGCAGGTTTTACGCAATGTCAGTATATGTGGTACAAACTTCATTATCAATAATACCACGACAAAGTAGGAAGAAGATCCCCAGGTTGGGAAGCATAAAGACCTTAACGCTTTAACGTAGATAAATCATACCTTGTCCTGACCCCCGACATCCCACACGGTGAAACTGATGTTCTTGTACTCCACAGTTTCCACATTGAACCCTGTTTACAATTTGTAGTTTATCATCAATGCCATTGGAAGCAAAAATAGTATGAATATAGTTGACTGAAAATTACATACACCTAATGCTAAGAATGTCTATATCCGAAACCTCTTTGTCGCAATTTTGGAACTAAGCTTTTGAAAAATAAATTATGAAATGATGTTAAGCTTACCAATAGTGGGAATGGTGGTTACAATCTCTCCGAGCTTGAGCTTGTACAAAATAGTAGTCTTACCAGCAGCATCAAGACCAACCATCAGAATTCTCATTTCCTTCTTGGCAAAAAGCCGGCTAAAAAGCTTGGCGAAAGACAAACCCATCCTGTTTCACTTGGCTAACCAAAGACGCACAGAAACAGATTATCAGTATTCAGTATCACACATAATCAAGTATTAATTACGAAACATTGGAGATCACGAGAGAAATCTAAAAATGCTGATTATAAAACTCTCTGAAAAATCATAAGTACAATTAGATAAAATCAGATCCAAAAAGATGCAGAAACATTACAAATCCTATTGTTTTTATCGTATAGATCTTCGAGATTTTTCATAGATCCAGACTTGGACGCTGATCGATTTACAGAATTTTTTTACCAAAATATCGAAATCTCAAAGCATTTCCAAAGATGCGCATCATCATAAACGTAAATCGAAGGAAGATAATCCAATTTTCAAATTGAAAACCAGCAAATGCAAGCTAAGAACACAATGAACAACCTGAAAATGTATTCGAATCTACAAATTAAGAATGCATTGGCTCAGATCTAAATCAATTCTACCTCTACGTGAGAATTTCGGAGGTACCTGAGAGAGAGAGAGAGAGAGAGAGAGAGAGAGAGAGAGAGAGAGAGAGAACGATCGCGATAGACAAACAGAATTTTGAGAGAGAGCTTCAAAACAACGCTAAATGCGGGACGCCGTAATGCAAAACACAGGAGAAGATCTTTATAGAGGCAAAGGACAAAAATGTCATCGAAATACCGAGAGTACCCTTCGACGAGTCGTGGTGGGGCTTAATGGGTTATTGTCCTTGGATGGCATCTTACCAATCATAAACCGCCACGTCATTAATATTTTCAGCATCTTATTCGTTGACGTTGACTTATACTTCATTCTCTCAATTTTCTTTCTAGAACACACAATTTGGGCTGACAATTCAGACCACAAACTTAACGAATGATTCATGAAATGTTCGTTGCTATATAATAAGTTAATGATAATAACATCTTTAACGAAAATACAATTAAGTATCAGAATTTGAAGATCCAATCCCCTAATATGGTCTAATCAAAAAGCAAACACATTTGCTCTGAAATTACCAAAGTCTAGTTCTAAACGGTTGGAACAAAAGTGCCAATGTAACCAACTCCAGCAACAAAAAATGCACAAGATTGTAGAAACAGATATACATAGAAGTATGATCTTCCATAAGCAAAATCGTAGCATCCGCAGAATAATAGATATAGCCCAACAACCAGTTCCCTCCAATTGATTCTGCAAAAATGTTAAACAACATTTTAACATGCTTGAATCTTTAACTAATTGTACTTGTGCTTAAGTTTCAATGAGGGTGTTCTGTACCTTTGTCCAAATCTTGTATAAAGCTTAGTTTTAGCTTTAGCTATTAACTTAGACTTGAGAGTGTCACCTAATTTTTCAGTAACAACCCATTCGTTAACTCGTCCTGCCTCTAATAATCCGATGAAAGTGGCTTTTGTGCGATGCATAGACATTACATTCTCGAATAAGATCCAGAAGACAAGAAGATGGAGTGATCTGCAATTTGACCATACATTTTCAAGTTAAAATTTTCTTTAAGGAAATGACAAAACAGAGTTTTAAAGGGAACAAAGAGAAGAGTAGAGATGTTACCTTGGTGTAGCGATTGCGTTAAGGAGAGTGATTGTTGTTGGAACATAAACAGTTGCCCATTTAGGAACTAGAAGCTCAGGGAATACAACAGTTGTTGGTAAAATCAGACAGTAGAAAACAAATGTAAAGATGTGTACAACAATCTTCCTTATGAAGAAGAAATTGTATATGAGATAGAATTTCTTCCATGCTGACACTTTCTTGTTCTGTAGAATTTCCATTGTCATCTTTCTCCAGAGATTAGCTGGTCCACAAGACCATCTGTGTTGCTGAAACCTGTATGCTTTGAATGTGCTTGGCAATTCATTTTCCACCTGAAATGTTTTGGAAATGTGGTACTACTTTCAGATAATGTTGACTAATATCTTGTTATGTATTGTAGCTTTTGAGTTTTGTAATAGTACCTCGACATCATGGACATAGACAAATTTCCAACCATGAAGACAAGCTCTTACAGCTAAGTCCATATCTTCAACTGTTGTTCGATCTTTCCATCCTCCAGCTTCATTTATAGCTGAGATTCTCCAAACTCCAGCTGTTCCATTGAATCCAAAGAAAGCATGGATTGAAGATCCAGATTCTTGCTCAGCCACAAAATGGTAGTTTAGTGACATCTCTTGCATTCTTGTCATTAAGCACTCGTTTGCATTCACTACAAGTAAACACACAAAATCCAATTGAATCTTCCCTTCTGTCTGAAGTCAATATGATTTTCAAAAGATTGATGATTCTTTTACCAAATTTCCAACGGCATTGAACAAGAGAGATCTCATGGTTGTGAACCAGAAAAGGAATGGTTCGTTCTAGAAAGTCAGGATCAGGCTGAAAATCAGCATCAAAAATGGCTACAAACTCGCATTGTTTCACATAGTTATGCATCATTCCAGCTTTTAATGCTCCTGCTTTGTATCCAGTTCTGTTGTCTCGAATCTCTGACATTATGTTTATACCTTTTCTTGCCCATTTATCACATTCCACATTCACCAGTTCCTGTCTTTTCCAAATCATCTCATATGTCAAACCTCTGATGAACTGAGAGGAATCAATCATATAAACAAAAAGGATTCTTCAGAAAAAAACAAAATTGACCAGAGGACCTTACTAGCTGGATCTGTGGAATCATCAAGGACTTGAATTATCATTCGATCCAACGGCCATGATAGCCTGCAGGCTGCTCCAATAGATAACTGACAAACCTGTGAAAGAACAACAAGAACATTAATTACTGAGTGTATATGTTATATTAATATGATTAAACAAATCACAATTTACCTCTTTTTCATTGTACATTGGGATCTGAATGAGAATCATTGGGTAGTTTGTGTTGGCGAGTTCAAGATCATCATTTTTTAAAGCTTCCCATTTGTGTACTTTCTCAGGTTTTCTTCTGAGTAACTTCACAAACACTACAACTATGCTCATATATAATCTTTCTATGAACAACAAAAAAGACATCACCAAACATATTGTCACTAAGCATTTTAAGGTTGGTATACAGACAAAGATTCTTGTCTGCTTCCAAATGTATATAATTCCTCCAATTACGCCACTTCTCACATCTCCATCTGTATCCGATGATACTGTTAATTCATGCCTTTGAACCTGAAAATCCAACAAAAGCAACAGAATAAGAAATGATAACATATAATCTGAGATCAAAAATAAGTCAAACAGAGGATTTAATTTACCAGAAACCAAGAGGAAGGTGGGAGAGAATCATAAAGAAAGAGAAAGAACTTCGTAAACGATGACATTTTTCTCTGCAAAAAAAGCTCAAAGCCTGAAGATGAAGGAAAGGTCTTTGTTCTTCTACAAGAGATCTTGATTTATGTCCTGAGTTTGAAGATTCATAACAATGTCAGAAGTCAGGACCAGATCTTGTTTTTATTCCTCATTTAAATAATAGTTACTAGCATCATCGCATTCTCTTCATCTCCTTTTTATTATAATCAAGAGAAAGAAGCAAATGATTTGAGATGCATCATTTAGTCAAATTGCATGATTTGCATCCCACTTGCTTAAGTCTCCTGGTAGATAAAGTCGAAGTTAATGTTACAGTTGTCTTCGTAATTTCTGTAAAAGTGATTGCTAACTTGTGCTCCTTCACTACAATTCTCTGATGACGTCTGTTTTTTTCTCAACATAAGAATAAAAAAACAATGGTTTGAGTTCGATGACAAGACTTTATCTTTGGTCACTAAAATATAATTTAACACACATTGGATCTGAATTATGAACTGAACAAAATTTGGAACAAATGTTTGGTGGTCCATGGAGATATAGAAATGTGTTTAAATATCAGAAAGAGTCGATTCTAAAAGTTATAAACTTTTGAAGATTCACTTATAATAACAGAAAAAAACTGATTCAGAAGTAGAACTTGTAACATTTACCTTTGTCCTCTGTTTGGATTTTACTTTCTGCTTCTTCTTCTTCACAATTTGCACTTCCTCTGTTTTCTTTTGGTTCACAATAATTTTGCAATTAAGGTGGAGATGGAATGAACATGAACATTATTTGTTTTTGATGTATAGTCAAAATCATTGCTCACGCACGTCTTAGATTCTTTGGGTCCATATATACTAATAGTCTGGTTATTTCTTCATTTTTAGGATAATATATCTTAATTTGCATTTCTTTGGATATAGAAAACCAATCAATTCATAATTCTATACCATATGAAACAAAACAAAAATTATATACCATAAAGATTGGTGGAGTTGATTAGGAATTCACATTAGAAGCAAATTGCAAGGCAAGAGTAGATCTTATAGGTATGTATATAAGTAGGTGAGTTGTTGTTATATAGTGAAACGAGTAAATAAAATTGGTTGGCATTGGTCATTGATGTTTACAGCTACTATACATAAATTGGAAACAGTAATTGTGAAAAAAGGGGGGAAGAATTTAGCACGTGCGAGACATATCAAACAATTCAATCTCAATTGTGTCCTTTGGAGACCCCATGTGATTAGTTGTTCCTCTAATTCCTAAAGTCAAATTTTTTTAGACATTTTTTATATCATGAGTTGTGGACTGCAATCAATCTAATTTTTCCTTTGTCAAGGAAAAGTTGAACTTTCACACCGAAAACTTAAAAAAGCATTAAAAAGGAGTGTCATTTTAACAATATAGTATGTTTTATGTTGGTTATCAACTTTTCATAAATTTATTTTGGAATTAGGATTTGATCAGTCTCCGCTTCATATAATACTTTAGAATTTAAAATTTAAGTTATGAATCGAGTCTCATTAAATCAACTTTTAACAAAAAAAATTATAATCCTTTCATGTGACAAAAAAATTATAATCTTTTTAGTTAAACCAAAAAAGGACTTAATTTAGGACCAAAGAGATATATTTATCCAGTATTAATTTGTAGAAATGATGTGATTTGTTTCACTGACATTGAACTTAAAATTAATATTTTTTTTTGTCAACATTGGATCGATAAGGCATGATCTATAGCCTAAAACCCACTTCTAATAATCATTTTTTTAAGCTACCATAATGCAGCAGGTAGGAATCGAACCATGATGTCAAGTCATTAGCTGGATCATCCTAACCACCAGACTGAGAGCAACTCGACAAAATTAATTTTTTCATGTTAATAGAACTTGCACATAAAAATCTGTATGAATAAAAATGTAAAAGGAAAATATAATACAAAAGGTGGACAAATGCTGTTAACAACAACCTTAATTATGGTTGATTGTGGAAAAAAATCATATTAATAAGTTTAAATCTTTTTACTATATCATATGCTTCAGAAAACTACAACATAAATCTTTGTACTATATCATATGTTTCAATTAGTCATCCCTCACTACAACACTTTCAAACATCACCACCATAAGAATCCCGAACTGGCATCAGAGCTCGTCGTGGCCAGTCTCTGGCTTGTGACTCTGGTCCAAGCCCTTGTCGTCGTGTGAGTAGAGACAATCCGCCGACGGATGAATCACTCCATATCCAAAACCTTCGGCTGAGTTACAGTAAGCTTCGACTTGGCCGTCTTTACCTTCAAGATTCACATTGTTGAGCACAATGTGGCTGCAAGGGACTGTGTCACTGCACGCAAATTTAATAGCTTTTTCACTTTTGGTTGTCCCAGTTATGTTCCGGTACATTATCTGGCTGATTTTAACCGCTGAGGTCTGCATTATACCCAAAAAGAAGGAAAACATATCTGAGTTTTCATCTTTTAAGTTTTGTTATAGAAGAATCACAAACGCGAGGTTGTATTGCTATATAGTAAGGAAACCTGGTTTTGACATGAAGTTGGATTATCGCAGTAGAACTGATCAATGAGTATAGGGTTTGCAACATCTTGCATCTGGACGTTTGCGAATCGAACACCTTGAACGTAACCAGAACCTCCCTGTTTCGAAATAGGAACAATGTAAACAAATTGATGCAGATAGGGCCCAAATCTGTGTTTCAATAAGGATTGAAGCTTTTGAATTGCTAACCTGGTAAGTTTTGATTCTGAGTCCGTTAGTTGTCTCTTTCAAGAACGCAGTGTCCAACACAACTTCTGTTACAATGCCTGTCGAATTATGATTCCCAAGACTTCCAATGCTGCGAAAAATTCCAAATATTTAGTAATTTGAAACAGATGTTATCGAGAAATTTGATGATGTACCTGATTCCATGTCCAGGTCCACAATAGATGTTCTTCATCTTTATATTCGAGCTCGCATTCACAATTGAGATACAATCATCCCCCGTGCCGATTTTACAGTCTTGAAGGATAACATTGGTAGATTCAGTGATATGGATTCCATCAGTGTTAGGACTATCCCCTGGAGAAGAGACCATAACTTTGGAAACTCGAACTGAATTTGACCTTGCTATTATGAAATTCATCTGCTGGCTGTTCTGTATCGTCAAGCCATTTACTTTCACACCTGAACTAGATTCTATAGTTAGTGCCTGCAGGGAGAAAAAAAGATTAGATTGTTTGGTAACAAGCAGCCTTTTGTAAAGAAAGATTGGTAAACGATGAGGGCAATAGTTTTTATACCGTTGGTGCGCTTCTGCATGGCTGTTCTTACCAAAAACTGTGTTAGATTTCTAAAGAAAAACTCAAAAATAAAATTTTTGAGTTTGAGAAAGCAAAATTTGGGTATAGAAGATTTTACATTGGACTTGTTTTTCTTGCAAGAGGAAGCCCACCATTTGCTGCCAGAACCATCTATAACTCCTTTCCCTTGGAATACGACCCCTTTGAGTTTCGAAAACTCGAGCCAAATTCTTTCCAATTTTGGGTCCCATATGCTGGGCTCGTCTGGTGCAACTATTGTTCCGTCGATCTGTAAAACAAAGACAAGTTTTGAATTATACGAGACATAATCGTATATGTAATAATGGTCTAAACTAACAAAATTTCAAGAACTTCAAATTTCAAACTTACCTGCTGACGATAACGAAAATTCAAGACTTAAAGTTTCAAACTTACCTGAATTATCAACTTTTGCTGACATGGACCAGTGAACTTTGTTGCATTTACTAAATACCGACGTTTTTCTGGAACTAGAAATACAGATCTTTTTGTATTGCAGGCCTTGTTCCATGCGCTTATGAATGCCTGATTTGTGAAGAACATTGTAAACATTATTTGCGCAAAGATATCAAACTAAACCAGCAAAACCAATAGATCAATTCTACAATGCACAGAATCCATTTATCAATTTCCTCGATGTCTAACTTTGGGATATATATATATATATATATGTGTGTGTGTGTTTTATTCCAGACATACAATTGAAAGCGTTTTAGGTATCCAAATATACGGTCGTTTTCATGGAATAAGAAAAATGATCTCAAACACACCTGCGTATCATCAGAAATTCCATCTCCAGCTGCACCAAATGTATCTACATTGACCACATTCTTCCCAGAAGTTCGGCTTGTGAATGACGGCAGATCAAAGAGCTGTGTATCATCATCATCATCTAACATTACATCAAAGTTCTCAAGCTCTTTAAGGATGTCAAGATCGGTGTACACCATTTTCCCTGTAGCTTCATAGGCAGTTACCAGTAACAAACCTAGAAGGGAAAAAAAGAAGAGCTTATCCATTATATGCGTCAATCAAAAGGCCAAGAGAAGGTTCAGTTTTGATTATTATATCCAGTGCCCACTAATGAGATTTCTCTGCAGAGATGATTGATTCTGGGTTGAATTTATATGCAGAGTAATTAATGGGGTTTGTGGGGTTTATTGGCTTGGCTTAAAAGTACATGAAAATAAGACCTTGTTTTTCTATATATCTACGCTTAAAGCACAAGTCATGTGCTTTTCCACTTCTTTGCTTTACTCCAAAACCTCTACACAAACCTTTGTGGTCAACTTGTTCTTAATGAATATTAGTCCCATGAGGTCTCAAATAATAACAAAACGAAAAAGAAGACCCAGGAATTCTCTTAACTTCTTTACTTTCAAGATGCTATTTTTAGATTTTTGACATGATGTGTTTCAGGAGATTGAAAAACAGAAATTTTTTAGTATACCAAAAGGCAAAATTGGAAGAGGCCAGTGAGTTTGTTTCACCAACCTGGCAAATAAAGAATCTCATCCTCTTGTGTTGTCTCTGTAGAGTAGCAAGCATGTTTTGTGGCTTCAAGTGAAAGAACCCGTTTTAGATATGTAGAAAAACGTTGTGCACTTAAATTCGGATTTGCTCTTCTTTTTTATGAAGCTAAAGCAAAAAAAAGTGTTTTGCAATTTTGCGTTATCAGTTTTTCACGATAACTGAACTGTAACCAATCTCCCTCAATAGCTCTCGTGATGCAGCAATCTCTCTGATTCGCCTGGAGACTTCAAAGTCACCGATCTCAAAGTAAAATTTTGAAACTTGAACATAAACAGCAAAATTTTCAGGCTCAAGAGCCATCAAGACTTCCGCTGCTTTTCTTCCTATTCTCTCGTTTTTATGAATCCTGCAGCTCTGGAGTAATGAGCTCCATGCGATGCAGTCTGCATCACCACGTACATGCAGAAGCAACCTTTCTGCTTTTTCCACCAAACCAGCACGCCCTAACAAATCCACCATGCACGCATAAACTTTCCTTCCTGGAGAAATTCCGTACTTCGATTCCAGTGAGTAAAAAATCTGTTCACCTCCTTCAACAAGCCCAGAATGACTGCAACCTGATAATACAGACAAGATTGTAACTTCGTCTGGTATAAGATTCTTTTGATTCAATTTGCTCAGCATTTCAGCACACTCTCTTCCCATGCCATTTCTAGCATAGCTATTGATGATAGAAGTCCAGCAGAAGATATTAGGTGAATCAAGCTCATCAAACACTTTCCGAGATACATCACTCTGACCACTCTTAGAATACGCATCAATTAGAGAGCACGAGACTGCAAGTTCAGATGCATAACCGAATTTGAAGGCACAGCAATGTACAAGTGTACAACTATGTAAACTTGCTGGTACAGAGAGGGACAAAGCCTTGAGGACAGTAGAAAGAGTGACTTCATCAATTCCAGTTTCTTTAATCATCAAACCAAACATCTCGATGGTATCTTTAATGATGCCACAGTGCATAAGAGAAGTCATCAGCGAGTTGCAGCACTCCAGAGTCAGACCAGGCAAACTGTGGTAAACCAACAAAGAACTCTCAATATCATTGCATTTTCCGTACATGTTTATTAGAGCCGACTGGACATGAAGACTTGCAAGATCGAAACCCATTTTGAGGACAGAGCAATGGATCTGTTTCCCAGACTGAATATACCCGTTTCTGCTAGAGAAATTCAGAAATGACGTCAATGACCGTATGGAAGGTCTCTTCCCCCAAAACTGCATCTTGCTAAACAAATCAAGAGAATCAAGCACAGACCCGTAATCTGCACACACAGAAATAATCGAATTCCATGATATCACATCCTTTTCTGGGACAGCATTGAATGATTTCTTGGAACCGGATAAATCACCGCAAGCAGAGTAAAAGTCCACGAGCGCATTAGCCACAAATATATTCGAACTGTCCCATCCAGATTTCATCACTAAGGAATGTAGTTGATTCCCTTCAAATAACAACCGATCACTAGAGCATTTACGTATCATATAACAATAAGTCAACCCATTTTTAGTAACACCTTCAAGTTCCATTTTATGGTACACTACAAACAATTGCTTGAAATCTCCAGTCTCGCAAAAACATCTCAACAGCAGATTGCAAACAGCTAAATTTCTCTCTGGCATTTCATCAAACAGCTTCAGAGCAACATCAACAAGTCGCAAAGACGCATAAAGACCCACAAGTGCAGATCTAACAAACATATTACATTCAAAACCAAGCGAAATCACCCTGCAATGAACTTGTTTCCCTTCTCTACAGAACCATTCATCACTACATACACTCAGAACAGAAGGAAACGTGGAAGCGCTCTCTCTAAGACCACAAGAGACCATCTCCGCGTAGAGTTCAACAGCTCGTGCAGGACATCCATTTCGGCTATTCCCAGAAATAAGAAGATTATAAGTAACAACATCACGTATCGACATTCCATCGAACACTTCGTGTGCGGATATCAAGTTGCCGGCTTTAATCAATTCATCAATCTTGCGGTTATAAGTGTAAACGAGGTCGTTAGGGTTTTCTTCAAGAAACGAACCCAAGTCAAAACGAGTCGCCGCCATAAGCGGTGCAGGAGGACAAAAACATTGCGCTAACGTCGTTGCTCTGCGAAGAAAGTATAAAGCTTGAGACACTCGCATGTCTCCGACACAGTAATATCTCTTTCAGACGTAGTTCGCATTATAATCAAAGATTTAGATTACGCAAATTGAATGCTTTCTTCGCTCCTTGCTCAACAAGTACGAGTGTTTTTACAAGAAGAAACCAACTTATTCAACTTCACAATAAACTACCAAACCAAATACCATCGAATTTCTATGCGAAATTCAACCGAAATTGCCTAATAAACAGAAGTGTACCAAATTTAACCAACATCTTTAAATGTTTTGACTTTTGTAAATCTTTTGACCAAATAAAAAGGCTCTGTTCTTACTTCGAACAGAGCGGAAATTTTTCTTACACAAACGGAACCGAATTAAAGTTGAGGACTTCAGTTTCTGTCTAATTCGGTAAAATTCTTTCCAAACTGATATTCCTACTTTTTATTATCGCAAATATTACTATAAACAGCAAAATTAGGAATTTTAAAGATTGCGAAGGTAAAAGTAAACCACAAAAAATAACATCAAAATCCAACCTTTGACATTATGAATAAGAGACTTATATTATTACAGTGACAATCGCAATGCTCTTTCAGAGCCAAAAGCAGTCGTCTTTTTTTATCACCAAACAAAATAACACAAAGCTTCGTAGAAAGACGAATGGATATGCATTAGAATACTTACAATATTTAGCTTTAGTGGATAATAAACACTAGCAAGTAGCTGCAATTGCCTCTAAGAGAGAGACCACGAACTGCATCTGAGTATCTTCATCGATTTTGGAGAAGAGAGGAACGTGAACGAACAGAGACTTGTGTCCCTTTTGCTCTGCAAACCTCAGAGAATGATAATACACATAGTTGCAAACAAAACGCCCTGCGTCATCTGATTGAATCACGTCGAAGCCTTTCTTCTTCAATAACTCGAAAATCGACTCTGTCGAGCATGAAGTCTTCAGGTATCCCAACAAAAAAAAGTTCATATCCAAATTAGAATGTCTTGCAAGAAACAAAGAAACCGTAAGTTTTGTGGTGAAGCATGTACAAATAAATATATACCTCTTTTGCCTTTGAAATGCTTCCATCTTCAACAACTATAGGAAGTCTCTGTGTAAAGAAAAAGTTAAGGAAAGATTAGTGTCTGCTTGGACTTGAATCAGTTCCTTAATAATGGAAAAGGGACTCTATTGAAGTGACTTCATACGCAATTGTTATCGTTTTTTACCTGTGGTTGCCATCCCAATTCATCAGGACACCGGAAATGAGCTTCGTTCACTGCTTGTCTTTCAATAGCGAATTTTGTGGCTCCGCTGTTCACCCCTAGATGAAGCTAAAGAAGCACCACAATCAAGAGAAAAGGCTTGTGTTTTAGATCTATAAAACATAGGAAGAACACTCAAATCAAAAGAACAAATTAAGTTTTTTATTCTTCGAAAATCTAAACTTGTTGAGACCTCAACAATCTTTAGCTTCAAACACACAACAACTGAAAAGCACCACAATCAAGAGAAAAGGCTTGTGTTTTTGATCTTTAAAACATAGGAAGAACACTCTAATCAAACCAAAAAAACAAGTCTTTTATTCTTCGAAAATCAAAACTTTTTAAGACCCCAACAATTTTTAGCTCGAAAATATAACAATCAAGAACCATAAACAGAGTCAATGCTTAGCTTAGTGTTTTTCTCTTTATGATATATTCAGACACAACTCTGAGACAAACACAAAACCGACTCGTCACTGAGGAAACACAGCTGAATCACACTTCATAAATTATCTAAGTCTTAAAGATTGTTCAAAGTCTGATTGAAAGGTATACAATATTGATGACCTCAAGGAACTAGACTGAGACACTAGAGTAGAAATCAATTTGACAGAAAAATAACACAAATGAAAATGATGATTAAAGAAGTAAGTATAAAGTCTCACCCAAACAACAGTTCCGTTGTTGTTCTTATCTCCAGAGACAACACTCGACTCCAAAACCTCGTAAAGGTGAGACTTTGCACCTTCCCCTGCAGTATCAAGAACAGTGCAGCTACCAAGACTTAACCCAGAAGGAAAGCCTCGTTTCTCCACATATGATTTCAGATTATTAGCTATCTTCTCTGTGGGATTTTCTGAAACGCCAAGAAATTTCTTGAATCCAGTCACATGAATCGTAATTGTTTTTGGTCCTTCAGAACCCATCACACCTTCATAGTGATAGAAACATATACGAATTAGACTGAATTCGTGAATCGATAATAACAAATTGAAGGTAATTATAGATAAATCAAATCAATCCATCAGTTCAACGAATTCTCGATTGAGTATACACTACATGATAAAGAGTTGACACAATCCTCGTGATTAGATGATCAAAGATCAGATTCTTTATACCTGAAATTTTGAAATCCGATTGAAGATAATCAAAAAAGCCCAAGGGTTTGTTTTTGACTTCTGGGATTGTAGAAAGAGGTCACAAAATTGGGTTTTGGTGTCTTATTGCTACGAATAATAAGAGAAAAACGAGTTTTCGCGGTGACTTATTATAAGCACATCCTTTGTAAACGCCCACCGTTTACAAAACTTTTACGAAAATGCCACTAAGGTGGGAGAATGAAACATCTCCGACACCGTCTTAGGTGGTCGTTATCCAATCGATGACCAAGGAAGGAGGGTGACGTGGCGTATTATAATTGGAGGAATTTGTTGCAGTTCCGGGTACATGAGTAGTTGAGCTGCGGTGTCAACGGAACCACTTACGAAAGTGCCCCGTTTATTGCATTGGGAAAACGTATAAACATAACTAATCTTCCATGAATTAAGAAAGGATTCAATTCTTTGTATAGTCTTACATAATACTGTTTCAGGTTGAAGTTATAATTTAGGTTATTTAGAAACTGGAATTGTATAGTCTTACATAATATTAATATTCTTTCGGGTTGAAGTCATAATATGAAATCAATATTAAATGAAAGTATAACTGAAATATGTCGCCATAATTTTTATCATTTTTTTTCCAATAAATAATTATTAAATCGACAAAATCTGATATATAGCTTAAGTTCTCCAATTGAAATTGGATGAATTCTAACTCACCACCTAGCTAAATGTCGCCATAACTTTTATCAAAATTTTTATTTTAAACTTTTATTCCAATATATATATATATATATTGTTTACACAATTTTTGTTAAAGTTAAAACTGATATCAGTAAAATATTACCATGGATAGATAGATCAGTGATAATGTGTTTTTACAAATTCTCATGCACCAAATTTAAACTTCTTACCCGAAAGAATAGAATTGAGATTAAAGATTATTAGACCAGTTAGAAAAAAAAAACAATTATTAAAGATTTCTTAATTGTTAGGCTAATGGTCAGCATTTAAGCGATGTTTTTCTTTATCTTTTTTTTCCGCGAAACATAAATTTTATTGAACTTTGAAAGTCAAGAAAGTTCATTACAGTATATCAATAGATGTTTGAAGAAAACAGACACAGATGTCTGAGATTATGGTTTTTTCTTTATCTTTTGTAACGCGTATATGCAGAAATTTGTTGGCTAAATTACAGAAATTTATAATATTATTTTAAAAGTTAATTATGTCACAATTAACATATAATGGAATATAATGACTATATCTTTCAATGTATATAATATATTAGAAAATTATAAACTAATCAAACAGAATATCGCGTGATGCATATTGATGTTATAAAATATTCATCATGCTATATAAGAGTTTGCTATGTCATGTAACGTTAGGTTTAAGTTTGACATGATATTTTAGATTCATCAGATCCACATGCGGCTATTTGAAATAAAGCAATGTATATATAAAGAATCTCGGTCGATCCAATAAGATGAATTAATGTCTTATCTACACGACACACGAGTACTTAATTAATCCCAATATACTTTCTCATGAATACTGATTTCTTTTTTACATCTTTGTTTATAGTATGAATATTAATGCCTTTTATGTACTTCTAGAACTAAGATCAAACGAATGTAAATATCACAAACATTAAATTAATTGCTCCTGTATGGCTGTATGTTTATTATTTTGTTAAATACTATTGTAAATATTACTTGTTTGTTAAAAAGCAATTAAGTGAAATCATGAAGTCTTTTTATTTTGATAGCTTCACAAAGTTTCTTACTAAGAAAGTGTTTCTTGGAATATTAAAAACATTCATGGTATAAGTTATAAATCATGAATGCAAAAGTACTAGAATTTGGTATATACGGAATCAGTGATCTCTTCAAATTAAGGTCAAAGTTGAGAAGTACGAAATTACTGAATAAATTAGCTCATTCCCAAGACTCCCCTCGGACTCACAAATCTTACCTAAGTTTTAGAATTTTCATTCTCTCCCTCTCTTTCTCCAACAACACAAACCCTAAAGCAATGAAATCAAACCCTAGAAGAAAATAGTCACCATCACACTTCATATGCTTTTTCTTGGTTAAAATTTTGTTATTATTACTCAAATGGAGATTTTCCCCGAATGGACTGCCTTTGAGCCTTTCTCTCTCGGAACCCATTATAGCTTTCTTCATGGTCCTGCATTTCAAACATTCTAACAATTAATTGCAAATTTTACATTTTCAGTTGGAAAGCTTTAATTAGTTGAATGGGTTTCTATAAAAGTAAACTGTGTGCAGAGTGAGCTTCATTACTATATAAGGGTTTAGGTCATAAATTTCACACATTGTAGTAGTTGAGGATCAATGATTCCCATTTCCCCTCTCCTTGCTTTCACTCTAATAATCAGTCAATTACTCTTTCTTAGGGTTCTGAAATTTTTACTGAGAGTGATGCTATTTGGATCTAGATGATTATGCTTCTTTGATTTTCAAGCAAGATATAACAGTAAATATAATGAAAACATAATTAGTTACTGAAAAAATTACCTCAAGATAAGCATTGTATGGTTGCACTGCATTGTTATCTTCCTGGCAAAAACATTGATCTGAAGTAGCTCTCTTGTTGGTCACTGGAGGGAAATGAGCCCACTACACCATCCCCAAATCAATCACATTAGAATCACAAAATGTTAATTATGAGCTAGTTAGATCTCTCAGTTAAGCTGACTAAATAAAATGAAAACTAAATTAGGGTTTTTTTTTGCTTTTAAATGGATTAATCAAGGTTTAAGTACATTTTTAGCAGCTAAGCTGAAAGCTTCCTTGTGAGCCATGCTTGGATTCTGAGCCTTTAACCTCCTGATCTCTTCCCTACTCCAATCCAACCCCCAAAAAGGAAACTAATTTAGCTCATAAACTTGTTAAATTTTGGTAGAATCATACACACACGCATATATGTGAAGGTACTGAGTTGGATTGATTTCTTACTTGATGAAGCAATTGTAAGCTGAAGGAGCTCTTTGTCGTTTCTCAGGTGCTGTACAAACACTCAAATCATAAGTTAGAATGATGGAATCCGAGAAATCGCAAAACAAAAATTTGTAAATTGAATATATATACTCAAACGTACGTTTATTGACAACTTGGTAAACACGAGACACATCCTCATCTTCATTGTCTGAAGATGTAACCAAAGTTGCTGGACTGTTCTCCTTCTCCTGATTTACCTTCCACGCTTCTTCTTCAACACCATCCGTAGGTGTAACCTCCTCTTTCCCAGTCTGAGCACATATGTACATATAATCAAGACAAGATTGATCATATATACATATATACAATAGCTAGCATGTGTTTCTCTATGTATAGATGTTATGGGAACCTCATCGAGATGGGAGAGAGAAGCAAGAAGATGGAGAGGAATGAATGAAGCCTTCATCAAATTGACAGAGAGAAGGCTTGTGCAGTGCCCACATCTCACAGTCACCACCATTGACAGGCTTGTGAACGGCACACTCACCTGCAACACACGTATATAAGCATCATATATATGATCATACACATATATAATAACAGAGAGAAATGGAGAGAAGAATTAGTGAAGGTGTACAAGCAAAATAGTGGTGCAGAAACCACATTGGACATGGCAAATCTGCCCCGGAATATCAAACAAATTACTGAGTGTTGTCATGTTTGCCATTGTTGTCATAGAGAGTATATGATGAATGATAGGAGATAAATGTGAGTAAGTGTGTGTATATATAGATGGAGAGATAAGTATTGTTAACCATTAATGCTAATATTATGTCTTTCATGTGATGCTTTGGCTATATGCTAAAATGCACACTACACAATTTCTCTTATGTCCGTCTCTATCTCACTTCTGATAAGTGGAATCTTCATCTAGCTGTGAGCAGTTATTGAATCTCATTCTTTCTATTAATCACATTCCTAACTCCTTCATATTACACTATATGTTCTTCTGTATATAAAGATTATATATATTATACTGTTGATGATAGTATTTCTTTTTGTGGCTTAACTAGGAGGTTTTGAGTCGAGGCTCATAATTCCCTCAGGCTTAAAGAAGGTCATGTGAATGTCTCTGCTCAAATGAAAATGATTAGCAATATTCCGCATTTGAGGTTAATCGATCTCTGGTCTTGACCAATAAGGCGACTTCTTCCTTAAGTGGAAACCACTAGACCACGACCATGATGATAGAATTCAATTAACAATTCACTTGACTTTTCTCTAATTTAGATACGGTCCTTGTTGTTTAAAGCATTATTTAAGATTTTTGTAACTAAAGTCTATATATGCTTTGATCCCACGAGCGTGAAATTTCAAAATTGATTTCCTGACCCGCAGTGTTAGAGGGTTCTCCATGAATCGTTATTTTATTAATCGTGTTCCCAACATTGGTTTTCCTTTTTGTTATGATATAAATGAGTTAAGTTGGTAAAAGAAAAATCTGTATATGCTTATGTCACACTTATTCACATATAAAAATGATTTTCAACATTAGATAGTATGATTAATTGTAAGATTAGATTATGTTAGGTTAAACAATACAAAAAACAAGAAAAAGATATACTGAATGGTAAAGACTAAATGAAGGAGTAAAAAGGGAAAGTCACGTTGCATGAAGTAGAGAAAGACAGTAGATAGAAGAGAGGTAAAGTTAATAAATGAAGTGAAGCAGTTTGGTTTGGGTTGCAAGATAGAAAGAAAAAAACAAGTGAGGTTGAGAAAGAAATGCCTCTTTGTCTCATTTGTAGTTGTCTCTTTAAATGGGATTTAATGAATCTCTCTCACAAACTCAACAGTTTTTGGAGTTTTAGGTTGAAGTCATGAGAGTGATAGTGAAAGTGAAAGTGCAGTGAGTTGAGAGTAGTGTGAGTGTTTCTAGGAGACTCATCACTTTTAGTAACTCGGAATCTTAGGATTTTGTCCTTCTCTTACAATTTTGCTAACTGTTTCTTCACCATTTTATCTCTCTCTCTCTCTTCAAGTTTCAGTGCTCTCTCTCTATCTCTCTCTTTATTGCTCTCTCTTTCTCTCTCTCATTTTCTAATCTTTATTGCTCTTTTTCAACCACAAGAAAATGACTAAACATTATATATTTACTCAATTTCCTACCCATTTGTAATTTTTTTGAGTGGGTAGAATCCAATGCAATGGACAAGTTTTACCCATTTTGTTTGAGCACATTTTATATCAACCAAGACAACGTCAACAAATGTAAATCAGTTTTCACAAGTTCTTTTGATGAGTGTTTGACAGCGTAAAGACGTGCACATTTGAGAGATTAGGTTAACATATCATAAAACATTTTCATAGGTTAAAAATCATTTTCACATAAACTTGTCATTTTATGTTTCTACGAAACGCAGACTTTATACATGACATCAACCAAAAATCTTACGACCAATCACTTACTTGATGAATTGGGCAAATCTCACTTGTTAGGTTGTCTACCACATGATGTCATTAACTCATTACCGAGGATAATCAATAGCTGATCAAGACTAAAACGTTCAGTTCAACGATCCTATTGTCTATAGGTCCAAGTCACCATTTCCATATCATTCGAAGCCTAATTGAACAAAAATTGAGAATATCTCTAACCAATCTCATCAACAATTGCATTGATAAACTATCACTAGAGACAATATAGAGTTTTGATGCAATTATGAGATTTTCTTATAAAAGAAAAGATCAAATTTTAATCCTTAACAGAACTAAACCACAATCTCTAAGTTCCAAAACAAAAGAGGCAAATTAAGAACATTACTTAATCATCATCACCATTCACTCTTCATCAGGCTTCTTGAAGACATATGTGGTTCCACATTTTCCACAGTAATGCCTATCAAAGTGACTCGCCATGAATGTTCCTGGACCACAACTAGCAGAAGGACACTCTTTCCTCAGCCTCTGAACCTTTCCGCTTCCATCGACCTTGTAAAACTGCAAAACCGCGAGCTTCACTTTCTTGTGCTTGTGCTTGATCTTCTTCGGCTTTGTGTACGTCTTCTTCTTCCTCTTCTTCGCGCCTCCTCTCAGACGGAGAACCAAATGAAGCGTCGATTCTTTCTGAATGTTGTAATCGGCGAGTGTTCTTCCATCTTCCAATTGCTTTCCGGCAAAAATCAAACGCTGTTGATCCGGTGGGATTCCTTCCTTATCTTGGATTTTGGCTTTCACATTGTCGATTGTATCGGATGATTCAACCTCCAAGGTTATCGTCTTCCCCGTTAGGGTTTTCACGAAGATCTGCATTTTTCTTCGTCTCTATTTACGGAGAAAGACGCAGAATGTTTAGCAAAGAGTTTTTATACCAGCGACATAAGGGTTTCGAGCTCATGGATTAGCACAATTTTTTAAAATAATGGGCCTTAAGGCCCAAATGTAAATGAAAAAGCCTGTATCAGCGCTATTCTTTACTTAATAAGCCTTCGGCCTAAATTATGAATGTCAAGCTGCTAGAGATTAAGTCTTTTTAAGGCAAAAGTTTGAAAAATACGAAACTCTCATCGTCTACTCTGAGAGAAAATATCTCTAGAAATAAATTTTATCCTTTTGATTGATTTGTTATCAATGGCGATTGTAGCATCTCTACGCGATATTAATCTATTCTCCTCACTCCCTTCGACACCACCACTGGCAGATTCATCCGCAGGAACTTACCGGCCAGCTCCGCCAATACCGATTACCAAATACTCACCGTCGCCTAGAAATCGTAATCCGAGAACTGACAAACAAACTGATACACAGCCGAAACCACAATCAAATCCAGCACTGAAGCTTCCGCATCACCGGACCAGATACTACAAGCCGGTTAAAGAAGGAGTCATCTCCTCGGACGGCGAACGCACCATCGTAGTCGGCGATTCGGGCGTCTCTTACCAGCTTCCCGGCGCACCATTCGAGTTTCAGTTCAGTTACTCTGAAACACCGAAGGCTAAGCCAGTAGGCATCCGCGAACCGGCGTTTATGCCGTTCGCGCCACCGACTATGCCGCGACCATGGACGGGAAAAGCACCGTTAAAGAAATCGAAGAAGAAGATTCCGTTGTTTGATTCTTTCAATCCACCACCTGCTGGAAAGGCTGGGGTTAAGTACGTGGAAATGCCGGGACCGTTGCCGTTTGGTAGGTATCCAAAGGAAGGAATGAATAGAGAAGAGATTCTCGGGGAGCCATTAAAAAAGTGGGAGAAATCGATGCTGATTAAGCCACATATGCACGATAATCGCCAGGTTAATTTGGGTGAGTGTTGTTTCACTTTTTAAATTTAGGAATTATAAATTCCAAATTTCCCATACTGGATTTACTATGTGTCTTTAAAGGAAGAGATGGATTCACACATAATATGTTGGAACTGATACATTCGCATTGGAAGAGACGACGCGTTTGCAAGGTTCGATGCAAAGGAGTCCCCACTGTGGATATGGATAATGTTTGTCGTGTTCTTGAGGTATCTGTTTGAATTCTTGATTGTAGTTTTTTCAGTAACCATTAGTTTCTTAGATTAGCTGTTCCATTGTTTAAGTGGAGATACACAGGAAACTTGAAGGCAAAATCTGTAGAAAGATCTTGGCTGTTTGAAATCTAGATGTTTTGTAAATTGAGTAACAAAAGATGTTTTTTTTTTGTATGTCTACTTTCGAACTGTTGGATTAGTGATTGACCAACTCTTCCAGCCTTTTTTTCTTTACCTCCTATCTAGGAAAAGACAGGAGGAGAGATCATTCACAGAGTTGGAGGTGTTGTGTACCTCTTCAGGGGTAGAAATTACAACTACCGAACACGGCCACAGTACCCATTGATGCTGTGGAAACCAGCAGCTCCTGTTTATCCGAAGCTCATTCAAGAAGTTCCTGAAGGATTGACTGCAGATGAAGCTCAGGAGTTCAGGGTCAAGGGAAAGTCTCTTCGGCCCATATGCAAGTTGTGTAAGTATATCTTATCTTCAAAGCGTTAGTCCTGTTTTTTTTTCTCTTCTGTTCTGTTACTTTGGATTCGCTCAACTAAATTGGCACATAATTTGTAAGAAGAGGTCACACACTTACGCTAGATATTTACTATTATTGTCATGGTTTTGCATTGCAGCTAAAAATGGAGTCTACGTGTCGCTTATTAAAGATGTTAGGGATGCCTTCGAACTGAGTCCATTGGTGAAAGTTGACTGCCCAGGACTTGAACCAAGTGATTACAAGAAAATAGGCGCTAAGCTTAAGGTCTATGATCCTTCAGATTTCATTTTATTTTTGCACATTGCACAGCTCTGCATCTTCATTTTAATCACTTTCGGTCAAACTCAAATGGCAAAATTGAAAGCATTTTAAATCATAAACTATTTTTAAAATTTTAATTTTGTTAATTGCAAGGATTCGGGATGGGATGAAGCTTAAGCAGCTCACGCCCGGCGCCTCGCATATGGGTAGCAAGAGGGCGCTTATGCCCCGACGGTGGGGCCTTATGGGGAAGGGCCCAGCCCAATAGGGTATTAAGCTTAGGAGCTCTAGAGTTTCATCGGCTCCAAGCAAGGCTTGTCAGAACCTACTCTCATTTTTAGATGCTACTGATTGATTTATTTCTGGTTTTTTATAAACTTGGTTTCATGTGCTCTCTCTGATTATTTCAGTTTTCAGATTCTGTTGCCAAGGTTTCATCCTCCAACATTTCTCAATATATCTAAAATGCTTTCTCTTCATGTCTCATCGTTTAGCAGGAGTTAGTTCCTTGTGTGCTTCTGTCTTTCGATGATGAGCAAATACTCATGTGGAGAGGACGAGAGTGGAAGTCGCGGTTTCTAGACAATCCTTTAATTCCAAATCTTTCCGACACCAACACAGCAAATGAACTTGATCCCTCAGGTATTATTAACTCTTGATGCTCAGAGATCTCTTACGTGTTCAAGTTTTAAACATCAAACTATCTGAAGAAAAGAACTACCGTTGTCCAAAGCTAATAGCAAACAAGTGTTCGGCATTTACCTTTTATCTGCTCTTTTGTTTTCAGACAAACTGGATCAAGAACAAACTGTATCTGATCCAAACACAATGATCTCAAGCCCCAAAATGATCTCGCTTTGGAAACAAGCCGTTGAATCATCCAAGGCGGTGATTCTTGAAGAGCTTGACCTTGGCCCAGACGATCTATTGAATAAGGTGGAAGAGTTCGAAGGCACTTCACTGGCGGCAGAACACACTTACACAGCCTTGGTCTTATCGAACAGTGATGGTCCAGCAGAAGATTACGTGGATGACAAGGACCAGTCCCAAGAGTATTATAGTGACATAGACGATGACTTTGACGACGAGTGTTCCGATGATGAGTCACTAGATCCGGTAGGTCCAGTCGGATCTTTGCCCGTTGATAAGATAGTTAGAAAGCTGAGGGAGAAACTAAGATAGAGTTATAAGTGTTTACTGTAATTTCATATTTGTTTTGTGTAAATGATGTAAACATACTAAAAGGTAAAACCCAAGTGCCATAAGGAAGTACTCAATAGATTAATTTCTCATTCCTCTAATCAAATAAACTCTAAAAGGAACTAATCGGAAAAAAATCTTCTTAGTTGTCGAATGGCAATAAGAAAATAGTTCTCCGTAGTTGCTTATTGTTGAACTGCAAGAGTACAATCTGCAATTTTACGATCTTACTTCATCAATTTATATATTGTACAAGAGACGAGACTTGAATATATACGAAAGACTCCATTAGAATTCCAACGAATTGATCAAAGGAAAACAAAAAATATGAACTGGAACGACAAATTGAAATATCTTGAACAAGTTTTCAGGTATTTATGAATTATAATCTTTCTGCTGCAAGGCTCAGTGTTCTTAAATATAAGTGGTTTATGTTGGTGATCTCATTGAGCATGAAATTCGAAGTGTAAATGACATTAATTCACTGAAACCTTGTCATGTAAGTTAGAACTAGCTGTTGATTAAAAGAAAAATGTTTGTCCCTACACAAACTTATGTTACATAGTCACATACGAACTAATAAAAATATAAAATATAGTGTTTCTTACACGGTTACGAACCTACATCATATATATTTGCATACGAAATTGATGAATGCCCCCAACATATTTGATGTATGTTCGTGTAGGTATATTTTGTGTGGCTAGCAAATATATTTTCTTAATTTAGTTAAATCTTCTATGACGTTTATATATATCTTCCTGTCGTTTGTGGTTTGTGCAACTGTGATCATTGTTCTTAATATCTTCTTATCTATACGTAGTGTAGCGGACCCAGCAAATATTTTTATCTGGATCAAATTTATTTTTTTAATATATAATATAATTTATTAAAAAAATTATTATATTTGTTATACAAATAAAAATAATAAATAAATTTGAAAGTAAAGTAAAAAAATTACCATTTTTCATAAGAACAAAAAGAAAAACAATAGATATATTTGAAAATAAAGTTAAAAAGCGTTAAAAGAATGATTTCAACCGTGGTTTTGAGGTGTCAAATAGTAAAAAAAAGACTAAATCTGCTGAAATGATCTTATCAATATTAGGGGTGTCATGTGACCTTATCTTTAAAGTTTAGAGCCACATATATTAGTGGGGGAATTGCATATGGTCCAAGCTTGCACTTATATTTCAGATTATATTCTTCAGTGCGTTACATTAGCGTTAATATATTAAACCATATACTAAGTGTTTCTAATATCGCATATGGTGATCATTCTGACTAAGTCATTGTCCGGCTGAATCACTTATTGATTCGGTACACAAATGTCAATATAAATTAGTTATATGTAGCTCAACTATGCATTAATGATTTGAGTTGGTGGATAGATAAGATTCTCTGTTTGGATAAGACCATATATATATATATACGGTTTTATCTTATGTATATGTAATGTATACTTATTTTGACTTTAAGTTTGAGTCCATCTGGTGAAGGAATGTTGGAGTTAGGGGTATAAGCTAGAGGATTAATAATCTGGAATTAATACCTTTTCTCTACAATTATAATAATGAATTATAACAAACCATATGGTCTTTGATACTATCCTATGTACACACAAACATAAAAATTTGTGTTGTTGGATTTTGCTATTCTTTCATTGCTTGCCTTTATCATGAATTTAATTGAAATAGTGTTATGGTTCATTGACTTACTTATGTGGTAATAGCACGTTTAATGGTGAAATTATGAGAGTTCACCAAATTAAAAATAAATAAAAAACAAATAAAACTAATGATACTTTGCTTGATATGTCTCTATAAAGTGAGACTAATGATACAGTCTCAAATATAATTTATTACTAAACAATTCTTTAGACACTTTCCTAGTTTCACCATTAAATATGCCATAAAGTTTTTAATAAAATCAGACTAATGAGTTTCAACATCAATAAGTGTGAATTGTCTGGCTCGTCCCTTGACTAACTTCTCAGCGTCTCTCACTCTCTCTATGTAAAGAAGACTTTCCCTTCTTTTCGCTTCTCCACGAAAGATATTGATGGAGAATGAGAAGAAGAGCTATGGAGATGTTGGAGGAGGAGGAGGAGAAGTTTCCATTGACGGAGATATTCTCGAATCGATCTTCTCCAATCTGTCACTCCTCGACCTCGATTCAGCTTGCCAGGTGTCCAAATCCTGGAACCGCGCCGTTTTCTTCTCCATCCGTGGCCTTAAGTCCTTGCCGTGGCTGTTTGTCTACAGGCAGAGAAATTCTCCACCGTACACCATGGCGACGACGGCGATGGCATACGATCCGAAGTCTAATGAATGGATCGAGCTCAAGACTTCATCATCTCCCGTCGAATACGTGTCTGTTGCTCGATCCTCTCACTCTACGTTGCTCTACGCGTTATCGCCGGTGAGATTCTCTTTCTCGATCGATGCTTTTCGTCTGGCTTGGCGACACGTGGCACCACCGAGACTGTGGAGGATTGATCCGATCGTTGCCGTCGTTGGGCCGATTTTGATTGTGGCCGGCGGCGTGTGCGATTTCGAGGAGGATAGACTCGCCGTTGAGCTGTTTGACATCGAATCCGGCGGCAAGTGGGAGAGATGTGAGTCGATGCCGGATTTTCTTTATGAATCCGCGTCCTCCACGTGGCTTTCTGTCGCGGTGAGCTCGGAGAAGATGTACGTGACCGAGAAGAGATCAGGCATGGCGTGTTATTTCGATCCAGAAACTAGATCATGGACCAAGCTTCTCGATCTTTGTCCCGGCAACTATAGATTGTACTCGCGCGTGATTGGATTCGCCGGTAACCGTCTAATCATGGCTGGAATCACCGGAGATGAAGATAATCCTACGGGAATCGAACTCTGGGAAGTTGTAGTATCCGACGAATCACCAATGAATTTGAAATTCGAATCAATCGGATCCATGCCTAAGACGTGTATGGAAAAACTCAGAGGAATTGATTCTGATTGGCCACTAACATCGATCACGTTGAACGCGGTTGGAGATATGGTTTACGTACATGATGCGGCGGAGACCGGAGAGATTGTGGCAGCGGAGATTGAAGGAGAAAAGCTTTGCAAGTGGAGGGCTCTGCCAAAGCCAAACGCAGACGCTACTTGGTGCAGAAGAAACGCGACCGAGAGAATTATTGTTACGTGCTCAAACGTCGGTTTTAGCGATTTGAAACATGCGTTTAGGAATAACTTGAGTGTCTCAACGTAAAATTCGAAGTTTCAAAGTAAATTTCGTCGTTTGTTTTTGCTTCTTCTTGCAATGAATTTTCGTTGTTAGCTAATTTATAATGGATTTAGAAATGTTACTATTTTAAGCAAAAAAAAAGAAGGAAATGTTACTATTTAAGTTGTTACGTACGACGATAACAATCCAAAAAAGTTGAGGCGTGAAAAGCGAGAGGAAAGCAATTAGAGATTCGAATTGTTAGGTGAAGAGTTGTTTGCCCAATACGCAGAAGTGAGTGATGTTTCCATAATTGAAGGTTGATTATAATTCGGCCCACAAAGCCCATAATTACAGCCCGTTAATGTAATCCTAGTGGTTTGCGTCTTTCTATGTGTACATTACTGGTCAATTGGAGGAATCTTGGAAAAATAATTTAGGTAGTGTCTAGGGAGCAACCATAAATGATGAGGTAATGCAATTTTTAATTATTTAGGTAATTTTTTGATTAAATGTTTGGATAAGTGGTTTCTTTAATTGGTTAAGGTTCAATGTCCATATCTTCGACCCCAAAAACCGGTTAAATGTTGATACATATTTTTTAATACAAGCAAACTACACAAAGACAAAAAACACAAACTAGTAATAGGTTTTAGGCAAGATAATTGATCAAAAGATAATAATAATCGAATCAATGATGCTTAAAAACTCATTAAGAACCATCCTAGGGCATGAGACACAACACTAGAACATCCCACTCTCATGGCAATGAACCATTTCCTAGTCAATCAATCAAACTAACTTTCATTGTTGATTCAAAGATTAAAAAGCATTACAAACAAGCTCACTAAGACCACTAATTACCCTAACTTCATCTCTCAATGGCTAGGGAAGAAAAGCTCATAAAAAATCATTCGGAAATTTCATCGAATACATCTCGGGCGACAAAACTCCTAGCATCTAGATTCAAGTGATCAAGTTAAATCGAGCTTTAAGAACACCTTAAATGAAGGAATCTAAAGATCTATCAACTAAAGCTCAAGATTCAACCATCAAATCCTAAGATCTACCTAACCATCAACATATCACTTCACTACTCAAACATAACAACAAAGAAACTCAAAGCAAAAGATGCAAAGACAAACATAATGAACAAGATAAGAGATAAGATGAATAAATCTCAATATATGGGAGACCATCATCCCCAAAAGGGTCTCCAACTATTCTCCCTCTCAAAACTCTCTCTAAAGTTCTTTTGTGGCTAGTAAAATAAAAGAGTGTATAAAGATAGAATGAAAGATGTCTTAAAAATATCCTAAACATTTGGGTTTTAATGTTTTAAAACGGATTCGGGTTAACCCGGGACAAACCGGGTCAAACCAACTTAAGTGGAATGTGTGCACGAGGCGTCGGGTGCTCTAGGTCGAGGTAAGGGTCGACGTCCCATGCTTCCAGAATGCTTCGGGTCGTGCGTTTCGGGCGTCGGGGTGGTGAGGTCGGGTCTAAGGTTGACCTTTGCAACATCCAAAAGGTCGTTGGTTTAATTTTCGCGACAGAATGACCTATCTCAAGTAAATTCGTCATATTTTCCTAACCACTTGTCTGAATGCCTTCAAACCACCACCAAATAAAAGCTAACTCTTTTGGATTTCTTGTGTCAGAATTTCATGCAACTCCATTTATGGTAAGGCTTTCATCGATCACCAATATGAAGCACGTAGTGGCGGTTCTTCACCAAAGGTTTTGTTTCAACCAAAATTGTCAAAGATCTCAACAACCAACTTTTCTTATTTGTTTGTTGCATTTTACTTTATCTCCTTTGCTCCACATTCATCTCTAAGTCTCCAATTCTCCATACATAGCTCCAAATCACCTAAAATGACTCAAAAAGTGGAAAATATGCATATGTATGCTCCTAAGACTCTAATTTGCAAAGTATGCCAAATATTAGATAGAATGAGATCAAATAAGTCCTATATGGTAAAAAATGATACAAAATGATAGTGAAAACTAAGTTAATATTTACATATATCAAATATCCTTATCTACAACTCTACCATTGATTAGTCACGTAATATTGTTTAAAGTTTAAATTTAGGGTTTCACTATAAATCAAAATTTAGAGATTCAGTTATTTACATAAACAAACAAACCATCGACATGTTTTGCTTGGAGAACTTACTTTTCCATTTTCGTTTCATGTGATGTATAGACTATAGTCTTTTACACTTAAATTGATTTCGGAAGTTATTATAACAAACTTCATTACATACAATTTCTTGCAGACAAAACAGTAGTTAAACTTTAGGACCTATTGAAGACAAATATTAGGAAAAAACTGTATAAAATGTACTTAATTTTAAACATTGATAATATAAATTAAAACATGAAAACGAACACTAAAGAGAGGAAGAAGTAAAACTGTAGAGAGTGAAGATATGTAAGAGTTAGTAAATAATATAGCACCTTTGGTAGACTCGAAAAGGATTCGAGCCTATCCGCCATTACATGACTTGCCGGTTCAACCTTGCTGCTTAAACCGCATCGGTTTAGTTGGTTAAGCTCAGAGGATGAACATTAACTTTCTTAGTTGGTAGATCGTAGCTAGTCGGAGTGAACCTTCCATCCCACCTAGAAGCTTCATAGGAAGCTCAAGCTCCGTATTTAGAATCAGTTTATGAGGTTGATCCATAAATGGGAGAGAGACTTTATGTCTCTTGCTTTTAACAAATAAGGAACTAAAAACAATAAAAAAATTTATAATCTTCAACAAACTCGTCTAAATAGGATAGATAAGATAGTATTTTTCGGTGTAGACATTATCTTTAATAACTCGGAACTATTTGTTGTAAAATCTACTTCTGATTTTGTTGTTGTAATGTTTAACTCACCATTGCGAAGATTAATAATGCTTCCAGTTCAGTATGTAAAAGTGATAAACTCTTCTTTTTTTGGTTGATATATATAAATCTCTTTCATAAGATAAAAAAAAAAAACCAAAACCAACCTAACTATGAATACAATTCAAAACCCTTAGGATTTATCAATAAAACTGAATGAATTTCCAATTCAAAATTATTTGGTAATGAATAACGTGACTCATGTATTATATATATTAGATTAGAATGATTTTAGTTTTCGATGTATGATATCAATCACATTTTAACACGTAACTTTAATTCTGATTAAGCCTTAAAACCACACATTAATTGCCTCCATTTCGGCGAGTTATAGAATTTCTCGAGGGTTTTATTGTATGTTTGGAGAGCCACGTAATAGACTTTCAACTTTTACAGTATATTTTTAAAAGCATAAGTACGTTACTACATACACGAAACTGTAAATCACTTTACCAGTCATCTTAAACAGACCCACAAGGTCGGCCCACTAATTATTCATATGTTAACCCATTATTGTTTTTGTAATTTGGTATGATCTGCTTGAATTCATTATCTAAATTTTGTAACAAGTTCTTACCTAATAGGTTGATTGGTTTTCTAAAACTGCTTGAAAATGTTATATTTTTGGACGTTATATCCTTATCCATCATAGCCTCATCTTAAACAAATTGGCTTTAGTTTAGGTTTCACTATAATAGTTTACACATTTCTACTTAGAGAAAACTTTAGTCAGTATTTTATTTTATTTTTGTATGGAGTGAATTGATCTATATTTTATCAAAAGAAAGAAATTTGATGCACCTTTTTTTTTCTGAACACTATATACATAGTTTTTAATCTCATCCAAATGTTTAACTGGAATCCAAAGTAGGTCGATATTTCTTCACTATACTAGTATACTAAAAAAAAGTTTAGAATGTTAATTTTAGGCTATGAATCGGATATTGTTGATCTAATTTTTTTTTTTAAATATTATGTCGATTATCATATAATTGATATGTGAGCAAATGGGTCGCACGAAAGTATTACAATATTATCTTTCAACTTTAAACGATCACATGAGGTGTTGAAAATAAGCATTTGTCGGTTCTAGACTTAAAATAGATCCAACCCTTGTAGGAGTCAAAAGTAAAAGTTTTAGTGTTTTTATTCGATCTTTTTTTCTTCAACAAACTTATACTTTTGTTTCAAAATATTAAATGTTTTAGAGTGATATTTTAAAAAGAAAATTCTGAATCAGTCAGTCCTTTTTAAGATATTTAATAAATTTGTAATGTGTACAAATGTTATCCGGTTATTAGGTTAATTATTGTTTTACTTTGATCAAGTGTTTATTTCATTTTTTACTAAAATTCTAAATTTTGTTAATTATTATATCGAACAAATATAATCACTAATCAGATTTTAAACTCAAAATTTAAATATTATTATGCTATATGTATGATTAGCTGGAGTTTAGATTATGGATTAGTCTATTCAATTGATAACAGAAAAACAGATGCTGAGTATAACAAATACCCACCAAGATATAATTCTAAATCCCATATAAGTTAATTTATCAAGTAGATAATTCTATAACATGTTTGGTAAATTATGTAGATTTAACGGTTTTATGGTTGTTATAATTGAATTAAATAAAATATATCTAAGGATGATGTAACAGTTAAAAAAAACATGAGAGATAGCATCATATTCCCTGGAATGTTTTGGAACTATACCGTGTAAATTGAATTTAGTCTCCAAGAAAAAGAAAAAAAAAACACAATTTGTTTACATAAGTAAAAGAATAATATCTTTGTCGAAAATGGAAAATGGAATATTTTCGTGTGCTTTTGACATTATAAAAAGTAGGCTATATGGGCCGATATGGGCCCATTAATCTTTGAAACATTTAAACAAATAAAAATCTAAAATTCTTTATACACACACTAAAGTAATCTAATAATCGCATTTTATTTTGTTGTTAATTTTCGTCGGACATCAAAGGTGAAGTTAGGATGATAATACACAGTTTCAGAAAATGGTCGATCGAAGAAAGCAGTCGCAGATGCTGATGGCTTGCAAGATTTTATGCCAAATAGAGAACGCAACTTTAAAATTGAGATGCTTGAGAAAATGCGTCACGATATTATATTAATTTATTATTGCTATTTTTGAGACATTTAGAACATTTCTAATAGAAGTTTCCTTTCATCAAAAAAAATAATAATATTTTATTAAAAAAAATTTTAATGATAAGTTATTCTCAGTCTGGTGGTTAGGATGATTCAGTAAATGACTTGGCACCAGGATTTGATTCCTACCCGCTGTATTATGGTAGCTTAATAAAAGGATTATTGGGGGTGGGGTTTAGCCTATGGATTGGGCCTTGTCGATCCAACGTTGACAAAAAAAAAATTTCAATAAGATTAAGAGAATGAGAAACTATAGGTGAGTTCCAAAAATATTAAGAAACTCTTACAATAAAAAAATATTATATATTATTTTATTATTATATTTTTTATATGAGAATTTTTGTTGAGAGACTACAAATGTTCTTAAATTATAATTTTGGGAATAATTCACTCTTCTATTGAGACCATAGTTATCGAATCAGGTTTCAATAATAAAATAGCTCAAACTCTATTTTAATTTTTTTTCCAAATTATATTTATGACTTAGAGTGTGATTGACAACGTCTTTCGTTGTTCTGAAAAGCAAATTTTTTTGCAGAGCACTAAAATTTTAACCAATCATATTCTATTTTTTTTTTTTTTTTTCGTTGTTTTAGAAAACCAATTTTTTGTTTATATAATGTTTTGGGTTGTGGAAAATCAAAAACCTAGAAATCAAATTTATAAGCCTTACAAAAATAAATTTCTATTGTAAAAATTTTTATAGTCATAAATTTCTACACAAAAAAAATCTTCAGTCAAAAAACGTACAGCTAAAATTTTATAGCAAAAAGTTCAAAAAAACAGTTTTTATCAATCCACCCTTTGATGAAAGAAAATACCAAACTTATTAAATAAATATATAACATAAGGGGTTTAGTTGAAAGCTTATTTATTTAAGTGATAATTATAGATGCTATTATTAATGGAAGTAAGAAGAATAATGGTAGTCTTGATAAGTCAAAGATAGAAAGCACTTGTCCCTCACCATTTGGAAAGTTATTTGGCTATTTTATTTGAGTTTCCATTACAACATATAATGACAAATCAAGCTGATTAACGTGGCCATATTTCATTTCATTTGTAGTTTGACTTACTTACTTATTTCCATTTCTATATAACAACTGAACTTTTTATTCCACAAATGATGAAGTAGATGAGAAAAACCTAACTTTTATTCTAAGAAAATAGAATAATATTTGACTTCGCATTTGCGAGGGGAGCTCACAAACCACGATCACAGTTAGGCCACGATTTAAAAGAGTTATAAGACCAAAAAATAAAAAAACTTTTAAGGCATAAATTAAAAGTGATTGAAGATAACTTATAAAATCATTTATATATACTATATGTCTATTTTGAGAGTAAGTCAGCTACTATTAAATAAACTAACTTTAGATACACTTACAAATTACGGGTTTCAAATCAAAATCAATTAATAATGAGTAGATTAATCTTTAGATTATATATATGACTAGGTTAGAATAATTTTAATTTCCGATTTGGATAATTCACTATCTAACATCCTTCTCGATATGATAAATAGTGTAACATAACATCTTAAAGCACTACAACATGTGCATGCATATCATTATTGGGTCAGACAATGGACTATTATACAAAGATAAATTATGAGTTTCTAAATCAAAACCAATTTACAATAAATCGAGTGGCCTTTAAATCATATATATTAAACAACAGTAACCCAAATTTTTATATGGAATATGTCACCATCTAAAATAACATCCGTTCTTTATCAAAAATAGAAAATATATACTGGTAATTTCTATTTAATTTTATATAAAAATCATTTGGTTTGATCAATTATTTGGTTAAAACACCAATAAGAATAATCATAAACCGGGTCAGGCCCACATAAACTACAAGAGGATCTGATCTCATCTGATCTCTTCTATATATGTTTCACTTAGGTTTTTTTTTTCTTAGTTTCAGTTTTATGTAAAGTAGTCAGAAGGACCACAAAGAGAGAATTAACGTGAGAAAAAGAAAAGAGTCAAAGGCAACTTTCTTGTTTTCTGGTAGATCGAAACCTTAATTAGTTTACTTTCACGACATATTATTATAAGTTGTAACAAAAATTAAAGACAAAACTTATATATATATATATATATATATCATTTGAAGGAAGGACCACAGACACAAATCTAAGGACCACTTCCAACAACAAAAGAATATAAACTCAACCAACCATTTAACACTTTGCATATCATATTATGACCATGATGTTTCTCTCTTCTTTCTGTGTCAATAACATCACCTGAGTTTTGGGGTTTATACACACATTCACGCACGTGCCAATTTCGTCTCAAACATAACATTACTATAAATAAATAAATAATAAGAGAACTCTCTATTGGTTATTGTTATATAGTAATAGTGATTATGGATGTACAATAGTAAAGTGAAACCCAATTCTGACTAAATATATGGGACGCATATATTCTCCGACCACAGTGGACATAACACTATAACATTTCTACTTTATTTTTTAGTTTTTATATATATAATTATTAAACGCACCTTTGTGTATTAATTTGTTATATACTTAACTTTCCTTCTTCATTTTTATATTACAAAGAAGATTTCCTTTTGTATCTTCATTTCTTTATATGCTCTATAGAGCGAGACCCTATCTTGCTCAGCTTTATACCCAAAATATTTTAATATCACAGTAAATTTATTGGAAAAAATCACGAAAATAGTTGGAAAAAAATTACCATGTTTCATGCATGTTGACAAATTAAATCTCTAATTTTTATTCATTTCTATATTTAATATTTTAGAATATGTTTTAATTAGACGATACTTGAAGATTATGTATACAAGGAGAATAAATTACGCAATTACTAGAACATGCATATGAACTAAATTATAGTTTTGACCCAAAAAAACGAATATATTTTAACAAAATAACCAATGGTGCATTAATATGATGTTATGAATGCTAACTCAACTCTATAGTTCGTGCTACTTAAGCTGCATTTCACTCAATTTATTCTTCCATATATTATAAATAATACATATCTTATTAGTCGTTTGCTTACTATTTTATCTTTTTCCAGCTAATAAATTCACCACGAAATTATAGGCATTGTTTGTCAGACTCTGTCCACGTACTGCATATCGATTGGGTTTCTTGTCGCCTTTGGATTGGCTAGCTTAATATTTTATATTTTGGTTGAAAATTTTGAAAAATAGTATTATAGAAAACAAAATGTATAGATCACTAGAAACAAAAAAAAACTAGTTTCTCTCGTCTCTCTTTCACAGAGTTCAAATTCAGGTCACAACCTTTTTTTCCGGTGGTTTTGCCATCTCACTGCTGTCGGGAAAAGGCACCTCTCATCCGCCTCTTCTTTCTCCCAATCACTTGGTTGCTCTCCTCTCATCGACGCGTCCTGCAAGCGCTTTTATGTTACTTCGATCATCTCAACACTTCACTTCCGGCATGGCTACGATAGTGCGTTTATGTGTGAGTGGTGGCTTCCTTATCCTATTTGTTGAAGATCTCACAGTAAAATCTATGCCATAGCTGCTTCACCGTTTTGGATCTGTCGAATCTTGTTGGTTTGGTTAGCCAGATCACCGGAACTTCAGATCTGGCCTCCAGTGGTGTAGCTGCTCCCAAACTTGGTAAGTGACTGTCGGAGTTGCTGAAAGTTGGAATGCTTTCCTTTTTCAAGGTTGTTGGAGGTCTGGTGGTGCTTGGTCTGGTGTATTGGCGTTGTCACCTGAATTTTCCTTGACAAAATGATCACCGGATTGTCGGATGAATGGATCGGAAGAGGTGGTTATAGGTATATTATAAGTATGTCATATTAGCTCCCAAATAAGTTAGGAAGTGATTTTCTAGTTCTCGCTTAGTTATTTCCTCTGGCTGGACTCTCTTTTTCTTACTAGGTTCAAACTAAAGTTGTTTTTTCTGGCATTCGGCTTTTACTGCTTACGGAAGGTTTCGCTCCTTGTTTGCATTTAGAAGACTTGTTCGGAATCTTTTTTCATTGGGTTTGCGGCGGTGTCAACGAGTCTCTGGACGTCGCTCGTGACGGTCCTTTGTGTCTCTGCCATTATCGAAAGTTATTATTTCTCATCTCCTTCCTTTTCAGCAGCCTAGATTCTTCAATCTGAGATGCATTTATTCACTATAGAAAATTTTGTCGCCTATGTTTATGTTTGCTTGCTTCGTGGTGACTTTGTTTTGCCGGATTGGACTGTAACTTTCAAGTCTAATCTTATTTTCTTACTAAATGATTTCTAGTCTTAGTACTAAATAAGTTTTTTTTTTTGTTAGGTATACTCTCCCAAGGATTCTTTGGTTCTCTCTGGTTACTTTCTTCAGTGTTTTTTTTTAAGAATCCATGTTATTCCACCGATATTTGTATCTTGTAACTTTGGTCTTTTATTTTGAATTAATAATAATAATGATGAGAAGAAAAAAAGAAAACAAAATGTTGGCTTACGTCCATCAAGAGGTGATGGTGTATATAAAGCTTTGATTATAAACAACAAAGGTTAATATACATTTTTCATGCAAATCACATAGATCATATGCAAATTTGCATATGTAAATTATGCAAAATCATGCAAAACATATTTTATATTATTTTTTATTATAAGATTCTTTTTACAATTTTATAATTTTGATAAAATTTTATGTTCTTCTAATTACATAACTTAATGATATAAAAAATATGAAAACCTAAAAACATACATCTTACTAAATTTTAAAATTAGTTTATTGAGACTAAAAATATTTAAGCAATTTATTTTCAACTTTTAAATGAGTTTACATTTCAAGTAAATTAATGAATAATTTAATTTAAAACTAAATTATAAACTATATATTGTATAATGTATAATTATGTAAGTTAATGTGTATGTGATTTATTATAGTTATTTTAATTTAAAATAATAATATTTTAATGAAAATATTTCAAATAAATTATTTGTGTCTAGCTAGTCAAACAAAAACCTAGTTAAGTAAAGAAAAAGAAAGAAAAATATATGTTTGCATACGTAAATGTAGAGAAGGAGATGTGGTTTATTTTTGTTCTTTGTCTGATCTGTAAGTAGAATATATAATATTTTATTAATTTTTTAGTCTGTAAAAAAATGTGTAAATGGTAATTTTTAAATACAGATCACCCTAACTGCATTTAATTTACATTCAATCTACCAAACATTCAAAGCCAAAGATTGAGATATTAAGTACTCAGATTTTTTATTTTTCTGGTCCATCTTGATCGTAGTCCACAAGTTTATCTATTTTGGGTTACTTTGTCCCCTTCCAATAATAGCAGGTATGTTCACATTTAACTTTCTTGTTTTTTTCTTCTATGTAAGTGATCAATTATGCTTGATTATGTTCAAGTGGCAATATAGAATTTTGTCAACTACTGAATAAAATTTAACTTTAGAATAACATCGATCAAAGATAATATCAACACTGATTCCAAACTTTTTTATACCAAAATATTCTGACTAGTAGATTATTAGACAACCATTACTGGAATCATATCAATTATTATCTTGCTCAAAATCTTATCAATTTTTTTTTTTTTTTTTAATTGTTCTGCATCATATTCCAATCTAAGATATCCAAAGATTTAAATCATGCTTGACCATTCTTGTTTTGTTCTTGATGCATGATCATTCATATATGATCCCAATATAAAATTATTCAGCCTCCAACATGTGTGTTATAATAATAACCACATAAAACATTTTTCTTTAAAAACACAATAACCATATAAGCATTCAGATTTTATTTTTTTAGATATCAAATTCCAAAAATAATAGCTTAAAGTTACTGACATGTCTATCAAAATAAGCTAGTTATATGATGTGAATTTTATTCTCGGCTATAAGGCTAAAACAATAAGTGCTCCGTTAGGACCAGATAAAACTATCAGTTCAACTATTAAAGCGTAAACAAGTGTTCAAAGTGATGTAACTATAAACTAGTTGTAAATTGTAAGATAAGATCTAGTACTATAGTTATAGGTGAAGAGAATCAACGGTCAAGATGAAAAGGAGTGGGATGGATGTAACAAAGCTAATAAGTTTGTTATTTATGTGGATTCATACGAAACCGTAGTTTTGTGTCAGATAAATTTTCCCACAAATATGGCCCGGATTTGGATGGGTCAATCAACCTGTCCATCAACGAAAAGACCCTTTTTCACTTTTTCATTTTCTTTTATGAAAATAAATTAACACATTTCGCAAAATATACTAGACAATGATTTTTATTCACATTACTGAAAAAAGATTTAGAAGCATTTTAAATCATTATAGATGATTTTAAACCATGATTTTTTCCCTTAAAAGAAACCACTAGTTTACTAACTGTAGATCCAAAAAAACACTTAAATAATTAATCTAATACTATTTTTATAACTTTGTGTCATAGTTCATTGTTATTACAAGTGGCATAAGTAAAGTTCTTTAATTAAAACCAAAAAAAAAAGGTTCTTTAATGAATTGTTTTTGAGACTAGGTTACAACTAGTATATATGGACCACGAATCGAATTATAAGTTGAGTACATTAGCTGCATGTGTTATAGGGTATAGGGATAGAAGAATTTTATGATAGGGTTTCGTATATTTATGTCGTATTGCATTATTTGGTGATAAACTATTGCAATTATATAAAACAGGTAGGGCGATAGTTACAGAAAATTGAAAAGACTATCAAATCACAATAAGTTGATGTAAAATTATTAGAAAAAAAAACCTAGCTAGGCTAACCACCAATTATAAGAATTCTTATAAAATCATTGCATGTTGTTTTTTTGGGATAAATTGCATGTTGTTTCAGGAGCTCAAATGCTCAACATGCAGCATCCAAGAATAAATCACCAGAGAAAGAAAACATCTCCACTTTTGTTTTATAACTCATTTCTTTAACATTTTGATAAACAATCATAAAATTGTAGGAAAATTGCAGTTTTTTTGTCACTAATTATTATTATAAAGATCCAAAGTAGAATACATAGTACATTTGTAAAATATTAAAGTTGGCGGAATATAGGAATATCCTTGGAAATGTAACCTCAAAAAAGAGAAGCCATATAATAAAACCTTAAAAATACTTGACTAGGACGCTTGAAAATAAAGACTCAAAGACCTACAACTCCGATCGAACACCGAAACCACCAGCGACTAACCAACATCCAAGCTAATGGTGGAATCTCCTATGGCGAACAGGATTACCTTGCAACTGAAGAGCTATTGTACCAGTGCCAGAATTGCACGAAGTCATAGAAAAAAGCCCAAACAAAGGACGAGACCGTAGATAAACTAAATGGCAAAAAAAACTGAAGAGCAGGAAGCCCTTATGCCGGAAATGACAAAGTTGAAAACACAGCCGACTGATTGACGTCTCAATAGAGCCCAAAAATAGACCAGACCTCGATCAGGTCTTTAAAGTACAAACAAGGAGCAAACCAATCCTCTATGTGGAGAAAACCGAACCCAGACGAGCACGACTACCAATCGAATTCGAAGAGGAACTAAATAAACAATTTAGGGAAACAGATAAAGAACCTAACCTAGAACTAAAATAAGGCTAAACCAAACTTAACACAAATACTTCAAATTAATAACTAAGTGGAAGAGGACACACAGCAAACCAAAGAGGGAGAGAGGATAACCGAAAGAGATTCACTTAAATATGACATAGATCCAAGCTCAAATGGAGGACATCAACTCTAACCACACCAAGCATAACTCAACCCACAAAATCCAACGAAAGTTCATGACCACGCCAAAACTATACGGTGGAACCAGATCCACTGAACCACACCGGTTAAAAAGGCAGAGAAAAATAGATTGAAGGAGATATGAGCGACGACCTTTCGTTTCGACGAGAAGGCTTCCGTCACCACCAACACCGCAAAGCTCACCGTAAGGTCCACCAAAATTTCAAGGCAAAGAGAACATGACCGACGCTGGCGCTAACGAAGCCGCCCAACGTCAGCCAAAAGCTTACTATTTTTTGATGTCGTCGACCAGATCTAAATGATGAGAGAGAAAGCTCAAAAATGTGGAAAAACAATGTAATAAAATTACAGGCTACATCCAATTATTTCCAGTTTTTTTTTACTGAACTATGTGTGATTATCTTCTTCTATATTTGTCTGTTATCATGAAATTTCATTGCGAAAATGTCGATTTAACAACAAACTTACCAAAAAAGTCAAATTGAACACGAAACTCCGGTGGTTATTATTGATTAAACAACGTATTTATAGTTAGCTTTTAATTAAACCTTCAACTTTGAGTTGACTAAGCCAATTAAACCCGACGAAAATCCCAAATCAAAATTATCTATGAAATCGAAAGCCAAATCGATTTTGGAAGTTCGATTCAATTTTTATTTTCCTTCTGAAGAACTCCTAAGCTTGATTTTCTCTTTTCTTTCAACAATTTGGCTTTCGATTTCATAGATAATTTTGATTTGGGATTTTCGTCGGGTTTAATTCGTTTACTTAAATCAAAGTTGAAGGTTTAATTAAAAATCAACTATAAATATGTTGTTTAATCAATAATAACTGGAGTTTCGTGTTCAATTTGACTTTTTGGTAAGTTTGTTGTTAAATTGATATTTTCTCAAATTTCATTTTACATTATAAAACAAGAAAATATATATATTGCCGACAAAAATATTCCTCACAAATTAATCTTAACAAAAATTGATTTTTAGTGATAGTTCTTTAAAATATACATGGAGTTAAACCAAATAAGACTATAAATTATAATTTATTTGATTTTAAATTAAAATTTTGGTTATCGAGTTCTTCTCGGTGTGGTGGTTAGGATGATCCATCTAATAATTATGGTATATACGGTTCGATTTCTCTCATCTACAAGTTGGTAGATTAAATAGGAATTTTAAGAATTAGATTACGCTATGGATCAGGACTTATTGATCTAATTGTTGAAAAAAATTTGGTTAAATTAATGTACCGATAAATTAAAAACACCTAACATATGACTTTCAAGGCAAAATAGTGTATAATTTAATTTTTTTGTAATACTATTTTTATTTCCTATTTACATTTTTATATAGCTAATCTGCCTTTAATTACTCATATAAGTTTGATGATTTAAATCAACCAATAGATTATAACTACCTTTAAAATGAAAATGACTTTCAATAAATAGTCTTTGAAAGAGAAAACAAAGAATAGATACAAAGTTAATATTTAAAGTAGTATGGTCGAACATGCAACTTCCTAATTAAAAAATATATTAGAGTTAAAAAGCTGTCGACAAAACTAAAACAAATGGCTCCATTCGAATTATTATTGATGCTCCTCGTTTTTTTTTTCTCTTTTTGTTCAAGCACTTGTTTTTTTCTTCTTCATGATACGCTCTGTAATATTTTAAAATTACAACTAGTTTTAAACTTAATAGTTAACGTAATAATAAAATCAGAAAAATATACCAAATTGCTTATGTCTATATTTTGTAAATATACTTGTGGTCATTTTCATTAAGCTAAGTCATCATTTATGTCCACATCATCAGTAATTGGCATAAATCATCAACGATGTTCATGAGTATAATGATATATATACCCAAAAAGATTTATATTTGCGAAGACCAGAGTGATTTTGCAGCTCCTAGGCCTAGATCCTCGTTTATTTTATTCTTCGTATTATCCACAAACTTGCTTTATAGTTATTAATTAACTATTCTAAAGTAAATATTTTTGGTAGATATGAGACACTAATTTAATTATAATTACAACGAAAGAACAATTTCTCGTAGGGTCTTCTTATCTAAGAACGGACCTTCGCTTCTCGAAACCTACTATTTTCCGTACAATCGAAATGCCCAACGTTGGAGGTGGTGCAATCTCATTAAGGGTTATTTTCTGATATATAAAAAGGATTTTTAATGAAAAGTAATTATTTATTTTCATTTTAGACATTATGTTTGCGGAACTTTGTTTCAAATGAAGTCTTTTTACATCTTGGTGTTGTATGATTCCATAGCAAATCCTCAATACCAACATGACAATATATATTTTTATTAACCTATTCTTAATGGTTATTTAAGGTGTAGAATCCATTTAAAACTTCTTGTCCAAACGGATATTAAACAACTATTACCATCAGAAATAACTTTGAGTATAACTGCTTATATATAAAAAATGGTTAACAAACAATATGCTTATTTATAGTCGATTGAAAAATTATTTTCAAACTGAACTATTTACGATTGATTGTGAAATATCATAAACAATTGTTCGTTATGAATAGAAGTTTTTGTATTTTATATAGAAATTATGATTTAAATAACAATATGTGATTTACATTATAGTTTAAGAAAAAAATCATTTATTTCTATATTGAAAAATAATCATTTGCTAATTTAAAATAATTCTAATCTATATATTTATTTTTATAAAAAATATAAAAACTATATTTTATTATAATATTCAACTGCTGCATTGTTACCAATTTATTAATTTTTAAATGATGTTTGTTTGAAAACTATTTTTACCAACTACTATATTCAAAATATCATTTTCAAATGATTTACGTTTTCCAAACAATCGTTTTAAATAATGTCACCAATGAGACATTTTGTATCTTGAAATGTCTCTTTTATTCAATTTTCTATTTGATCTATAATAGTTTTGTGAAGCTTTAGAGCATTTCTAATAGTTTTCTAAATCTTGATCTAAACTTTATATTTAGATAAAAAGTGTTTCTAATGATATTCTATTTCTTGCTCTAAAAATAGAGATCTTTATTTTTTTCCAAATTTGGAGGATTTTCTTTTTTTATAGCAAGAATTTTTCCTTATAAAATGGCCATTTAATTTCTATTGTATTATTACTTTATACCTAAACAAAATTATATGATGAAATAATATGTATTGCAAAATTTAAATTATCAATATTATTAAAACTAATTAAATTATTAAAATCTACCAAATATTATTAAGACTAATTAACATGTATAATTTATTGACTATCTAAAATAAATGGGTAAAATATGTAGATTTAAAAAGTAATTGGACATATTAGAAATTAATAATAAAATAGTAAAACAAAATATTATTAAAATATTTATTTAAAGTAAAAAATATAGTAAATCATTGGAGTACACTCTTCTCTATTTTACAAAACTCTTTTTGAGAGAAAAAAATAGAATAAATTATTGGATTTACATAAAAACCATATCAAATTATTTTGACCCCAAATAAAAGCTGCATCGTTAATATCTTGTATTTATTCAGATTTTATTCACTGGAAAGATGAACTATTATTCAATATACAAGTTACATGTATTTATATTATATATAGTACGGTCTTTAGAATGATATTCGGATGAAACATAAGATAGAAGTTTAACAGCAATGTATGGAGCATTATTCTGATACGATGATAGCATTCATGAATATTTTTTAATTTACTTTTTAGGATAGTAGGCGAGTATTTTTATGATTGTACTCTCTACATGGGTTGAGTGAGATGAATAGAAACATGATTTTCCATGATTTTTTTAAAAGGTGGATTATATTCCATTGATTATTAAATAAATATATGTTTATGTAATTTTTTAGAATGCTAAAATTTTACTTTAAAAAACTAAAGGTCGAAAATAATGGAACTACAGATTATATTAAACAGTAGTCCGGATAATGATGTTCTAACAATATTACTTTTGGAAAATGATTATGACGATCAGCACAAAAAAAGTAAATGATTCAATCTCTACAAAAATTTACTTTGAAAAATAATTCATACAATTTAATAAAAGCATATAAATCATAAGATATATATATATATTATACATATAAATCATAGTGTGTATATATAAATATATATTGTTCTAAAGATAGCTTACTCTTGATAATTAGATAATTAAGATATAACAAAAAAATCATGAAAGTAGCTTTTTACTATTACTATTTGGTGAATAAAATCATAAATTCAAAAATTGTTCACAAAAGAATTTCTAAAAATATATATATACATTTAGAGATGTAAGTTTTTAGAATATTATATCAATCGACTCATTACCCAAACTCTAAACTCTATTACTAAAATTATGCAACTATTGATTCGATAAATAAAATAATGCATATGTTGATATTAACTATTTGGCTAAAACTACTTATTTTACAAATCTAACTTCTTAAAAGCTTTTAATTTTATTTTTAGTCTATAATATATATGCATGTATATTACTAGATTTGAACATGAATAATAATTAATAATACAGTGATAAAAATAAGATAAACTATCAAATTGTATATGTTTGTTTTTTTTAAGATCTTCTAATTAGTCAAATATAAGTTTAACAAATAAAGTGTGATGTTTTCAGATATATAATCTTAAGGAGGTTTTACATAAATATGCACAATTACCGTTCAATCTTGTCTACATAGATATTTTCAGGAACGACTTATAGAATTAGACATTTTGACCTATGTAAATTAATGGCTAAGTTGCCCTCAACTCTTTGTTTTGCAATTCACGATTCAAGTCATTCTAGGATTCAAATCTGATACATTATACCTTTTGGATGAAAAAACTAAACTTATGATAATTCAATAGATGTCTAAACCCAATAAAATTATTAAAATTAGTAAATCTAGTTAAATATTATACCGTATGATAATTCAATAGATGTGTAAACTTAAAGAGATTATCAAAATTGATAAATCATGATTTTTAGAAAAATTGAATTGTCCATGGAGAAGAAGAAGTGAAGGGACAATCCTGTCATTTTTTTTTTGTCTAAAGTACACAACTCAAAAATATTGATTTAGACAAAATTGAATAGTAATTGTGGTTTCTGCTTAATTAATTCATGATCTTAAATGTAATTTAGTGAATACTAAGAAACAGATAACTCAATTAGTTTGCTTCTGATTTAGCTAGGCATCATGTGACGAGCTTGATTATCATCCAGCTTTAATTAGAGAACTTAAATTATTGATCGGATTTTATCGATCTAATGTTTACTCGTTTACAGTACTACTAAATATTATACCGGCAGTGAAATAACATATTTTCCAATAGCTTAAGAAATGCAAAATCTGGCGTAAGTGACACAGCCTGGACCTTTGTTAAAAAGATATATAAATAAGGAAGGAAGGCCTTATCTTCAACACTTGAACGAATACGAAGCCTTAAGCTTGATCGAGCCTTATTGCATTTGTACATTTTCGTAATTATCTTTTCTCTTTTCTTCTCCATTAACATTTTTTTTTTTTGCCAAAAGAAAATAAATTATGATCCCTGCCTCCACTCCTTGAGCTTCTCTCTCTACACACACAAGAACTCTCATAGAAATATTGTACAACCATAGTGTGGCGGTTTCTTATTATTCTCCTTCATCGATTCGTCCTTTTTGTGAAAAAACGATTCAGGAAGAAGAAGACGAAGACGAAGACGATTGAAGTCGTACCGGCCGATCTTTAGTTATGGATGGAATGTACAATTTCCATTCGACTGGAGATTATTCAGATAAGGCGGTGCTGATGATGTCACCGGAGAGTCTGATGTTTTCTTCTGATTATCAAGCTTTGCTTTGCTCTACCGCCGGTGAAAATCGTGTCTCAGATGTTTTCGGATCCGATGAGTTACTCTCAGCAGCCGCCTCAGCTTTATCATCGGAAGCGGCTTCGACCGCTCCGGAGATTCGAAGAAGTGATGATAACGTCTCTCTCGGTATCATCAAAGCCAAAATCGCTTGTCATCCTTCATATCCTCGCTTACTTCAGGCTTACATCGATTGCCAGAAGGTGATTTTGATTTGTATATTCACTGGTTTGAACTTAACAAGTTATAATCCTTCAATGGTTTCACTATTGATTCATTTTCTGTGATGTCTGTGGTGATTGAAAGATGATTCATAACTGTGTTTTTAAGGAGTTTTCATAGCATTAATCGTAATCACTTAGTTTTCAAAACTTTGATCATTTAGATATTTGAGCTGTTCATGACGAAATTCACTTTTTACAGATAAAGATAAGATTGACAAGTCTGAAAACTATTTTATCGGCATCGATTCTTTTATAATTTTATGGTTAACGACAAATTAACGGTGTGAGATTTGGTTGTTACAGGTCGGAGCTCCGCCGGAGATAGCGTGTTTATTGGAGGAGATTCAAAGAGAAAGTGATGTGTATAAGCGAGACGTTGTTCCTTCTTCTTGCTTTGGACCTGATCCTGAGCTTGATGAATTCATGGTCTCTCTCTTTTTCTTCAGATTCTTTTTTGTTTTTACTTAAAATGATTGTTGGATGGTGAGTTTTCAGGAAACGTACTGCGATATCTTGGTGAAATACAAATCGGATCTGGCAAGGCCGTTTGATGAAGCTACGAGTTTTTTGAACAAGATCGAGATGCAGCTACGAAACCTATGTACTGGTGTGGACTCTGCGAGAGGACTTTCGGGTAAGCTTTTTCTCTTATATAATCAAATCCCTCTCTGGTTCGATTTCGTGTTTTTAGTCTCTAAAGAGTGAATGCTTTTTGATCTTTTCTTTGATATTTTAACTTTAATATATATTTCCTCGAATTTTGTATCTATGTTAAAACTTATTAACCACTCTAAACCCGGAGGGTTCAAAATTTGTTCCATAGGTTAGATTCAGATGAGAGCTTAGTGATAGAAGAACCCTAGTTTATAATCTGTGAAAGAAATATCAATAAAGATGAAACCCTAGGTTTCGTTGACTGAGACACATCTTTCATCTCCCCATAGCTAATTTGCTTGAGCTCGTTGAAACTTCAGAAGACAAAGCTTCGTGCTTTAAGGTCGATGGTCATGGTTATTTAACTATTAAGAAAAAAAATGTTTAAGACATGGGATTAAGGTGTCGGAGTGGGGTCGGATGTTTTTATTTCTTTCTTGGTGATCTTTGTGCTAATCATACATTTTTTACTTTATACTATCTTTTTCTCTTCTTCTTTCTCTGTCAGAAAGAAAATGGTATCGAAAGCAATAAGCTTTTGCGGTAGAGATTCTGATTTTGACGTTTCAGAGTCTTGTTGCGTACTGAATGTTTTTTCAACTTGTTGCTTTTTCTTTTTATTTGCTTCAGTGTTAAAACCCCAATTGACAGAAAAACCTAGTCATAACTTTTTAACAATAAGTGAAGCTGATTTTCATGAACTTGTTTTGCTTGGCTTCTTGTTTAACCATAAGTGTCAAGTAGTGTAGATATTGCTCTTGTTTACTGTGTGTTTTTCTCTTGATTTGAACTTATGGGAGATTAAGAGCTCTTCTATAAAACTGCAAGTTTTTGAAGATATTTTTATATGTACACTTTATTAATAAATAACGTAATAATACATTTCAAAATAGTTGATTTTTTTTTTCTGAAAGCAAAAGGTATAAACCTAGAACTTGTTCTAAAATATCGGAAATAAAAAAACTACTAACATTCTTTGTCATAAAAAGATTGAATTCTTGGTGGACATTTATTATGAAAAACGTAACTCTGGTCTATTTCAAGTTCCAAAGATCATCTGAGAACAAAAGTACTGAATAAGATTTTTGTTGATCATCGGAAATAGTATCATTGCCAAGTGGCTGCTCTTTATCTGCATGTCCTTGTTGGAGTCTTGTTGGACTAACATGTGAGACTAATAAACAAAAGCTGGCACAATTTTATGGGTTTTACTGGTTTAGGTTTATGTTTAGATGTGAATGAAATTCACTAGTCAAGTGAGTTTCTTTTTAGATTTGCTGATATGGTCTCTTAATGATTCTAAAAGTTGCAAAGACATTGTAGCCATAACAAATGAACAGATCACGTTAGCTAGAAATAATGATAATGACTTTAGAGATATTTTATTAATAAACTTCACCTGAAATAGCTTAGCTGTAAGGAATTGGAACTCCATAATACAGTGAACTCTTTTCAGCTTTGCAGAATCGTAGTAGATCTCAAATTCAGCTTCCACTTGTACTTGGTATTATTGTTTATTAGGGGAAAAAAGCTGCTGATGTATAAACATATCAGCTTATTTTTATCAATTAATCTAAGTTATCATAGAGAATCAACTGGAAAAAAGGTTGAAAAATAGATCACTGCAGGTTGTTAATGGTGGGCGAATGTTTCTGATTAATTATTTTTAAATTTGCTCAAAGTACAACTTGCCTTTTGGGATGATCTCATCTGGTTGTCTTTTCATTTTTATTGGTTGTGAGCTTCAAACAATCTTTTTCTATCACCTGCGTAAACCATAATGTAATAAAAAACAAACAAGCTTACATTGTTAGACTAGATTCACATGGGATGTGATGTGATCTATTAGGATCTCAGATCAATCACATGCTTTGGTTTCTTTCATGTTAATCTGCTTTAGTAATATAACCAATGCTCTTCTTAATTAGATCATATAAAGTAATCTCTTTCTTTGGCTTGTATTATCTTTGAACTAGGTGAAAAAAGCTACACATTATTGTTAAGCTATTATAGTCAGCATGTAGTACTGAAAGTTTGGTGTGTTATTGACTTTATTCGTTCATCTGAACCATTGTCTTCATATTTATGATTGTAAGTATTAATTTGGTGCATGCAACTTCATATTTATGATCAAAGACGACAAAGAATATAGCAATGAGAAGAATAGGAAGATAGTGAGTGCATAAGCTTGCTTGAATTTAGAGGTCCTTTTGGTTTTTGTTATAAAGTATAAAGGTTGAAAGTCACATGGACTCCCGCGGATTCCGGTACTGACCCTACCAACTTTTCTCTTGTAAGATTTAATTTTGATTTGATGAAGAAATAAAATAAAAGGAGACATAGGGTTCTCTATAGCACAATCAAATCATGTATAAGACTGTGACTTGGCTTCTCTATCTTTCTTCTCAACTCTTTTGCATATAGTGGTTGTCATTTCCTCTGGTTGCGTTGTTCCCGTGGTGGGTCGTATTATGTCTCTCTGAGGCACGCTGCTTGCACGTGTCTACTTGCATGTTACTTTCTTTGGTCAACCCTATCTTCTAACCAGTCAATGCACAGCTCAAAATGTTTATAAAATTTCTAAACTCAGACAAACTATCGTTTTCTCCATTGAACTATTACCCTAACGACTCATCTATATAAAAAATGAATCTAAAATCCCTTCTTTATGATTCTTTGACTTTATTGATACATGTTTAGTCATTGCCTTAGCTGACTCTTAGCGTGGTACAGTATAGTTTGGACTGAAACTACTTGTTTGATTGTTTGTCTTGCTTTTTTAGGACGTATCTGTAGACAACATAACGTGTGTGTGTTTGTGTGTCTATATGTATATAGTCTTTAACGTTGTGTGTATGTGTATTAGTTATTATAGTCCATTATGAATAGTGTATGAGTAGCTAGACTAATTGGGAGTAACCATGGTTGCTTGGTCCGACTTTAGTTTATGTCATAGAATGAGAACTATTATGAAATCAGGAAATGTTTTCTTGAATCATCTTTGGGTTGAGTTTTGGTGTCAGGAAGCATAGGTAAGTGGGTCAGTAGAGTCGTTGGGGCATATATAAATGTGCAATTTATGAAGAAAGAGAGAAAGTGAAAAGAAAATTGGGTATTGGGGTGTAGTGTGGAAAGAGAGAGAGATAGAGAGGATATAAACTATAAAGGAAAGGTGAAGCGTTATTTCCGGGGGATCACGAAACGTAAATGAGCTATAAACTCGTGTCGCAAAAAGAGTGGATAATGAGTAGGCCAAAGTGAGGATGTCTTCTCATGGGGACAAGACTATTAGTCCTCTCCTGACATATGACGATGGAGGTAACTATTCACTGCGGCGGTTTTTTTGACTGCTTCACTCAATCGTGTGCTTCCTCGATTCTCTCTACCTTTCCCTCTTTTCCTTTTTTGCCCCTCCCTCTTTTTCAATAAAAGAATTTACTGTTCTTTCCATGGTATTGATTATTCCCTCTATGTGCATGTAACATGTGTTTAGGTCTTAGAAGTTACTGATTTGTTTTTTTTGTTATTTGGTAGAGGATGGTGTAATATCATCTGACGAGGAATTGAGTGGAGGTGATCACGAAGTTGCAGAGGATGGGAAACAAAGATGTGAAGATCGTGATCTTAAGGACAGATTGTTACGCAAATTTGGAAGTCGTATTAGTTCTTTAAAGCTGGAGTTCTCAAAGAAGAAAAAGAAAGGAAAGTTACCAAGAGATGCTAGACAAGCTCTTCTCGATTGGTGGAATCTCCATTATAAATGGCCTTACCCTACTGTAAGTAAAAACACCACTTATTATCATCTTCGACCTAACCAACCATTAATAACATTTATTAAAAATCACAGGAAGGCGATAAGATAGCATTAGCGGATGCAACGGGGTTAGATCAAAAACAGATCAACAATTGGTTTATAAACCAAAGGAAACGTCATTGGAAGCCATCAGAGAATATGCCATTCGCGATGATGGATGATTCTAGTGGATCATTCTTTACTGAGGAATGAATTTATTTATGGGTACTTGACGTTAAAAAAAGATGGGTGTATTGATTGACATGTATAATTCTGCTTTCCTTTGCCGACAAAGAAAAAAACAAAGAAAGAGTGAAAAGCTTTGCACGACACATGATTGAATGAATGAATATTCATTCTTACACTCACTCACATGTAGGACGAAACAAGAGACAAGTCAAAATATGCTGTGTAACTATTATTATCCCTCAATAAAATTACTTGTTTGGCCTCTTTCTACTGTTTGTTCCCTCGTAAATCGTAATTATAATAAACAGTTTCATGATTTACATCATCTTTTTATTGTTCATGTAAAAAAGTCAAATTTTGTTTGAATTTATGTAGTTTGAAGGAGTGTAGACTTAACAGAAGATAGATGCAAAAAAATATATATTGTTTTCTCTCTGCCACATATATTGGGTATCACTAGCTTCACTCTCCTTTGATGCCGACCGACAATGATGAATAAGGCGGTTTTCGTCAGCATCGGGATATATTTACAATGCTTTATTCTCTTTTATTTTGCGCAGTTTTTTCTCTCCTCTCTCTTCTTGTTCGGTTGAAGTCTTGGACGGCGATGATATTCTCCGAAGCTTTGTTTTCCGTGGACAAGAATATCTTCGGTGTTATCACCTTCACCTTCCTCTTCCGGAGAAGAAGATCCACACCTTTCCGGCGATCTATGACCATCGAGATCTCCCCCTTCATCGACCGAGATCTATGTTGGGTCCGCCGAGTGTTAGGTTCTTTGGTCCATCTTCTTCATCAACGTGTCAGTGGGCACGAGTTTCTCACGGCAAGTCTCATATTCCTGCTGACATCACCGTGGTTCAGGTTCTGGATACATCTCAAAGATTTGTCATCTCTCGATCTTTGAAGTGGTTGTGCGTGAGTTTCTCCGGCGCCACCTACCCAATTTCAAAATGTCATGCCTCCTGTTGGCGATACGTCAGCCCTAAGTAGATAGGACCTGCTATTGAGCCGACGTGGACCCGACCTAGAATAAGGTATAATCTAAGCTTTCTAACTTGTTGGGCTTTGGTACTTAAAATTAAACAAAATTTTTTAAAAAAGATTGTGGACCACAGACTGAAGCATATTAAAAAGGCCTTGTCAAATGGGTTTATCTTCTCCTTACTGGAGCTATGTCTTCTGACTGGATTATTTATCTTCTGCTTTGTCTTCTTAATGGAAATAAGTAAAATTTTCCAAACCCTCTCTACCTTGGAGTATGGTATGCAAAATTTGAACATGGTGTTTCAAAGAGCTATATTGTTTGGTCTTATGCCTTTCACGGTATTTGAACTAGGGTTAGTTCCTATTTTTTTAGATATGATGAGAACATTTTCCTGAATCCTATCCTCTATTTTAACAGTGTTGAGTTCACTCCGCCGAAGAATATTTCTTTGTTATGTTCATGCTATATTTGGATTACAATTTGTATTGTTCTTAATGACAATGAGGCATATGCTGTTCTTGTCAATGTATCTTCTGAGTTAATCTAATAATATAAGCTAATTGTTTGTGACAGAAAAAAAAGGAATGTAGATTTATTTTAATAAAAAATATTATGTGTTTTTGTTGTTTATATAAATTTTTTTTGCTAGGGATAACGTAAATTTACTGTTAGAACAAAAATTCACCAGAAAAAAAAAACACAAAAGCTCTCTCGTGCATAGTTTATCCTAGCGCCACCTTCAACGATTTCTGACTGGGGAGCAGCGACCAGAGGCTCTCTCAGCTCCGGCGCCGTCGCCAACTCCCCCATGGTCTCTTCTCTTTGTCTTTTATTTATTTGCAACAAGAGCTGAAGAGTGTCGTACCAGATCTGCTCCCATGGAAGATGTTGAGCTTCGCCAGAGATCTACGTTTCAGATCCACCGGTGTGGTGATGCTTGCTGATGGTGTTTTGTCGGAAAGGTCTTCGCTAGGGCTCGATTTCACGGGACCTTGCTTCCTGAAGGCGTAGCTTTGCTACATGGTGCTTGTCGGAGAGAGTTGCTGGGAGCCTCGTTTGGTCTTTGCCGTGTGTCTTTAGGTTCCGCCGTTCACAGCCTTACCTCTGGAGCATGTACCTTTGCTGGTATTCTACTTATCAGTCCTTCCATGGTCTATTTTGGTTAATGCATCCATGTCTGTTCGGTTTAATTTGTTTAGTTAATCTGACTGGTATAGTTAGTTTGGTTAGCTTAATCTCAGATATGGTTTGCTTACGATTATTAAGGTTAGTCGTGGTTTAATTGCTTTTTCGGTTTGAGCTCGTTTCTCCTCTCCGGTTCAAGTTGTTGCTGTTCTTTTCGGGGTTCAGTTTCTCCTGGTAGAGGTATTGTTTTGCTCCTTGTCTGCATTTATCGAGATTTGGTTTTTTCACGGTTTCATTTGAGGCGTCGAATGGTCGTTTTTATTCGACTTCGTCATTACTAGAAGATGTGTGGAATCTTATTCTTGTTGGTTTTGAAACCTAGATCTTCATTTGTGAAGTGCTCCAAATCACTATAGAAGGTTTTTGTCATTCGCTTAGGTCATGTTTTGCTTTATGGTATTTGAGTTCTTTCGGTTAGAGATAGTTATTTAATCGGGTTTCTATTCTTAATAGTACGTTTTAACCATATTCTAGGAATTGTATTCTCTTTAGCTTCCCTCTTTTGTTCTTAGTCTCCAGAGGATATAACGTCATCCGTCTCATTTCAATTATGTAATCGTCCTCTTGCTTTTAATGGAAATCTTCAGTGAAAAAAAAAAAAGAAACGTAAATTTACTGTTGAGTGATGACACTTGATATATATAAAATCATGAATTCTCTATTTAGAGTAACCGACCGTTTTTCGTGCGTATACGGGTATATATTTATAACGTTCACCAAATTTGTTTAGATTTTGGGCTGAGTTACTCTTAATAGGCTCAAACTTGGCCCATTAGCTAACTGCAATAAGATTTTAGCCACCCGAATAATCGGGATGAAACAACATAATCGTTAATCAACAGCCGGAAAATGGCGGCTCTGCTTGGTATCATCTCTCCGGTGACCTTCCCCGGAATGCCCTCGCTTTATTTGCGATCGCGACGAGGAGTGATTGTTAAATGTTCGAGCGAACGCCAAATTTTATTCAACCGCATTGCGCCAGTTTACGATAATGTTCAAATCAATCCCTTCTTTTTCTTATCTCCTTTCCTTTAGCTATCCCCAACAAAAAAGTTTCGTGTCTTTACATGGTTTCGCAGTTGAATGATCTCTTAAGCTTAGGCCAGCATCGGGTTTGGAAGAACATGGCTGTCTCCTGGAGCGGGTGTGATTATATCCATCTCTTTCGTGTATGTTCGGTGTTTAGTTACTCTCTTTCCTGATACATTTGGTCTTTAATTTTGAAAATTAGAGCGAAAGAAGGAGATAACGTTCTTGATTTGTGTTGTGGAAGTGGTGATTTGGCGTTTCTCTTGTCGGAGAAAATTGGTTCAACCGGCAAGGTTTGTTGCTATAGTCTGGTTTTGTCTTCTCGAAATTGTTGCTGCTAAGTGTGAAATTCTTTTTAAAATCACTTGATATTATAGGTAATGGGTTTGGATTTTTCTTCTGAACAACTGGCTGTTGCATCATATCGACAGAATCTTAGAGCAAGGTCTTGTTACAAATGTATAGAGTGAGCACTGGTAAAATCATGCTTGGTGTTGTTGCCTAACAATTCTTATTGAAGACTCGTAGCTAATAATACTTATCAATGTGTTTCGTAGCTGGATTGAAGGTGATGCTCTGGATTTGCCTTTTGATGACTGTAAATTCGACGCTATTACAATGGGTTACGGTCTTAGAAACGTTATTGATAGACATAGAGCTATGAAGGAGATATATCGGGTTTTGAAACCAGGTATTATTCCTTTAAACGTTGAATTTTAGCCAAGGCTTTTGTGCTCTACTTAATAGTTGTCTCCTGATTGATTTCAGGTTCAAGAGTATCCATACTTGATTTCAATAAGAGCAACCAACCCATTACTACGTTTATGCAGGTACTCATTGTTTCTACTATTGATTGCGAGGTGTGGTTCCATTTGATCTGCTAATCATGTTTTGAGGAAGTAATTTTGTTTGTGCTTTTGGTTTTGCAAGGATTGGATGATTGACAATGTAGTTGTACCTGTGGCTAAACTTTATGATCTTGCAAAGGAGTATGAATATCTAAAGTATTCAATCAATGGTTACCTAACAGGTACCTTCTCCGTTGAAGCTCATTTGCCTTTTCATTATCATACGGCACTACTGATGTTTATCAGTATATTGGATTACAAAAGCTTTCACGGGATTTGCAACATATCACTTATTGGATTACAAAAGTTTTCTAACTGCATTAAAGTTTCAGATTAGCAAATAGCTTTACCATTTGTCTTTCGTGAAGGGCTTATACTATAACGTGTTTTGATTTAGCTGATTGGAATGTTAAATGTCTTAATGCAGGAGAAGAACTAGAGACTCTTGCTCTAGAAGCTGGCTTCTCAAGGGCTCGACATTATGAGATAAGCGGTGGTTTCATGGGGAATTTGGTCGCTCTGAGATAAACAAATAACATTCACAGCATTTCTACACCATATGGATTAACTATCTTTTGTCTGTATTTTTGAGAGAAGCTTTGTTTTTAGGATGATGCAGATTAATCCATCATTGTTTGTTTGTTATCTATTTGATCTAAAACGATCCACCTCTTTATCTTATCAATTCTCACTTGGTCCAAACTCGATAATTCTTAATATTTGTTAGCAATATATATATATGTATGTTATATTGTAATTTAGTATAAATTCAACTCAAATTCATAGAAAAATTCCATGAGTTAGAAAAAAAAAATTGCCCCCAAAATAGAACAACAAAATAAGTTGAAAATGAAAAAAAAAGAAAAAAACTTACCTACAAATTACAAAACGATAACCCATAATGAGACCTAACAAACATACCAAAATAGAAATTTGTGGTGTAATTCACCGGTGACAAATTAGTCAAAGTCTTTCATCAGAAAAACTCTTAAATTTAACCAATTTTACATGCATAGGCATATATAAAAACACATATCCCTCCTCTTGATCAAATCTGGCATTGAAAATCACAAACACAAGAACGTGTATACAGACAATTATATACGTTTCCGTGTATATATTAACACATAAAGACGATGTCTATCAATCTCCATCTAACCATCTTCGGGACGATCTTCCTCCTCCTCGCAGCCGCATCAAGCCAATACACGGCTGGTTTGAGTCTTCCTCTCATTGACCCTTGCAAGGTATCAGATTTTCCAGCATTGTGCAGAGGAACCATTAAAGGTCAGACCAACGTGAATGCAGCTACGGATATAGCCATAAGCGAGTTGATGAAACGAACAAGGCAAGCCGAAAGGATCGCTGAGAAAGAGCTGAAACGTGAAGGAGGAGTCGCGACTTGTTTGTCCAACTTCAATAGTGCGTTTGATAATTTGGAGAAGGCTCTTAAGAACATTAAGGAAAATGATGGTTTTAGCCTCAATATTAACCTTAGTGCTGCGTTGACGGATTATGACACTTGCAAAGATGCAATGAAAGAAACTCGAGAGGTCAATGTTATTTATAAATCTGCAGGTGTTTTGTATCAAATGGCTGATAATTGCTTGGCTCTCTCTACTCTCGTCAAACAATGATTTATTGGATTAAATTGGGGAGTATGAAAAGATATTGGTTTATGGGTTTGATTGTTTGTTATTATTTTTCTTAAAATTTGATTGATCTAAAAAGAAAAAGAGAGAGGAGGGAGATCATGCATGTATGTTGATGGAAATTGTTTGGTACATCGAGTTCTAATTTCAAACATTTCAATTTCTGTTTAAGTCTTAATATTATATTAGTTTTTTTTGTTAACAAGTATATACAATATGCATAATCTAAACATCTAAATCTTATTACATCACAATTACATGTAATCAAATTTTAATAGAGTAGACAGTAAATGTGAACATTTAACTTCTGGATCAAAAACTCAATTGTTGATATATATTGGATCTCTCACAATTTTAGACCACTATGAAAACGAATCAAGCTCACCAGTTAAAGAATCTCAAGATACAAAGACTATTTAAGGAAGATCTCGAGATAAGGAAAAAAAATATTAAAATTAAATGCTAGAGTTTAACTTTAGTAACTATAAATATGACAAAGAGAAGAAATGTGACCCAGTGGTAGTGATCACTTTATAAATCCTCAGGTATCAGAGTTCGAATCCTCTCAGATGCAAGGAGAAAGAAAAAAGGAAGAATTTTAGGATATGAGGTTTGGTTATGGATCGGGCCTTGTCGATCCAATTATAAAAGTAAAGTTGACAAAAAAAAAGAAAAAAAAATATGACAAAAGAAGAGAACCGTCATTCTCCCTTCCCAACCACTACTCTGTCTTTCTTTACACAAAACCTTATACTAAAAACTAATCGAATTATATTTAAAGTTTGATCTTCACGGAGTACGTAGGCAACTCAATATAACATGTCCAACTATGATTTAATACAATTCATTCTTTGTTTATATGAAGTCTTGATCTTTTTATGAGTATCTAGTCCAAATTTTTTCCTACAAAATTATAAATCTTTAATTGTTGATATCTGCGTTAACAATATATTAGTTAGATATGTACTAATCATTGGTTAATTTGTCGAAGTTAACCCAATGTCGCTACTAAGGCAATGCAAATACAACTTGATTAAATGAAATTGCAATTCACCTCACGTAGAAAAATATATATTCTTCTTCTTGTAACACTTAGATATGGCGTGTTCAATGTGTATTTTTTGTTGATTTTGCTTTATAACTAGTATTTTGTATTTGAATGTGTGCAGGCTGTAATATTCTCAAGGCTAATTAACATGAATGGACAAGTGACAATGGAAATCCATAACGATGTGTCCTAAACAAAGTTCATGCATGGGTCCGAACATTAACGTATATAACCTTTCACGCCGTTTTGTCAATCATGTCTCATCATATCGTAGTTAATAACTCCAACGCCGAATTGTACTTTCTTTTAAACATCTTAATGATTTTTACTTAACTTGTATTACATTAACTGGTAATTAAGGATCGAGATAAAATTGAATAAAAGCTGAGGAGAGCTCTCGAGGTTTGCTTTAGACACTATCATTGCTCTTACATCAAACTGTTCCCATTCTACTTTTTTTTTTTGCTTTAATTCATCTTTAATTCACTTCCCCTTTTTTCCTTTTTAATTATCATATTGATACCCTTAAGCCTTAACTATTAATTAATTCGTCCTTTATACATTTTGATGAATAGTCGATATTCGATTTTTCATTTCCTAAAGTGTAATTCTTTTGAAGGCGATGCTAAAATAAGTCAAACACTAATCTTTTATTTTTCGTTTGGTAAATTAAAAAAAATGAATGGCTAGGAAGATTCATATTTAACGCAGCCAATCATGTTTTTCTTTGTATAAAAAAAACGAAATACAAATCCAAAGGCAACATTTAGAGGTGTCCACGCAGGTTAATCTGCTCTGCCCCATTTAACTCGTTTTGTTACGGGTTTAATTTTTTTTATGGGTTAAATGGGCTAATCCGCATAACCCGCAGTCATAAATATAGTAACCCTAATCCGTCCCATTTTATGTTCGCGGGGTATACGGGTTGTCTACGGTTTTTTTAATTGTACTTATAAAACCATAAGATTCACCATCTATATGTTGTGAGACATTTTTAATAATATAAAGCATAAATTTGATAAATAAAAGAACTAAAATTATTTGTTAACTTATTTTATAGGTTTTGAATTTACAAAATTAAGAGATAATTTTATTTTATATTAACATTATATATTACGTGACATTATAACTTTTTATTTAATTTGATTATTTATAAATTTTAATTATTTTTGTAATTTTTATATGTCTACATATTTGCCCGCTAACTAAATGGTCAAACTTGCATTAACTCGTTGTCCACAATGAATTAATCCGCAAAGTTCTCTTTTTATTTAGACATAAAATATATAACTCTAATCCGCCTGTAACAAAACAATTTAAGCATAATCTGCGAATTTAAAGCTTGACACCCCTATACCTACATTACATGTTTGCATGCTTTGACTCCTAATCATTCTCTCGATTTTAAAGATGGGACAATATCATTCAAACAAATACACTCTCGAGGTCCATTCCACACTTTCTACAATTTGCTTTATCCATTCTTCTATCCATACTCCCTAATTTATATAACTTTTATTATTGTTAAAGCTAAATATACCACTTGACTTTATTTGTTTCTCCAATGGCAATCAAGTCTTCGACTTTATGATCAATTTATGTGAATGGACCCAAATATTTAAGATATATCGATTTCTAACCAATTTTATCCGGCTTCCTTTTTTGTTATTCAATGTTACATTGCGCTAACTGTTTAAAATGCTAATTAGCAAATTAGCGTATATAATTTTTGATAAAATAAGTCAAATCTTTTTTTTTATAGTTTAAATATTATTTAACGAACTTGCTTTTGGAGTTTGGATGTTGGAGCTTATAAGTACTTCACGCATACATCATTTTTAGGTTTGTAGTCACATGAAAATTCATGCTTTGCAAATCATTATGCCCAATTGCTTGAGATTTATGAGAAACTGTATAGTAGTTAAATAATTTGGGACAAAAGGGTAACGTACCATTTGGTATATATATTCAAGATATATCAAACAACACATACGTACCAATATTAATTTGTTAAAATATAAATATAAAGATAGAAATATTTTTAGGAAAAATGTTAATTTAACATCTCTATTTATCAAAAATAATTGATTTAACATAAATTTTGGATATCTTTAATTAAACATTCAATTTATTGTTGATTTTTGAATTTTTTTTTTAATTTTGCATTGATTCCGCAAATTAAACTTGTCGTTAATCCCAAATCGAAATTGTCTATCAAATCGAAAGTCAAATCCAATTCGTTGGGTATTCATAGACATGAAAATCAAGATTTAAAGTTTACAACTTCCATATTTCAAAACAAATCCAAGTTTTACCACATAACGATAAAGCTGCATCAAAATCTCTTCTCTTCTTTTCATCAATTAGTTTAATTTATTAAATTCTTCCCAACACCCTAATAAATAAATAAGCATGATACCATGATTTCATCACTAGCTAGTATTTATACCACCTTATGTGCCCACATGCTCCAAAAACTTTCTCACACAGAATTTTATTACTTTAGTCTTCTTCGTATATTCTTTTTATTTTGATCTTTAGGAGTCTGGGTTTGTCTTAGAGAAGTGTCTTGTGTCTTTAATGGGTTCGTTGAAAGATGTGTCAGTGACATGAAGACGACGAACAACAACATTAAGCTTGCAATAAATGTTTTGCCTTCATCTTCATCACACATCTTTACCACACAAAAACTGTTTTCATATTAAAAGTCATTAGAGTGAAAGTATAGAGGAGATTAATTACTCTGCAAATATTTCAATGTCTTCTTGCTTGATCATCTTCTTTTTCATTCTCTTCCTTTGTTTTGTCTCATCTTTTGCTTCTCCACCGGATTTTACATCAGAAAATGTGACTCTCCGGCCTCAAAAAGAGATACAGAAGCTCAAACTCATCAGAGCAAAGCTCCAAAAGATCAATAAACCAGCCATCAAGACCATTAAGGTAAATCCACCAAACTATATTTCTTCAACTGTTTATGTTTAATCTATTTACAAATTAAGTTTTATAACGTTCTTGTGATGTATTTGCAGAGTTCAGATGGAGATACAATAGATTGTGTACCATCTCATAACCAGCCTGCTTTTGATCATCCCTTGTTACAAGGACAAACACCAATGGTACTCACATTTATTTGTTCTTATCATAACTATTATTCTAATCTCTCTCAAAGTCTCTAACTTGCTTAATTACCAAAAAACATGTTTAGGATCCACCGGAGATGCCCAAAGGATATAGCCAAGAAAGTGAATCCAATGAAGATTTTCAGCTTTGGAGCTTAACCGGTGAGTTTTGCCCGGAAGGTACGATTCCAATCAGAAGAACAACGGAGCAAGACATGTTAAGAGCAAGTTCTGTTCGTAGATTTGGTCGGAAAATCAGGCGCGTGAGAAGGGATTCAACCAGTAACGGCCACGAGGTTCGTAATCATTAGATTAATTTTTTCTCAAAAAAGTCAGAACCTTATATTATTTTCTTAATTAAAAATATATAAATACTTAATAATACCAAAAACAACCTTTCTCGCAAATCTTTGCAATGCTATAAACAGAATTTATCATTGTCAGAGACAGAGAGAGTAATACTTACCTTTTTTATAGCATGCGGTTGGATACGTATCGGGAAGTCAATACTATGGAGCAAAAGCAAGTATAAACGTGTGGATGCCACGTGTCAGAAGCCAATACGAGTTTAGTTTATCACAAATCTGGGTCATCGCCGGTTCTTTCGCCGACGATCTTAATACCATCGAAGCTGGTTGGCAGGCTCGTGCCATCCATCACATCCTTTTTTATTTTTCTATTTATTAATCTCGTATTTACTTAAATGTCTTAAATAAATATTTCTAAATTCTTTCCATTTTGATTCTATCGGACAGATTAGCCCGGAGCTGTACGGAGACACTAACCCAAGATTCTTCACCTATTGGACGGTACTATAAGTTTCCATTCAATTAAAAACATTTTGTTCTTTGTTTTTATAAAATAATAATTATTTGTTTGTTTATTTTTTTATTGCAGTCGGATGCTTATCAGGCAACTGGATGCTATAACTTATTGTGTTCTGGTTTTGTTCAAACAAACAATAGAATTGCGATAGGAGCTGCGATTTCACCTGTTTCATCCTATAAAGGCGGACAATTCGATATAAGTTTATTAATATGGAAGGTAAATTATATATCCTCTTTTCTTTAATCGCGTGATCAATTTTTCAATTTATTTTATTCATTTGTCTTTAAATTATAATCCCATTTGGTAGGTCTTTAACTTGACTAATTGAGTTTTGAGCACTACCAAATAATTATTGCACGTCATTATTAATTAAATAAAACTGTCTCCTAGTTAAGTGTCTCCCTTAAATTTTACGAGTATTCATTGATTAAAGCCATGCACATGGCACCAAAAGCTTTGATCATTATCCAATAACGCAACTATGAACCAAATGTAGGATCCAAAGCATGGACACTGGTGGCTCCAATTCGGGTCGGGTACACTAGTTGGATATTGGCCTGTATCTCTGTTCACACACCTGAAAGAGCATGGAAACATGGTCCAACTCGGTGGAGAGATCGTGAACACACGACCTGGTGGTTCACATACATCGACCCAAATGGGTAGTGGACATTTTGCTGGTGAAGGTTTCAGAAAAGCATCTTACTTTAGGAATCTTCAAATGGTAGATTGGGATAATACTCTTATTCCAATATCTAATCTTAAAGTTCTTGCGGATCATCCCAATTGTTATAGCATAAGAGGAGGAGTAAACCGGGTTTGGGGTAATTACTTTTATTACGGTGGACCGGGTAAAAACTCGAATTGTCCATAGAGAAGAAAAGATTTTGAGCATACGTACGTAGATGATAATTCTTTTTTTGGGATTACGGGCTCCGGACAATGATTTGATCCGGACATATTTTTGTTTGTTTGTAAGAAAAAAAATTGATTGTTTTTTTTTGTCAACAATTGGATCGACAACACCCGATCGATAGCTTAAAGTTCATACCTAAAAACATTTTTTAATTTATTAGTGTAGTGGGGAGTAATCAAACCTCGGTATCTGAATTATTAACTGGATCATCCTAACCACCAGACTTATAGCAATTCGGCGGATTGATTGTTTATGTTATCAAATGTGTAAATGTGGAATAAGAAGTGATAAATGGAAATGCGGTTTATATATCTTCCTTATACGTCTTTGTTTAGTCTATTGCACGACTGCAATAAATGTTTTAGTTTCTTTGGGCCAAGGAAAACAAATGGGCCTTATTAATAAAGGGCCTAGAACGTTGGGCCGTCGGCTTTTACTATTTGTGTGGCTAATAGTAAGAGTTACGATTCTTTGATCTCTGGCATCTGCGAAAACAGAAATAAAATATTTTCTACTTGTCGTAGTGTTATTTATTCTTCTTTGATAAAGTGTAGCGTGTCGGTCTATGCAGGGGTAGTAAGATTTGATAGTAAGTAAACTTATATGAGTTCAAAGCAAGAATCACGTCGTCAATTGAATCAAAAACCGGCCAAAAAAAGGGTTGGTTTAGTTCATCTGCATGACTCATCTTCTTGGTTGAACCATAGACTTGGGAGACAGTGACATCATTTAAAACAACATTTTGAAAAAAAAAACTGTTGAAACAAAAATCCTTAGAAAAATGACTATTTAAACAAAATGTTAATTGACAAAAAAAATATTAATTAAAAATTAATGTTGATTAGTAATATTATAACAGTTAAATACTATAATAAAATAAAAATTAGTACGTATAGTATTTGATTAGTAGCAAAATAAATATATATATCTAAACAACCGTTTAAATGTAACAAATCAAACCCTTAATTGCTAGAAAGTTCTCACAGTCACACATTTACTAATTTCTTATTTTTTAGTCAAATTTATTTCAAACTCTATTAAGAAGTTTTTCGGTAGATGCTGAAGTCGTCTACTTTGAATAGAGAATAGAAAATAATTAAATGAAACATGTTTAATAACAATTTAAAATTATCGAATTGCTTTCATAGTTAGGATGATCCAGCTAAAAATTTGACACCAAAGTTCAATTCCTACTCGGTGTATTATGGTAGTTTAAAAAATAGATTATTGGAGGTGGACCTTAGGTTATAGATCGAACCTTGTCGCTCTAATATTTGATAAAAAAGACAATTTAAAATTAACACAAATTATTGTAATGAAAAAATTATCGATAAAATCTTAAAATGCTCTATATTATTTTTGTTTTCTTTCTGTACAAATGTGCCATTAATAATATAATAAGTATGGACGTGTGCACCACTTGATTAATGTGGTCCACGAAAATTAATTGGAACTTTCACGAATCATGAAGGATTCTCTGCAATTTTGTATATTTTTGACAGTTCAGCAACTTTCTCCTAATTCTAGTTTTTTATACCAACATAACGTTTTTTTCTAAAATTTAATTTTAAATATGTTTTAAAACAGGTCATTGCATATCTCAATGGGACCCACTATTTCCCTAAAATATACACGTGGCATCTTCACCGGAGAAAGCTCAATTCGAAACACTCTTCTTCCGAGCTTTTTCTCTCCCTCTCGGACGCGTCTTTTAGAATAAAACAAAAAACTGAAAATACAGAAAAAATGAAAAAATTGTTACTAAAACTCCCAACTTTTAAATTTCTGCCATCTAATATATTAATAATTGAATTTTTCAAAATGAACATTAAATTTTAGTTAATTTTCTTTTGCATTCTAAAATTTTTGTTGGCTCGACCAAATAAGGCACGTCGTTAAATTGTGTAAGAGAACAATCAAACAAAGTTAAGCATCGTTTATTGTCTCCGTTAAGTCTAAAAACAGACATGTTATAATCTGGATAATCCCTAAATCGATTTTGCTAACCTTAGAGAGATTGAACATTACCCCTATTCAATTTCTTTCAACCCCAATTCGTTTTGTTTTCTCTCTCGTCGATCTGTGACTATTCCATATTCTTCGTTGTCTGGGTTCATCATTCTCTTTGATCTGAGAGTATATCTCTGTTCCTTTTATTTTAATCTTCTTCCTTTTCTCCAATGAGTTCAAATTTTGAACAATTGGGTGTTGGTGGAGAATGTGGAATTCCGTCGAAGTGTAATTGTGGATTAAATGTAAAAGTGTTAACATCTAGGACTTAAGACAATCCAGGACGTTCATTCTTCTGCTGTAAAAGCAAAAAAAGATGTAAGTAGAGTATTTTACATGATTTTGTGGTGTTTTCAAACTTAGATGATGAAGAAAAAATAATAATGTGATTTGTTTATGCAATAGGATCACTTGTTTAAGTGGGTTGAGGATGTTGTGTTTGAAGAAGTTCAAGATTCTTGACCAAAAGTGAGAGTAATTGAAAGTGACATTAGTCATGCTAACTTTGAGATTGAGGAGCTAAAGATCATAATCGAAGACTTGAAAGAAGATGTGATTTGGAGCAAAAAAGAAATCTGGAAATGGCAAGTGATGACCAAATTCATCCTCGTCTGTATTTGTGTTATAGTTGTTGTCATTCTCATGACTGGCTTTTATTTCTCTCATCACTTTCGTCTTCGCCTTACTGCATTGTTCATCAGTCACTTCCAAGTTATACTCTCTCTTTATCTCATAAACCATCTCAAGCGTTGTGATCTTTGGATTCACTCTCAGCCTTCCGCAAACAAATGAGCAATCATTGATATTTTCAGCATCTTAGTATAACCTGATTTGGTACAAATGTGCTCATTTATGTAAACCTTTACCATCATCTTCTGCTTTCTCTTATCAAAACCACAATATACTTTCCATTGACATTTAACATCAACACATTTGGCACCAATCTTCAATTCTTGCGACCTATACCACTAAATATTATATCCAGTTTTGAGAGAATACCTAAGCACATCAAGCTTGAAATCCTCAGCTGAATTGAAAGTCTTCGCCAATGCTAGCAGCTCTTGCGGATCTTCATTGCTTTGTACCTTATTTTCTAATTCATCTTCGTTATCACCTTCGTCTGAAGATGCTGAAGGATCGGGAATCCTCTCATCATCCCATATATTGTCACCACTGTCAGCATCACTACATTCCTCCTCATTTATCACAACCTCACCGAATTGATCTTCTAGACTTTCAAAACACTCTTCTTCCACTGCCTCATCATCAGACGTAACAACTACATCACAATCATCATCACCATTTACCTCATAGTCATCATCACTTACGGTATCATAATCTTCTCTGTGGTGAGTTTCATCTTCACCATCTCTGCCTCGAGGTTCATCTTCACTGTCTCTGGCGCGAGAAGAAGTTCCTTCTTCTATGGCTTGAGTTTCTTCTCTATCTCGAGTTTCTTCTCTGTCTCGTGTTTCTTCTTTGTCCCGTGTTCCTACTATGGCTCGAGTTCCTCTTTCCCCGGTTCGTGCTTCCACTCTGGCTCGTGTTGCATCTGCGCGTTGTGGTTCACATCTGCTTCGAGCCTTTCGTTTAGGACTAGCTTCATCGCCATGTTCAGATTCAACTGGAGCTTCTTCGTTTTCCTTCAAAATTCCTCGACTCGATGTCCGTCGAGCTACAAGTTTTGGTCTCCTTATCATTTCGCTTGAGGATTTCAATTGAGGATTGGATTTTGATTGAGAACTGGATTTTGATAGGTAGATTTTGAGTGGTCTTCTAGGGTTTTTGACAGAAATTAATTTGGGGCTTTGTTGTGTTGATTTAACGAGGGCTACGACAACGTTTTGACTTAACGAGAAAAGTAAACGTTCCTTAATTGCGTGTAATTTTTCCGTTACACAATTTAACGACGTGTCTTATTTGGTCGAGTCAATAAAAATTTTGGGATGCAAAAGGAAGTCAACTAAAATTTTATGTTTGTTTTAAAGAACGCGATAGTTGGTGTCTAGATACGGAAATTTGAAAGTTGGGAGTTTTAATAATTTTTCCAAACAAGAATTGATGCGTGCGTCTTCATTGGCTTGTTAGACAGAGCTTGTTTCATGCGTGAGGGAAAAGGCGAACGAGAAAGTTGTGTGTTTGTGAGGATAAAACATTTACTCAACAAGCTCTGATTCATTATTTGATTATTAATTCTGTTTTAGGGTTCTGATTCAATGTGGACACACAGCATCATCCTCTGTTGACTCATTTCTTTTTTCTTTGGTTGAAAACGAGAAGAATTTTCTTTCTGGTAAATCAGATTTGACTTCATTTTCTTTGATTTTAGCAAAACCAGATTCTGATTTTGGGTTTTTTAAGAAGTTTCTATTTTTTTATTCTTCTGGGAAATTGTAAAAGAGACGATTTGAGTTAAGGAAGATGATTGCATGGCTGATGGTGTCAGCTCTTCAGTTAGCAGAGTTATCAGTGAGCTCCGTTGTTCATTTTCTCTATGGGCTTTACATATTCAGCTCCGCCGTCGCTGGAGATCTCACTCAATCGTTGAGCGAATCCATCCTCGAGCCCAAAACCATCATTGAAGTCAAACAAATTGACCAAGAAAAGCCAACAGTCGACAATGATTTGCCTCCCATTGTTTTAGTCCATGGGATTTTCGGATTTGGCAAAGGAGTAAGTTAAAAAAACATTATTTTCTCTTTTACTTTACAAGGAGTTTGTTTTCTTTTCGCTAATTAGATTTGTCATTGCAGAGATTAGGTGGATTTTCATATTTTGCTGGAGCAGAGAAGAAGGATGAAAGAGTGCTGGTTCCTGATTTGGGATCTTTAACTAGTGTACACGATAGGTAAAAGAGAAAGTACTAATCTTTTGTTTTGATATATTCTCAGGGTGAATTGCTGAGAAAAGATGTGTTAGTGGTTTTGTAGGGCAAGAGAGTTATTTTATTATCTGAAAGGTGGACGAGTTGACTATGGAAAAGATCACAGTAAAGCTTGTGGGCACTCTCAATTTGGTCGTTTCTATGAAAAAGGTTTAGTCTTTATGTGTTCTCTTTATTCGGTTTCTTGAGTAGGTTATAAGTTTCACTATTGTGCTGAATGGATTGTTGATTTACTTTAGGGGAATACCAAGAATGGGATGACGATCATCCAATTCACTTTGTTGGTCACTCTGCTGGTGCTCAAGTCGTACGTGTGTTACAACAAATGCTCGCTGACAAGGTAAATGGCGTAAAATAACTAAACACCTAACGGATTAGTTGAGCAGGACCTGGTTTTTATTGAAACTTCTTGGCTTGTGTTACTTTCAGATGTTTGAGGGTTATGATAACACAAATGAGAACTGGGTGTTGAGTTTAACATCTTTGTCAGGAGCATTAAACGGGACTACTCGAACCTACCTCGATGGAATACAGTAAGTTTCTCTTCCTCTGTTGTGATCTCGTAGCTTAGAATTCTTCAAGTTATAATCAAAGATGTATAATACTATTGTCAGGCCGGAAGATGGGAAGTCCTTGAAAATTATATCTCTGCTTCAGATTTTGAAACTCGGAGTCATAATGTATGACTGGATCGACATTCCTTGGCTAAAATCTTATTACAATTTTGGGTTCGACCATTTCAACATGTCAGGAAAGAAGACCGGTTTATGCGGCATAGTCGATCTACTTGTTGGGAACACAGGTCCTTTTGCTGCATCTGGAGATTGGATCTTGCCTGACCTCTCAATCCAGGGATCGATGAAGCTCAATGCTCAGCTCAAGACTTTCCCAAACACGTTCTACTTCAGCTATGCGACTAAACGTACTACTAAACCTTTTGGGATGATGACTGTTCCTTCAGGTGTGATGGGAATTCATCCTCTGCTTTTCATCCGCGTGTTGCAGATGACTCAGTGGCGATTTCCTCGTGACATTCCTCTTCCTTATAAGGGTTACAGGTAAACTTCTTTGGACATATTTTAACCACTTAAAAGCTACACTATACAGTATAACAAATCTCTGTTCACAATGTGTTTTAAAAGAGATGAAGATTGGCTAGACAATGATGGAGCACTAAACACAATATCCATGACTCACCCACAAATTCCAGTTGAACATCCTAGTCTCATGGTTCGTAGTGACTCAAACTGTCTCCCACTCCAACCAGGCATTTGGTTAGTCCTCTTTTTAAACCATTACATTTGACTTGAACTAGAGTTTCTTGGAGATTCAATTATAAATAGTCTTACGTGGTTTTCTTAAATGTTTAAGGTACTACAAGATCGTAGAGGCTGATCATGTTCTGTTCATTCTAAACCGAGAGCGAGCAGGTGTTGAGTTTGATTTGATCTACGACAGTATCTTTGAGCGTTGCAGGAAACATGTATTTAGGAAGATTCCTCAGACATTTCCCAACGAATCTCATACAGACTAGACCAAGAGAGACCAAAGTATATGTAATCAACAAATGTATAGCTTGTTTGTTACAAGTCAACAGATTCCCCAAAGCCCAAAATGATCTCATGGGCTTAGATATGGGCCCCCATGGATCTAACTCTCACAAGCCTCGTAAGATTCGTTGGATTAGGATTTGTATTTGCCAGTGAATTCACTATCTAAGATATTTTGTTCTAAGATAAATGTTCTATACATCACAAAAAAATCTTACCTGTCGATTCCAAATTCACTAAAGGTATTACAAACATATAAAAGAGAAATGCAAGTTGGAGACAACAGAAACACGTGTGAACATTAAGCTGGAGTAACACCTTGTACTTATCTCTTGTAACTTGTCACTTACAAGTGACAAGTATCTCAATTCTCATTATAATAAAATACAAATTACCTAAAAGAGTAATTAAATTACAGAAAAAAAATCTAAATGATAACCTAATCACACCCTCCTTTGCCTATTAATTGGTTGCCGTACATTTGGCGTATTTAGAGAATGAGCATAATTAATTATGAGAAATACATTTGACCCAAAAGTATTTACTATTTAGTAAGTCAATATTGACTACAAAATGGAGCAACTTTTTTATTACAACCTTATAGATCATATTTTCCCTTTTCAGTTTTCAATTTTCAAAATGAAAGATAATAATTTTTTGTTGAATGGATAATTTACCATATCGTTTTTTTTGAGTCCTTTTGATTTTTTCATCTCCTTATAAAATGGTACCATAGGCTCCGTACGATTTCCTTATCATATTAACAGTCTCACACACATAGTTACAATAGAAGCAAAGAGTAAACAAGGATACAAAGAAGATGGTTATCTCTGAAAACTCGAAGAAGTTCTTGTCAGATGAAGTCATCAATCTCGAACAGTATGTTTTGATTTCGTTTTACATTAACCAACAAACACAAGAGTCGATCGTTATTATTTTTGCAGAGGAGATCCGACGGCGTTCCAAGAGTATTGGATGAAGATGAAGGACAAGTGTACGGTGGTGATACGAGGATGGGATATGATGAGTTATTTCAGCGATACGAAGAATGTATGTTGGTTCCTAGAGCCAGAGCTTGAAAAGTCGATCAAGGCCTTGCACGGTGCGATTGGGAACGCATCAACGGAGGAACGTTACATTGTGGTGGGGACTGGTTCATCGCAGCTTTGTCAGGCTGCTTTGTTTGCACTTTCTTCGCTCTCTGAAGTCAAACCTGTCAGCATTGTCGCAGCTGTTCCTTATTACTCCGTAAGCCTTCACTAATTTACTTTTTCTTTTTTGACAATTGGATCAACCATGGTGTGATCATACTAGTACTAATGCATCGAATCCTATTAGAACACCACCAGATCATATCAGAACTCCGCAGTTAAGGTGTTTGGGCGAAAGTAATACTAAGATTGGTGACCTCACGGGAAATTGGATCAACCATGTGGACATTTAACCAAAAGACATTGTTTTTTTTACATATTGATGTCTTTGTTACAGACAAATGTGCAAGAGGTAACGTATCTTGAATCGAAACTGTACAAATGGGAAGGAGACGCAAGGACGTTTGACAAAGAGGGACCATACATAGAGATGGTGACGTCACCGAACAACCCTGATGGCACCATGAGAGAGCCAGTGGTGAAACGCAGGGAAGGCGGGGAAGTGATTCACGACTTGGCCTATTACTGGCCACACTACAGTCCCATCATTCGTCGACAAGACCATGACCTTATGCTCTTCACCTTCTCAAAGATCACCGGTCACGCTGGGTCCCGCATCGGGTGAGATTAACTAATCACTTCAAAACGGTCTTAGAACTATTGACACTATATTGACACTACACAGACCAAACTTTTCTTCTGGAATTATTGACACTATACTGACGGATTTCAAACCACTTACTACTTCCACACGATTTAGACCAGACGGACAAATACTGTCTGAAATGTGTCTGAATGCCCCATTCCAGACTATATTTCCGGTTTGGAAATGACATTTTTCTTGTAGTGATTTTGCACTTGAGAGAGCAAAATATACATATTTTTGTATTAATCATTTGTATTATTTTTGGGGTGAAGGTGGGCGTTGGTGAAGGACATAGAGGTGGCTAAGAAGATGGTGCAATACATAACAATCAATTCCATTGGTGTGTCGAAAGACTCACAAACTCGAGCCACCATAATCCTCAATGAAGTGACCAAAACATGTAGAAAATCGGAGAGCTTCTTCGAATATGGCCACGAGAAGCTGAATTCGCGGTGGGAGATGCTACGTGAGGTTGTCGAGTCCGGTGATGTATTCACTCTTCCTAATTACCCTCAAGCCTTCTGCAACTTCTTTAGCAAAACCGTCTCAACTACTCCTGGTACTTACTAAACCAAAAAAATAAATTTTGTACTGAATTTGTAATGGTTAGGGTCGTTAATTGTTAAGGTTATTGTAGCGTTTGCGTGGCTGGAGTGTAAAGAGGAGAGAGATCTTGGAAGTCTCTTGAAGGAAAAGAAGGTTTTGACGAGAGGAGGTGATCGATGTGGGTGTAGCAAGAAGTATGTTCGTGTGAGTATGCTGAGCTCCAATGATGACTTTGAGGTTTTTCTCCAAAGACTCGCCACCATCAAGGACCTCAAAATGCATTGAGCCTTAAGCTTTCTTTTCTCGATGTTTTCGTAATGTTTTATATCAAGTGATGTTTTGTTTTACCGAAAGTTATAATTTTCTATATCATAAATTAGAGGCTGGTACTGAACATTGTAATAAAAATTATGTATATACATTTATACAAACATTTCTTGCTTATACATTGTTTTTATAATTGTATGTATTCAATACATCATCAAAAGTAGGAAGCCTTTTTGTTGTAAGATTGAAGAATGGAGATCTATACAAGTGAGATTTAAGGACAGTGTCCACGAGGCCTGCAACCATCTTTCTGGTTCCAAGGGAGACAAAGTTAATGTTCGAATTACTTCATTGTTATAAAAGGCCTGCTTTTGTCACCATTTTTCTCTTGATTGCAGTAGCTCCTACTGTCTATCACCATTGTTACTACTCTATATAATGTATGGATCTTAGTATGAATTTGAATGAAGTATGTTTTGTATTGAAAAAAACCACTCGAATAATTTCGTTTACCAAGCGTTGAATTAACTCCTGAGCATAACTTAAGCCTTTTGAGGGTACGAGGAGCCAAGACGGAAGAAAACACAAACCTAAGGCTTAAAGGATCAAACATTTATCAAAATAAAGAGAGGACACGTGGAACGACCCTAATGGTCGTCTCCCAAAAAGAATTATTTGCTGTAACAGTCCATAACATGACAAAATTGGAGTTGCACAAAAGAAAACGAAAACAAGACAAAATTGCATAATCACTCCATCCGGAATCTCCACCACATTTTTATTTTCTAATTTATCTGTTTCTAGTTTTTTTTTATTCCTCGAGTATGGTCTTCGTGGCAAAAAAAAAGGAGACCCGGATAGATATTGCGAATTGACTTTTGTCTGGTAAATCGTCTTCGTTGATTTCAGTGGCTCTGCTGCTTCTTTCGTTGATTGGATTTACGAATTATCCAAATTCATGTCAGACACACAATTGTAATCTGCTAAGACAAAGCTTTTTAAAATAGGCTAACTCTCTTCACTCTTTCTTGCCTTGGCTCTGCAACGGAACGTGACTCTCCAGATAGCTTTTGGGGGTTTCAAAGCATTGAGCTTGAAGGTGTGTGGTGATTAAATTATTTTCCCTTTCTTCTTTGATCGTTTATTAAAAACCATTTGATCAGTCTCTTCTTCTTTTGAATGATTTTGAAAACCCTTTCGAAAAGGTGTTGCCTTTATCTCTATGATTACCTGTTCTGGAAAAATGAACTGGAGACTTTTTGCTCCGGGTTCATTGATATTTGCTTATAGAGCCTCTAATGTATGGCTTTCTGGTTTTGATGTTTGACTTCATGAACTGTTCGATTCCGATTGTAGAGAAGGAGGGTGTTGATAAGATTGGAGTGAGCTAGTTGTTTGATTTAGTGTGAATTTAAATGGCTCTCAAGGCACTAGACTACGATTCTCTGAATGAAAACGTTAAGAAGTGTCAGTATGCCGTCAGAGGTGAACTCTATCTCCGAGCTTCTGAGCTTCAGAAGGAAGGCAAAAAGGTAAACATTTTGGTTATCTTCTTGTGCCTTTACATCTTGGCGTTACTGTAAAACGATTGTTATCAGAACTATGAAACCTTATCAAAAGTTGACCAAACCAAACAAGGAGCCTTAATAGGCCTGTGGCTCTTTGTTGGTTTTGGACTCGATATGCATTGGCAATCATGAGCTAGCACCTGATTTGTCCATAGTTATTGGCAGTTGCTAACTTGAGCTGAATATTACTTTACAGATTATTTTCACAAACGTTGGGAACCCTCATGCTTTAGGACAGAAGCCATTGACATTTCCTCGCCAGGTATGTGTATATAAATTTCTCATACTCAGTGAGTTTATTTTGTCTTGTTCAATCGATGTTGAGCCTAAATAGTAAAAACCAATTGCAGGTGGTTGCGCTTTGTCAAGCTCCATTTCTACTAGATGACCCAAATGTTGGAATGCTATTTCCAGCTGATGCTATTGCAAGAGCTAAACATTATCTTTCCTTGACTTCAGGCGGATTAGGTATTACGTTTGACAAACTCATTGATTCGCCAGTTATCTGTGATTTGTAGATTTAGTGTGAAAGATGGAAAGTTTTCATCGTTATTCTCTTTCATTAGGTGCTTACAGTGACTCAAGAGGCATTCCAGGAGTTAGGAAAGAGGTTGCTGAGTTCATTGAAAGGCGTGATGGTTATCCAAGGTGATTGCTTTCATTTCAGCTGTTCTTCAAATAAAGTATATTTTGTTTCTGCTTCTTTATTTTTTAATTACAGTGACCCAGAACTCATATATCTCACTGATGGAGCGAGCAAAGGTGTGATGCAAATCTTGAATTGTGTTATACGCGGTGAAGGAGACGGGGTAATGCTCTGTCTCAAGAAGTCTTTCTGCTACGATTACCTCTGACATTTCATTTATAAGCGTTCTTCTTTCCAATTTGGCAGATTCTAGTTCCCGTTCCACAGTATCCACTCTACTCAGCTACCATATCACTGTTAGGTGGTTCTCTCGTTCCTTACTATCTTGATGAGTCTGAAAACTGGGGACTTGATGTTAACAACCTTCGACAAGCTGTTGCTCAGGCTCGTTCTCAAGGAATAACAGTAAGCACTCTTTTTTCTTATTTCTCTTGCAACATTTGGTGATGCAGTTAGTGTAGAAGCCTTTGTGTTTCTTTTCCCTGTCACAAATTCTCCTGTATGGGTATACAGGTAAGGGCAATGGTGATCATTAACCCGGGGAACCCAACTGGTACGTGTCTAAGCGAAGCTAACTTAAGAGAGATATTGAAGTTCTGTTACAACGAGAAATTGGTTCTTCTGGGAGATGAGGTTTATCAACAGAACATATACCAGGACGAGCGTCCCTTTGTCAGCTCCAAGAAGGTCAGCTTTCTTCGCTCGCATGTTTCTGAATCTTGTGCCTGATTTGTGATCCTTCTTTTAACATGAACATTCTTCAAAAAACAAAGGTTCTAATGGACATGGGTGCACCGATCAGCAAGGAAGTCCAGCTTGTATCCTTCCACACCGTCTCTAAAGGATATTGGGGCGAATGTGGACAGCGAGGTGGATACTTTGAGATGACCAACTTTCCTCCAAGGGTTTGTCTTAACTTGCTGTTTAAACCTTTGTTTAGTTAATAATGTTATGTGTCAAACATAACATAATCATAATATGATTTTTATTTTGCAGGTTGTTGAGGAGATATACAAGGTTGCATCAATTGCCCTCAGCCCTAACGTCCCTGCGCAGATCTTTGTAAGTCAAGAGTATGTAATGTGGATTTGAATTTTTAGAAATCATCCGTATGTTCTGAGAATGATATGACTTGTGCAGATGGGTTTGATGGTTAGTCCTCCAAGGCCTGGAGACATTTCATATGACCAGTTTACCCGTGAAAGGTATATACACTTACCACGCTTGTGATCATCATCCCTAGGATTCTATAACTAATTCCACTTCTGCACAATTACCTAGCAAGGGGATTCTTGAATCTTTGAGAAGAAGAGCACGGATCATGACTGATGGATTCAACAGCTGCAAAAATGTTGTGTGCAATTTCACAGAAGGTAAACACAATAACGAGGCATAAAATCTGTCTACAGTAGAAATTTTGCTATTAGGTGGTTGTTTATTTTGTGTATATGTTAGGTGCAATGTATTCGTTTCCTCAAATACGGTTACCACCGGGAGCTATCCAAGCTGCAAAACAAGCCGGAAAAGTCCCAGACGTTTTCTACTGTCTCAAGCTCTTAGAAGCCACAGGAATCTCCACAGTCCCTGGCTCTGGATTTGGACAGAAAGAAGGGTAAAGAATCTCCAAATACCGTTTCATTCTTGATATTATGATCTCTTCTTAGAAACTCATTACTCTTCCGGATTTTGACAGCGTATTCCATCTGAGGACAACGATCCTACCGGCAGAAGAAGAGATGCCGGCGATCATGGATAGTTTCAAGAAGTTTAACGACGAATTCATGAGTAAGTATGATAACAGCATTGGTTATTCCAGAATGTAATTTACTTCTTCTGAACAACTATTGTGTTCTGCTACATTCTCTAAAGCTAAATCTCTGTAGTACACTCTTGCTCTTTCTTATATCCTCTAAACTCTCTCTTTCTCCAATTTATCTACTTTTATTTTCAGTTGAATGCTCATAAGATCTTTATCTCCAATGGAATGAAGTTTAGACAACAGCCAATGGAATCTTCGGATTATTAAAAAAAAATCCAATTTAGTCTTTTCTTTAATTGAGTACTGTGATCATCAAAACATGACAAAAGTCGTAAAAGTAAACATTTTAAAGATGAGTCCAAAGCTAATTGTTTATGTCCCCTATTTTTACTTAATCCCTGGTGCTCTGTTTCTTATAAGAAGATGGAGAGGGAGAAAACATGGCGAAGAGACAATTGGTAATGAAGAGCAACTTATCATAATTCTGTCGCCTGTTAGGTGTCCAGAGACGACAGTTGAGAAATAGACGAAGGAGGACGAAGAAGAAGAGCAAAGCGAAAACCCAGTAGATAGGGAAGAGGAGGCGAAACAGATAGTGAAAGAAGGGTTTACAGAAATCAAATGCGAAGAAGATTATAGAACTATTGCGATGATCACTGAACTAGTTGATATAGATAATACGAATGACACCAAAACAACTTGACGAAAACAATATCAGGAAGAACTTTTGGTTATCAAAATTCAAACAATTTGTGACATTAAGGAACAAGAGACAGAGAAATGCGGAACAGAAAAATCATACAAATTGATGGAATAATCTGAGAAGAAGTTTGTGGCTACCATGAAGATAAGCTTAGAGCAAGGAAATGAAAGCATAGATTTTTCGACAAACAATGCAAACGATTAAGAAGAATGTATCAACGCATCAAAGAAACCAGTTTTAAAAATCTAAGGCAAGCATTCGAAAATTCCCGGTATAATACGAAGTAGCAAATTATATAAACCAGTACCATTGATTAAAAGATCTCTCATTCCAAAAATCCAAAAATAACAAAAACAGAGTTCAAAAAGCAGAAAATTTGACTTCAAATCTAAGCAGTGAGAACAACGGCACCACCGGCTTCCTTAATCTTCTTCTCAGCGGTCTTAGAGATGAGCTTAGCCTTAACCACGAAAGGCTTGTTCTCAGGCAAATGACCTTTTCCCAAAACCTTGAAGAATCCATGCTGCGTAACATCGATCAATGGAACATTGTCCTTGGTTGATTTTGCCTTCACATCTTCGGGAACCAGAGACCAGAGCTTGTCCAGGTTAACGATAGGGCAAAAGAACTTGTTACGAAGCTTGTGGAAGTACCTCATACCGACTTTACCGAAGTAACCAGGATGGTACTTGTCGAAGAGGATACGGTGGTGATGCATACCTCCGGCGTTACCACGACCTCCGGGATGCTTGCGATGCTTTCCGATACGACCATGACCGGCGCTGACGTGTCCTCTCTTCTTCCTGTTCTTCTTCAACCCCGTCGCCATTTCTGTATCAGATCTAGGATTTTTTTCACAAGTGAATAAAAGGTTTTTTTATATATAGAGGATCGAGCAGCTAGGGTTTTCAGAAAAACATAGATGATTTATAAAGAGTACGAGAGGTTCACAAAAAAGGGTTTAATATTTTGGGCTTTTCAATAAGTTGGGTTTAAGGACTTTCTGGCTCAATGAGACTCGTTATACTTAAACTGGGCTATGAGGCCCATAGGATTAATGCCTAATATCGAATTTAGTGCTTTCAATTTCAATGCCCCTCGACTTTCTCGACGACAGTTGCTCGCCGCCGTCCTTCACAGCTTCTCCATCTTCTCCAATAAACCCTAAATATAGCCGAACCCTAAACCCTTAGCTGAGTTTTAACGTGTTAACCGTGAAAGATGCAGCACGATGAGGTTATATGGCAGGTTATCAGGCACAAGCACTGCAGTTACATGGCCAAGTAGGTCTTTTATCCTCACTTCTCTCTTTGAATTTCATCTGGACTTCGGTTCGTTGATTAGGTGTTTTGCTTTTGTAGAATCGAAACCGGAATCTTCTGCAGAAACACTTATAATGTAACCGGAATTTGCAATCGAAGCTCTTGCCCACTTGCCAATAGTCGATACGCCACCATCCGAGACCACGATGGTAGTTTTCTTTACTCTGCATTCGAATTCAAATTATACGATCTTTCAGCTTGTTTTGTAGATTGTTATTTACTAGGATTGGTCTTTAATTTACTTGGTGAAAGAGCAATTAGAAAGATGTTTCCTTTGAGTTCAGTGTTTTGGTCTCTTACAATGGATTTTCTGTGTTGTTGTTATTGTCTTACTCAGGAGTCTTTTATTTATATATGAAGACTATAGAAAGAGCTCACATGCCAAAGAACTTGTGGGAGAGAATTAAGCTGCCAAGAAACTATGAGAAGGCTCTTGAGATGATTGACAAACACTTGGTGAGCTTGAGATCTTCCGTACTTCTGTTCTTTTAGCTGTCTTAATGTATTAAGATCTGGAGGTTTAATTCCGTTTGTTTATTGTGGCAGTTGTACTGGCCCAAGTTGTTGCAGCACAAGGTTAAACAAAGACTGACTAAAATGACTCAGATGCGTATTCGTATGAGAAAACTTGCTCTCAAAACAAGGTCTTGTCCTCTTCTGGTTTTTGTATCTGGAGTTTGATTTACAGGTGGGTAGTTTTTTCTTGTTCTGATTAATTATTTGGTCCTTTTGTTCTTAAATTACAGGGAGAAAATTATGACTACGCCTAGGAGGCAAATAAAGAGGGAGGCGAGAAGAGAGGAGAAGGCTGAAAAAGCAGCGGTGTTGGATAAGGTAACTATTTGTTGTTTTTGGGTTTTGATTGTACTTGCTTCACTTAAGTGCTTAGGGCTCTTATGATAGTGCTGGTTCCTCTTTTATAGGCCATTGAAACCGAGTTGTTAGAACGTTTGAAGAAAGGAATTTACGATGACATATACAATTACTCAGATCGTCTGTGGAACAAAGTTCTGGATGGTGAAAATGTTGAAAAGGAGGCTGAAGAAGAAGAGGAGGTACGTTTGTATAAGCGTGTAATTATGGTATTCCATGAAACCTAGATGCAGCCTCGCTTTACTGATATTCATTTGTTGAATTATATCTTAGGAAGAAGTAACTGAGTATGTTGAAGGCGACTATGAACTTGAAGAGGAAGAAGAAGATATGGAAGACTTTTATGCTCTTCCATCTAAACAATCTCACCTTGAAGATGATGATCATGGTAAATTTCATATTCATTTGCTCTCTTACTTTTTTAACTATTAAAACGCAAGAACTGAATTTATCATTTAAACTTGGAGAAAATAATCATCCCTTTGTATAGTAGGGTTTGAGTTGTTAATGATCACTCATAGCTTCATTACTTCATTTAATTAATTCCAATCATGAACTCTCTACAGACTCAGATGAGGAGGAGGATGGGGACGATGATGAGGATGAAGTTGTGGTTCATAAAAGAGGAAGAGCTCTAAAGAAATATGATGATAAAGGAAAAGCAAAGAAGAAATCAAGAGTAGTTGTCGAGGTAAGATTCAACAAGCTGGCTTTAATGATTTGCAAGATGTTGGGCAATACTTTGTGTCTGCAATTTCGATATATCTTACATATGAATGTCTTTCAGGTTGAGCAAGAAGATGGAGCCACAAGGAAATCCCTAAAAAGCCTGAAACATTGAGAAGAAAAGTGAAAAGTTTTGATACCTTTGATTAAAAAATGTTGTAACTCTCTTCAGTTGAGACATTTGGTTCTGTAGAATTTAATTTTCTCTTGTAAAAGTTAGAAACCATTTGAGAGTTGATGATTGATCCCGACACATGGCTGTTATTTTTTTTTTTTGTCAACATTGGATCGATAAGGTCTGATCCATAACTTAAAGTTTACCTCCAGTAATTTTTTTTTAAGTTACTATAATGCAGCGGATAGGAATCAAACACGCGTAATATATGTGTAATTATGAATTAAAATATTTGAGTGACAAAAAAAAGAGAATTAAAATATTGGGAAAATATTTGATAAAAAGAGAATTAAAATATTTGATCTTTAATAATAGGAAGAGAAAAAAAAAAGTCTAAAGTAAATACATATTGAGATAACTAAGAAATTAAAGGCAATCAAAGCAAAAACTATCCATAGGCTTTTTTTCTTTTTTCTTTTTTTCTTTTTTTCCTTTTTTCTTTCCATTCTCTTTCTCTTGAAAGGCTCCTGGCAAACAGTACTTGAACAGTCTCTCTCTCCTTCTCTCTGATTTCTTCTTCGTTATTACTGATTTTTACTCTCACCTAACCCTAATTTTTTTCATCTGAAGATTCATCTACGATCCGGCGATGTGTTCGGAGGAAGCCAAAGTTGTCGGTAAGTCCGATCCATTTCCATTCATGCTCTTTTCAATTTGTCTATTTTATTATCGCTTCTTACCAATTGATTTTGGGATCTAGGTTTTCCTTCTAATTTTATAATTGAATCGATCTACGTAGTTTTGATTACCGAGCTTTTGTAATGAGAATGTGACCCGATCCACGGTTTCGATTTGGAGTCCGATCTAGAAATCATTGATTGAGCAATCACCCGCGATATCTATGGAATTTATCTAATTGATTGAATATGTTTGATTTTTGGCTGTAGTTCCCAGAAACTTTAGATTGTTGGAAGAACTTGAAAGAGGTGAGAAAGGTATCGGAGATGGTACCGTAAGCTATGGAATGGATGATGCTGATGATATTTATATGCAATCTTGGACTGGCACCATCCTTGGCCCTCCTAATGTATGTATCTATCTCCCTCTCTCCTTGGACTCTTTTACTTTTTGCCCCTCTGTTTCGGGCAATATTACTGTGTTTTCCTGGAGTTTTAATATTTGTGTGGCTTTTACTCGAATTCATACGTAACTTTTAGTTGTGTTATCTTATGCTTTTGCTCACATTGGTCTGTATCTGCATTTCTTGTCCACTAATAATTAGAGTGCATGTAAAAAGGAAGAAAATTGTTTGTTTCTGCTTGTCGCTTTTAAGAGAATTGATGTTTGTTTGATGAATAAACAAATGCCAGACTGCATACGAAGGGAAAATCTTCCAGCTGAAGCTCTTTTGTGGCAAGGTGTACCCGGAAAGTCCACCGAATGTGAGGTTCCAGACCCGGATAAACATGGGTTGTGTAAACCCAGAAACAGGAGTGGTAATAACCAGTGACATCATTGCTAGTACATGTGTGTATTTGCTTATTCTAACAAGTCGTATCGAAATATACAATCAGGTTGAACCTAGTCTCTTCCCTATGCTTGCTAACTGGCGGCGAGAATATACAATGGAGGACATACTGGTTAAGCTGAAAAAAGAAATGATGTCTTCACATAACAGGAAGTTAGCTCAACCCCCAGAAGGTACTGTCTGTAGATTGCTTAACCAAACACCGGGTACAATTAGTGTCATAGATTGATAGGGATGAGATATTGTTTTCAATTTTAATTCGGTTCGATAGACAAACGTGAACAGCTACCTCTTTTTCATAGGACCCTGATCAAAGTCTTGTTTCTCCAGGTAACGAGGAAGCAAGGGCGGATCCAAAGGGACCAGGGAAATGTTGTGTGATGTGAGAAGAAGAGAAGTCGGGAAAAATCAACAATTTGTATTAATAGAAGGGACAGTGTATATAAACATCATTTGAAGCTTTGAAATATGCGTACAACTTCTTAATTAATGTTCTAGTGTTGTTTGAGAAGATTTATATATATATATAAATGTCTCCACCAAAAACAGGTGATGATGATCTTAATAAACTTTATTTCTTCTTTCTCTGCTTGTTTATGAACCCAAAGAAGGATCCTGAGTTAATAAGATTGCTTATGGTGTAATTCCAGGTTTGTTCTGTGTTCACTCATCTCCATATCTGGTATATATTTTTCATGCCTCTCATCAGGCTGTAGCATCTTCCTCTTTTCGTCACCAATCCAAAGGTACTGTCTTCATAGCAATGAACAACTGAAGCATCTGTTGCTTGATTTGTAAACCGAAAGAAACTCTTATGGAACAAAATGTGTCAAGGAATGACTAAACTAAAGAAATGGAAATGTGAGATTGACTGGATTGACAAGAATTCATTAAAGCACTTGTCAAAATATATTTCGTTTTGAAATACCCAGTTCAATGAGGCCACTTGACGATGACTTCAATTGTGAAATTTCAACAAAAAATAAAGAGAAAAAATGTTATCGCTGATTATAGATATACATAATATAAACAAAGATACCATCAACCACATTTACCAAAGTTGTATGCTTCTACAGCTCTACTTGACTATGCTTCCAACCAGGGAAAAGACGCATTGTCTGAGTGCTATTTAAGAAGTGTTGCTTTTTGTGGTATTCTGATGAGCAGCTGCATATATAGAAGAATTGGGGTCGGTTTTGAGGTGCGAGAGAAGGTGTTGTACATCTGGTCGGAGAGAATCTGCCGCTCTTCCGATTAACGTCAAGATGTCCGGTCTCGGTTTGCTGCTAGTTTGGACAGCTCCTCCTTGTCCCTCGTAGTGAACAACATGGTGTCTGCAAGAATTTGAAAACATTTTACATATGATTGTTCTTCGATAAAGAAGGCAACTCCATGTCTTGCTTTGGTAGGTAGAAGCTTACATGAAATCGATAAGATCTGTAATCTGGGATGCTTCAACAGGGGCTGTTGTCTGAGCGTTCTTTCCGAAAACATCGACCAGTGTACTTAAGAGAAGGGTTAGCGTCTGTTGAGAAACAGAAAGGGATATTAATTGTCGAGTTTTGTAATGAACATCATTTGATTGATGAAAAGATCATTCCCACTAAATATACTTGCGAGACTAGTATCTAACATGCTTAGAGGCGGCATTTTTGTAATCCCTGCTTGAAGACGGCAGCTATAGATATATTCAAATTCTATCCAGCCAATTATATATAATTTAATATAGTAACTCTCACAGCATATACTTGAAAAGACAGACCACTTCAAATGATTACTAGCCATAAACGTACCTTACTAAAGAGCGTATGTGTGTTGGAGAGCCTCGGGAGCAGTGGTCCCATGATACGGAATGCAACTCTGAGCATTCCAACAGATGTCACAGGCCGGAGGTTCTTAATGATGACATGCGTGCCATCAAGCCATTCTTGTGGGAGATTGCTGAAGAAAGCATGAAGCAAAGCGACTATATTTCCTGGAGGAAGACACAATAATACACATGCATGTAAAAACGAAATACAAACAGAATCCAAACAAAAGTCCACCTATGGGTTCAGAAACTATGACGTACCTATGGCCGTGGAGGTGTTGTCCTGTGCAGCCCATGTAGGATCCATCAAAGCGTATCCAACAGCCGAGTCTAGTTCACCTTCTAATCTCTTTCCATCATTTAGCCACCATGTTTCCCTAATTACACGAGACGCCTCCATGTAAAGCTGCTTGTGAAAATCTGGAGGGAGCTGAGCAAGCAGAAGGCCACAAGCTTGTATCAACAGACATGATAATTGCTGGCATGTATAACCGCTTCTAGAGACAAAGCTCGCCGTGTTGATACCAGGAATCACACAAGTGGACCGGCTTGCGCTCATGGAATCCGTGCTCCCTCCTGACGGAGACGTAGGCAGTGCCAACCCTTGCCCCACCCCGTTTGCAGCGCCGTGGAACCCATTGCCAGATTGAATCAAGGTAGACTGTATGTTGACAATTATCTGGACAAGCGAAGAGACAATTTGAGCAGCGGAGACAGGAAGCGAGAGGATCTCAATCACGGCAGTCTCAAGAACCAATTGCGTGTAAGTTCCCGGGTCCTGGATCTGATAGAAAGCTTTTTGTCCCTCAGAGGCGTTTGCTGGTCCGGGTTGAGATGCTCCTGGAGTTTTTCCATGAGGAGGTCTTGTTGAGCTGTTTAAGATGTCTACCATTGAGCCAGACCTTGAGCTGCAGTTGCTGCTGCTACTAAGTGGAGGTATAACATTGTTTACGAGATTAAGAAGAAGGGTGGCAAAGTATTCAAGAGGTGGGCATGGAACGGGACTGGCAGTGCTGATGTGTTGTGGGAATGATTCAGAGAATGGAATCTGCAGAAATGTCGAAAGACTTATTACGTTATATTCTATCAAATGTAGAAACACTTCCAGTCAAAGGTGTCTAGATAAAATGGTGCGGAAAAATGAAAATCAACATTAAACATTTCTGTCTTACCGAATGCATAAAGTCAATGAAAAAAACATAAAACATTTCTGTCTTACCGAATGCACAAAGGCCTTTGGTTTGAGTGTATTTATAGTGGAAAGATCTGGAGATTTAAATATTTATACAAGAATAATAATAAAAGGAAATTTAGAAAGCCTACTAGAAAATCTTCAGAAGTGGAACTTGAATGAAAACATCAAAACCATATCTCTCAGTACTTAATCAGAATGCGAATGCAAAGGTCTTGAGTGTCTCATTGCTCTAGAAAGATATTAGATAACAAGAAATTAAGTAGAAGTCTCTCTGAAGCTTTATGAGTTGAAAGATGAGTATGCTATTATTGGTTCTGTAGTGACTGTATTCGACAAGAATCCAAATCAAATGAAGCAGTTTTTTTCAACAAAATCTTTAAAATCGATATCCAGAAGCCGCATCAACATGAGATACTTTAAAGAAAAATGGATTGTTTTTTCCTATTACCTTGCTGAGATCAAGTACTTTGAGAATGCGCACAACGAGCTTCCCAGGTAGATGACCATAGAAATAGGCGAGAATGTCACGGACAAACGTGAATCTGAGAGGATGATAAGCCAGAAAAGGTGAGTGTATATTCAAAACTTTATCAGCTGCCTCCAATGCATCGTTCTCTATGAGCCTGTACACCACTAGCGGGATAACTGGAAGCAAACGCGCCGCAATATCATCAAAGAACGTTGGATACCTGCGTTTAATACAATTAAAAAGGCTATATATTTTCCCATTTTTAACAGAAAGCGACACATATTTTCCAAAAAAAGAAAAAGAAAAAACAATATTTCACAATTCCAAGGCGCGCACAAGTTTGCCAAGTTTTCATGAAAGTTTCCTTACACATTGGTAGTTGAATGCCAAAAAAACCAGTCAAACAATCAAGCTATGTAATTAAGTGAATTTTTGTTAGGAATCAGTAAAATTAAGGATGAAATGGGGTTCGATATAGTACCTGTCCTTCCAAGAAAGATGGTTACCAAGGGCCTTCTGAAGTTCATTGCGTTTGAACACCTGCGTGAAAAGCCAGTGCTCAGGAAGCCCACGGTTTGTGCAGTACAGTTTAATCCTCTGCAGAAGCTCTGGTGTTTCAAGTAAGTTTATCTGTAAATAAAATTCCAAAACGACATGCATGAATTTTATACCATCTTAAGCTTTTTTTGGCGTAAAAAGTGTGAATATACAGCAATAGTTAAGGCGTTTGGATCATCATCACGGTCAATGAGAGACAGAAGAAAAATGTCGAGAGGAAGTATTTCGTGTGTCCAGAAGAAAAATGCAAGATTTGCGCCTGCCTTGTTTAGAACTTCCTGCAAATATCAGGACGCAATGTAAGTAGATGGATCAAGTAACAAAAAGTAAGGCCAACCTCTCCAAACAAACAGAAGAGGAACCTGTTTAGAGTGTCCTTGCCGAAGGTCTAGTTGAACATGGTGAAGCAAAACATCCACCAAAGTATATATGTTAGCAGTGACTTCTTCTGGAGAAACTTCTCTCAGAACTCGTGCCTGGTAATCATTTCAAGAGGTAATCATACCAGTATCAATTACCCATCTGTTCACAAATGAGCAGAGAAACAAAACAAACCAGATTTGCGCTGTTGATATTATCAGGGCGGCCTTGCATAAGCAGACAAGCACCAGCACATAGATACTGACGGTGTACAGGAAAGCTGTGACTGAGGTATGTCATAACGTAAGCGGGTTCAGCAGATGGTGAGAGAAGCTGCGTGCATTGGTTTATCACAGTTGTTTCAGCCTGTTGCCACGCCTGAATTGATTGGCCCTTTTTGTCTACCCGTCCAATCAAAGTGTCACGGAGAAGGGATGGAAAATGACGCAGCGTCTTTTCTGACCATGTATGCGGACTCGTTGCGAGTATTTGTTCCAACATGGTTTGCAGATAAACCAAGTGATCCGCATCTGCAATACCACGTGTTTTGATTGTAATAGCAAGAGTCATGATGGTTATGCGGTTTAATGTTTCAGTGAATTCAGTTGGCCCCTGGTGACGATAAGATTAAAACAATTATTTACACTGGAATTATCCTGGCACAATATAAGTAGGGGACAGCGATTCGTAGTTCGAAACATTCACTTACTTTTCCCTCACGTTTCACAGCAAAGAAGTCTCTGAGTGATAAAATGAGATTTATGCACAAGTTTTCAGCTAGTCTGAATATACGGTGGTCGCCACGTTTTCCTTTCAATGCAGAGATTATTTTAGTAACATCATACATTAAAGTTTTGCTCTTTCCTTGGTACCTGCAAAAGGTGTATCAACAAGATCAGTAATTTCGTTTAGTGGGGTCAAAGAGCCAATATGGTGAAAGCCAAAAACAAGTGTCATCTAAGTAAGGGAATGACCCAGTTGTAAAGTATAGAAGGATTTACTGCAACTTGAAAATGTTTCGTTTACCTGTAGAGGGGAAGCAAACGATAGTTCAAAATTTCAAGGACAAGCAACGTCACCCCAGGCTTGCTCAACAGAGAAGCATTTCTCTGGGCCAATTGCTACAGAAAGTTAGATAATCTCATGAATTGCTTCTGATCAATAGAAAACAGTAATGAAAGACAATATAATGGGAATCAAATGACAACAAAATGAACAATTAGCTCACACTGAAGTGCGAACGGAACATCGAGTGAGGAGAAATCAGTAGCAATCTCGTGTATGTCTCAACCATTGCAATACTGGGAACAACCTGCATCCAGATGTTTACTACGACACTAAGTTCATTTTGCTCAGGACTTTGACCAATGAAGACGATAAATTTTTTTACTGAGCCGTGGAGAAATCAGGTCATCAAGCAACTTGCCAAAGAAGATCCTTCTCCATAGATCAGCATCACTTAACATATATAATATCCTTGTCAGACAAAGTAAACAAACCTGGCTAACAAACAAAGCTTCTTCCATTTGAAGGGCCAATTTCAAGCACAAATTCATTGAAAAGCCAGATAACAATGACATCGGTAATGGGGTCACTTCCTGCGTCATCATTACTCTGTCGTTTGGCTGTAATCCTGATAACTCAGCCACGCCAGCTGAAGATAACCAATTTATAACTGTTTCACATGCCGGTTGTGCCATGGTGTAGGAAACAACCCAGAACATGCCAATGGACCTATCATCCATATTCATATAATCCATCATGCGCTCTCCTGAGAACCCCAAACAAGAAACAGTATGAGAGGATAATATTTATAATATGATATGCTCTCTGCTTCCTACTACAATTCCTGCCACTAAAACCTTTGTACCTTTGCTTCTCCACCACTCATCGATCTGTTTTCCCTTCAACAGCTGTTCATTGTTTAGGTATGCCCTAGTTGTTGTGCTTAGTGACCAAATCCGTAGATTCTGACAACTGCTTACGAAGTCAAGCAACACACTCTGAGGATTATTGGGATCGGAATTTCTATCTTCCCTGTGAAATGATAAGATTTTCCTAGTAGTCTCCACCTGACAGAAAACTCAAATAGAACACATGTTGCAATGTCAACTTCAAGGAACTGAATTGTAGCTGCAAAGATATCATTTTTATTGAGAAACGACCTTTCTAGCATCAGTGTTCAAAGCGGTCATCACAAGCTCCACCCGTATTATTTGTGCAAGCAACCATGTCACATGATTCGTTCGAAGAATATGGTTATCATCACCATTAAGACGTAAGACCAACTTATCAATGAAATCAACAAAATCAGTACATCCACTTTTGATTAGAAAGAAGAAGATATCTGAGAAAACCAGCCACTCCTGCCAGCAATTTGCATCTGCATAGAAAGGGGGAAAAAGCCACAGATACCAAATCAATACCAAAGCAGTCTTAAGTATAGTGGTATCTCAACTCTTACTTTACTTCTATCTAAGCCTAACAAATGAACCATTAAAGAAATTTCGAACATATCCTGAACTAAATTATGTAAAGAATATAGTTTCTTTACAGAATGGGACGATTAGCAACATCAATTGCCATTTGAGAATCATATCCACAGATTTACAAGGAAATGACAGATAAAAGACATGAGAGACAGGGAAAGACAAACATTGCCTGAGTTGGTCAGCTTAAGGAGCTCAACAATCCTGTCAATGATTGCTTCGCAAATCATGTCAGAAGTGAAAACGGCACCAGGGATAGGCGCTGCTTGCGCAGGAGATCGATAACTGGGGACCACAACAAGAACACGCTTCCACCATTCCGGTGACGGTGTAGTGCGAATAGCATGTCTAATGCAACGCACTGCTCTCTCCCAATCAAGGCTTCCTTTTGGAATAGACATTGCCAGATCCTGCCAGTTTCATTTTTAAAAAAAGAAATGAAGCTCACAAATTGCGTGGCTAAGGCAAAGCATGCATTACAAAATAACACCAACAGTCAACTGCATTATGAAACTAATCTCCACAATTTCATGGGAATCACCTCTCCAGACAAAGGTTCCCCAAGCACACTTGGATACGTAACTGGTGAATAACGTTGGTGTGCCACAGCTTCAACTGAAACATAGGCCGTTGTTTGGGACACTATACGATGGGTACCAAACGTTGGACAGTGAAGGTGTTGGTCCAACATGAGCATGTGCCTGGCCATCGCATCTCGCCTACGATGTATCTCCATGAGAAGAGTGAACAAGGCTTCATCATCAGGTATGTTCTCTATAAACTGTAAACCACTGCGCAATAACTCATAAAATGGGATTCGAGATTCACCCTCTTCTACCAACAGCCAGATCACATCCAAACAACTCCGTAACCATTCAGACAAAGTCTTCTCCGATCGCCACGACTTTCCAGCAGAGTCCTCAGTTCCCAAATCTATCCTGTCCCAGTTCACAAGCCAATTCATGATATACTGGAAAATCTCGGCATGAGTGACGGGTTTGAGATTAAATTCAACGCCAATCAGGATAATCTTGCAACTGAGTTGGCGCAGACTGTTTATAGCAGCAGCTCTTATGCGCTGACTATGCTTTATAGCATTCTCTCTTAAAATTTGGCCTGCTCTTGCAATCTGCTGCCCATTTTCCATAGATTTTACCTGTGCAAAAGTAGTTACAGAACCTGTTTCGTTCCCTAAAGGTGATGGAGAACCCATACCATGAGCTTGGATGGGATTGGTGGAATGATAATTCAAAGAGGTAGTGATAGGATTGGAAGATACAGGAACTAAAGACTGTGAAGAAGTAGCAGAAGAGCCAGCCGCTGCTGCTTGAGCACCTTGGCTTATGGAAGTTTCAGCAGCAGAAACCGAAGAGAGAAGGGATGGTAAAAAAGTATCCCAATTGATGTAACTAATCCTACACAGTGTACGAAAAGCAAAGAGAAGAAACTCAGCACGAGGTGCATGATTGCTACACTGCACCACCAGAGATATCAAAACTGACTCAGTGATCGTCCTCAACTGATCTGGGTCCTGATAAAGAGTTCGAGAATAAGCAAGCCATCACGTTATAACGAATCACAAAAATAGGATAAAAATGATAATTAAAATCCAGGAGTCTTTACATTAAATTGCCTCTGAAGCTGCTCGAAATCCAAAATGAATTGCTCGTTTTTAGGAGGTAGGTCTCTGTTTGGGGCGTGTACACGTTTCTGGGATTTGTTCCTGTCCAAAAAAAAAATCAATAGAGCATACAAACACAACAACATAAGAGAACGAGAGCTAATTCAAATATCAATATAGGTCTCGTCAAAATCGATACAACACAGAAGACGGTAAGCAAATTTAGCAATCCAAGCAAGGTAGGATCGTTTAGGAGAAAAAAAACCCACGGAGGATCTCGGACGGACTCGTCGGGTTTTTGGCGGCTTCCTCTCTGTGAAAAAGAGAAGGTGACATCAGTGAAACTCGAGAAAAACGATGAAGAATCGGGAGATTGGAAACGAGATTACCCCTAAGTAGAGATTGAAGAGATCGATAATTGCGGCACGCGCAGGATGGAATTGGTAGGATCGGGAAGACGAAGGCGTAGCAGCAACTGTTCGCTGTGATTGATCCATTACTGTCTCTGACACTATACTGATTTGTCTTGATTGTTTTGGGAGCAAAATGGCAATGAGGTTTTGGGTTTAATAAGGAAAGAAATCGTCAACGGAACAAAACAAACAAAACAATCTTTTCTTTAGTTCTTCCTTAAGCTAGCTAATTCGCGCTTTTGGGATTTCGGAATTTTTTCAGCTAATTCTCCTTGTCTGAGGTTTTCTAGAGATTTTCCTTTGCAGACTTCAGTACCTCCAAACTGATTTAAAAAAAAAAAAAATTGTGCAAGTTATGTTTGAATGTTGTAAGATTAAACCAAAAATGCACAACAGATCAGAAAAGTTATTTCACAAGAATCCAATTAACAGGTGAAAATAACTTCTAATTACACTAGGATTCTTAAAGATTTTGTTTTGTCTCGGCAGATTAACACAGCGAAATGAAGAATTACTTAATAGTGTGAATACAAGGCAGAAAATTGGAATGGAAATTGATAAAATTAATTCAAGACAATTAAGAATCATCAACTTCTCTCATTGGTGATCTAACGGCTCCACTGCAGTCTTGAAGAGAAGAACATAAACCTTGTCGATCTGAAAATATATGAATCCTCCAATGGAATGAGTGACGTATGAACCAAAGCTGGTCCCAACAATGCAGTGCCATGCCGGGCCATAGGCAGAATCGAAGTCCTGAAATGTAAGACAATTGGAAAAATTGTTTCATGAGTAGAGCGAGAAAAATGTTCAATATTTGATACAAGTTGTTCACGTTGTCTGGCAAATGGGCAGTAAATTCACTTCAGTGGCTAACATAGAAGCTGAAGTTGGAGAAAACTAAGAGATAAGAAACACATGAAGGTCTATTTCCAGATAAGAAATCAACTACTAGAACACGAAGATAAAACAAGCTGAACATTCATTCATCCACGAGCCTCGAAACTACAGTATACACTTTGCCAATGCTTCTACCTAGTCAAATATGAGAAATTTAGGCATTCACGAATTCTTAGCACCAAAAAGTATATCGTTTCAGTCCAAAAGCTTATACTTATCAACACTAAGCAAAAGCTGCATAAACATACAATTCTATATATGCGGTAGTAATGCCAGACCGGTCTATCGGAAGACAATCCAGTCCTTTATAGAATGTTGTATTTAAGCTCAACTCAGTTCCTAAGCAAACATGCTTCAGAGGCTTAGCCGGTGGTGCATGCTAAGTCTCATAACTCATGGCCTAAGTCAGCTCCAATACCATCCAATCCCAATATATAACAGGAACATCCAGCTTCAAGACTTATCACAAAAAGAATCATACTAAAGTTATCCTCAAAAGACAAAAACAACCCAAGTCACATAGACTAACAGAAGCTACAAAAAGAAAACAAAACACCGGAACAAAGTAAAATGCAACCGAATGAAAGCCAAACCATATATGGGACCATCTATAAAGTTCAATAATATGCAGTACGCAAAATGAGAATCCAAATTGGAGATTCATCTCATAACTCCAAAGCATTATATCAACTAAGAACGAGAATTAAACAATCTCAGTGTACAGTAAGCATGCGACTTGAAACGTAGCCCTAGGACCCCAAAGTAGCACAAAAACTTGATCTTTGAGTCGAATTTCAAAACACATTCCACAGTACTAGACCTCAGTGACGCGATTTCAAGCTAGAGACAGGAAAATCAGAAGATTAAGACAAAAGATCTACCTTTTTTAGGGCAAGTGCGAGTCGTTTGTTGTCGGCTTTTCCAGGAGTGGCATTCAAAATCTCACGCGACAAACTGAAGGCCCTGTTCTGCAAAGCTAGAGGCATATCGGAAGCCCTAACTCGAACATTGAACTCATCTTTCTGATTTTGCTGTTCTTTTGCCTTCTTCTTTTGTATCAAGCTGTTCAAGAAATTGCTTCGTCTCTCTAATTCCAGTTCAACTCCTTCCATCTCTCTCACATCACTCAGTTAAGCCCTCGTTTACCTCTTTTTCTCTTCGAAGAAACACAAGCTTAGCCTTCCCACTTAGTTCGTAAACTGATTAGGAACGAGCACCATCTGTTTGACAAAATGTCCGAGAGAGAAGAAGAGAAGGACTTAGAGGTAAGGTGTGGAGGAGACAAAATAGCGTTCTTGTGTTAAAGCGGAAAGCAGCCGCCCAAAGACAAATTCTTAATTTGAATGTTTATGACAACTTTGGTCATACAAATATTAATTACTCTTGTCTCCTATAACGTCCTTCATTAAAATTGATAAACTGTACTCGATAAAAACGAGCATTAATTAAAGCAATTAGTTTCTCGATTTAGAGAACCGACGACGAGATTTATCACATGTTGTTTCCTAGTTAAGACGGATTATATACATTCACAAAATTATATGTACTCCTTCGGTTTGATATAAATGAGGTTTTAGGTACTAGAATCTACTTCAAATTAATTGATAATTTCATTATTGTATGCAAGGTTTGACCATTTGTATTATCTATAGTAATTCGTTGTTGGTTAAATAAATTTTTTTAATAATAAATAATTATCTAATAAAAATGAAATAATAGATCATTTCTGAATTTTCTTAATTAATGTCTCAAACTCATTAACATCTTTCATTTTATAAGATATTTTTGCATGTATATATGCAACATTTATATGTATTTGATATTTTGGGACATTAACCTAAGTATTTTGGGTAGGGCGGTCTAGTAATTCAGCACACCTCTAGCCTTGAATCTGACAAGAATCCAATCATAATAATCTTCTTACACTTAATGCATCGAGCTTAAATCAGGAATGGCCCGAGAAGTAACCAAGAAGACCCAACAAAGGTGCGTTGATATAAGTCGTGGGCTCAGTCAATTCAAAGTAAGGTCTCGAATCAGGAAAATCGTCAGTGATGTTAGGCCCACCAACGACAGCACCAATAAGCAAGTTAGGGTTAGGATTAGGGCTGAGGAAATAACGAGAACCATCTTTGCACCCAATGCGATCCGGATGGTCAACAATCGAAGGAACCGAGCTAGCACGATGGTGAATCTTTTGTGGAAACCTCGAACCATACCCAACCATATACGACATTTTCATCGGATTATCTCCTAGTATGTAGTCCACCTACGTACAAAATACTTAGGTTAATGTCTCAATGCTGAAACAGAGATGAATGTAATGAAGATAGTCAGTAATAACCTGTCGTTTGGCGAATTGACGGAGAAGATCAGGAGTAGCTGTGAATCCACCACATGACACTACCTTATTGGCGTTACTTAGATAATTAGAATATGCTAATAACAGAAACGACAATGATGTAACATGCTGCATATTACTCCCTCCACTCTTCACTAATAGTCCTCCTGTATTTATATATTAAGTGTTTAATCTCTTGTTGAAGAAACTATATATTAATCAAAGCTTTTTCAAATGTTTTACCTTCTGAGAATTGGACTTGAGGATGAGAAGTTCCAGGCAATAATGAACAAATAAACTCTTCAGCGTTTTGCCTAAAACTCTGAAAATAATCTGCTTGTCCCTTAAGTACTGTTTTGGAGAGTAAGACATTAATCCCAGCACGTTTGTTATCCCAACCAAACTCATGGATTGTATCTCCAGCTTTTAGAGTAACTAGGTTCTTCAAAATAAACAATCTGTAGACTCGTTGCTTCGAAGCTTTGTGCATCCATGCGGCTCCCCAAAGCAACTCATCCTACAAGAACCACAACACTTCAACTTCATCATCCTACGTTTATGAAACGTATAATATCTAATTGAATGTGGTCAAACCTTTGATTACCTCGTAACCGTTGAAGTTGCAGTAAAAAGGACACACTGCTTGGTAAAGACTATCACTGTACGCTCCTCTATACTTTTGGGCAAAAGAAAACACCTGCAGTTACATTTTTTTCTATAAGGTAATGTGAAATGGTTCATACTTTATGTATGAATTTAACGAAAAAAGAATTCATACTCCATAGAAGATTTAATGCATGTGGGTCAAAAATGTAATGGAAAAAAACATTATTTGAATACAAAAGAGAATATTTATCACTGAAGCAAAGTATGTAGCCAATTGTTAACACCTTTTGACAAAAAATCACAAATATTTGTTTCTATACACCCAAAAAAAAAAAAAAAAAGAAGGACGAATTAATTAAAGAGCGTTAAAGTAAAGTACCCTTGTAGCTCGGTCCAGGAGTATTTTGGAGTATGTTGGATCGCGTTTTTCAAACACAATCGAAGCAGCGGCTAATGCGGCGGCAGTTTCGCCGGCGACTTCGGAACCAGGATGGTCTTTATCGATTTTATAAACCGTACGTAGTGTGTCCATGTCCTCGGGTCGTTCCCAGCAATTATGATCTGAGTAAGCGTCTCCGACTTGGACGAAGACGACGCTAGGAATTTGAGTCGCTTTTAAGAGATAATCCGTTCCCCATTTGATAGCTTTCACAGCGTTTTCAAGCTCTGGTCCCATCGTTTTACCGAAATCAATGACACTCCATGACATCATCGTTATCGTGAACGCCATCGGAAATCCGAATTTCACGTTATCTCCAGCGTCGTAGTAGCCTCCCGTCAAATCCACCTGAAAAGAAAAGATAAAACGAAATCTCATCAGTAATCTATGAACCCTAAGTAACTGGAGAAGATTTGGGGTGGCGGTGGTGGACGTACGCCGGCGGAGGAACCGTCGCGCAAGGCGGAGTCACGGCGCCATTTAAGACGTTGATCTGGTGGGAGCTTGCCGGAACGTTGACCTTCGAAGAAGAGAATGCTTTTGTGAAGAGCGTCGCGATAGTCGTGTCCGGCGTAGATCTCCGGTGAAATCAGTAACATGACGAGCAAAATCGCCGTAGCGATTACAGATTTTCCCGCCATTTTATCTTTGCTCTTTCACTTGGCTCTATATTCTTTTGTATTAGTGGGAGAGATGTGTTGAGATGAGAGGAATGTGATTCGTCTATATTTATACTCCAGAGAGAGTCGTTTAGAATTCCAGAGACATGACCCAATGCAAATTTTCCACGTGTATTTAAGGGATTGGACCAATAATTTTTAGATTATAAATCCCAATAATTCAGGCTTTTGTAGGACGTACGTAATGATTCCCATATACGGCCGTATCCATGTCAAGTAGATCAATAGATTTAAGTATTATTTGAATTTGTAGAAACTTATGGAGAAAACAAATACTTCAAATACACATGAACTGAAATACAAAATAGTTTTGAATTAATATAATATGGTCAAACATTGATTCATTATTGAAATTGCATTCATTCCAACATTTTTTTGTTTCCTTGTTACATTTACACACCTCATACGAAGCCATCTCAATGGGATAACTAATAGCAATGCGGTAGGAGAAGAAAAAAGAAAGAATTTGATAAACTTAGGATATAAGAGATGAAACGTTGACATTATGATGTACCAATAGATACGATAAGATCATTGTGACAAATACGAGGTTGACTTATAAAGCAAGAGCTGTTGCAACTTACACAAAACTGACGGCTAACGCATCTAATCTTCCTTGCTCAATGCGCCACACGATTTTTCGGTTTTCGTTTTTATTTTTATCTAAAGAAAAGTAAAGCCATGATTATTGGGATACAAACATTTGAGTAAAATTATAAAAAGAATCCAATTAGTTCAAAGAGATTTGACCAATGTAGTTACATTGTCAAGAAATCATGCTAGCTTTCTTTGATTGATACTCTCTCCATTTTCATATTAGTTGTCATTCTAGACTTTTTTTTCTTATTTCAAATTATTTGCCATTCTCATTTTTCAATGTAACTTTTGTATAAAATATTTTCCTTGCTATAAATATCATATAGTACTAATTGAATTGTAATTAAGACAATAAATTAATGTTTTTTTGAGGTTAATATGGTTAATCTACAAAATTTCTTAATCTATGACAAGGAAAAGGAAAATGAAACGAGAGTATATAATATAAATCATATGCCTTAAACTATACTCTTTGTGATGCCTTGATCTATGTTTTTTCAACACATACTTTTATGGGAGTAAAGTGTTTTTGGGTCAAAACTCCCAAATTATTGATACAGTATTCCAGCCCAGATCGGCCCATTAAATGAATGGGTTACTGATTTGTCTGGATTAATCATAATCTAGATGGGTCGGAGGGTAATTACGTCAAATCGCAACCTCACTTGACGGCACAAAGAAAAGAGCTAGTTGTCTATATATAAATATGAACTTGAGGTCACAAATACCAATACAATCCATAAACCCAAAAGAACAGTCACTTCCTTGTCACAAAAAACCAACACACATACAACAGAAAGATTCACCATGAAACCTTCTCTTCACCAACCACTCCTCTTCCTCTTCTTCTTCTTCCCATTAATCATGACCGTTCATTGTCAATCCTCTTCAGACGACTCAGATTTCATCCGTACGAGCTGCAACGCCACATTATACCCTGACGTATGCTTCTCTTCACTCTCTTCCTTCTCCAGCTCCATCCACAACGACCTAGCCCTCTTGGCTCGAGCCGCAATCTCTGTCACTCTCACCAATTCTCTCAACTTGACATCATACCTTGCCAACGTCAGCTCTTTCCCAAAGAGTAACGAAGATGGAGCCCACCCAACTGCGGCCGCTGTTCTTCATGACTGCTTCGAGAATCTTAAAGACGCAGTCGATGAAATGAGAGGCTCAATGAAACAGATGAGGGACTTGGTCTCAACTGGTTCGCTCGAGTCTTATAGGTTCCAGATGAGTAACGTGCAGACGTGGCTCAGTGCGGCTTTAACCGATGAGGACACTTGTACGGACGGGTTTAAAGATGTTAACGATGAGCCGAGGAAAGATGACGTGTGCTCACGGGTCGATGAAGTCAAAAAGTTGACTAGTAATGCGTTGGCTATAGTTAATCAATGTGTTGATAAGGCCATACATTAATTGATGATCATTCTATCATCATTCATCATTCATCAATATACTCTTCTACTTCTTTTTTTTGTTTTTTCGTCTGCATATATAAATTCTTGTTATTTTGTTTTGGATTGTCACGCGTGCATGATAAAGATAATAATAAGACAAGTCTGTTTTGTTATTGGCTGTAATGAAATAGTAATGTTATGTAGTTGATAACGCTTTTCGTTTGTCAAAATTAGGCAAAGAGAAACAACAAGTGTGTGAAAAGAATCATTAGCCTATTCTTTCTTATATTTATTTCCCTTTATTCTGATAACTCGCATAATCCGGTTCAACAAAGTTCTAAATAAAAGCATGTATTTTTCTTCTGAACCAGTTCAACAGATTTGCAGGTCAATGAATCATGACATCCGACTAATATCAGAATCAAGGAAACTATGTAATACCCTTGAAACCACAGACGAATGTGATTTTGCTGATATTGTCAAAATCAGAATGACACATTACTACATTCTTAAATTTTAGTATTATTATTATCACTAGATCATGCTAGAGATTTATTTTTAATATCCATTTGTCCTTTTACTATATACCGTTTTAGAAGGTTTTAAACAAAATGAAAGACCATGATTAATGAGCTGCTTTTGGCTTTTCCATCGAAAAATATAATAATAAGCTGACTATATTTAATTTTTAGTTAGTGCTAGACAAAAAAGGTATGTTGTCGTTGTAGAGTTTAAGTGTTAATTTATACAAATATAGAAGACAAAATCAGGAGAATATGAATTTAAATCTAGAAATTAAAGTGTGAATGATCAATGATTACCGAGATATAACAAACAAAAATTACACCATGTACTGTCAAAAGTAGAACGAGGAAGAGAAAGGGAGCGCTTAGGGTTAGAACTTTCTGATAATCGTATTGAGGCTTTGTACATTACATATATATCTCTAGAAAGAATGACCTAGTTTCCTATAATATCGTAATACGTATCTCAACACCCTTTTCAAATTGGAGCGTATATATCATATGCGTCCAACTTATCAAGAAACCGAACAAACACTTTGTGACCAAGAGACTTTGTAAATATATCGGCCAGCTAATCTTTCGTTGGAACATACAATGTCTTGACAGTCCCATTAAGCATCTCATCTCGCACAAAGTGTATGTCTACTTCAACATATTTTGTTCTTTTATGTTGAACCAGATTAGCTCCTAGGTGAATAGCCGACTTGCTATCCGAGTAGATAGTCATGGGTTTAGTATGATGGAATCCAAGATCACGGAGAACTCTTATTAACCAAAGCAATTCTTGAGTAACAAAGGCCATGGCGCGGTACTCCGCCTTAGCGGAAGAACGACTCATTGTGGGCTGTTTGTGTTCCAAGTGATCGGAGAGGAGCCTAACTAGACGAAGTAACCTGTTGTAGACCGTCTAGTAAGTAGACAACTAGCCCATTCGGAATTCCACTATCTTGTGATGTGTAGATCGGTATCAGCTCTCAAGATAATCTCTTGTCCCATATTACTCTTTAAATATCAGACTGTTTTCATAGCAGCATTCATATGATTGATCCTTGGCGTCTTCATAAACTGAGCTAGAATATGTACCGAGTAAGAGAGATCCGGTCTTGTTACAGCAAGATAAATAAGGCAGCCAACAATGCGTCGATATGATTCTAGATTAGTTAGCAATGGAGACTCTGATCTGGTTAATGTATGATTCTGTTCAAGTGGAAGAAGAGTAGATTTAGCACCGAGTAAACATGCATCAGAGATAACATCCAATGCATATTTTCGTTGAGAGAGATAAATACTGATACTATTTCTTGCAACCTCAATGCCAAGAAAATATTTGAGAAGACCAATGTCCTTCATATGAAAGCATGTAGCTAGATAGGATTTAAAACTCATGATTACTTCAGATTTATTTCCACTTATGACCAAACCATCGACGTAAACCAAGACTTGAAGAACCTGATCGTTTTTCTCATAAGTAAACATAGAATAATCGGATTTTGATTGAACAAACCCGTATGTCTTTAAGACAGCATATAGTTTAGCAAACCAGCAATGTGGAGCCTGTTTTAAACCGTACAATGATTTGTGAAGACGACAAACAAGAGTCCGATCATCAGGCTTAAACTCGTGTGGCAGTTTCATGTATATTTCATCATCTAAATCCCCATGTAAGAAAGTGTTATGAACATCCATTTGCAGCCGTTGCCAAGAACAAATGAACCATACCCATTTTTGCAACCGGAGCAAACGTCCATAGTCCACTCCCTCTGTTTGATTGTTCCCAAGTACAACCAAGCGAGCTTTATATATTTCTAGTGTCCCATCATAACAGTATTTGAGTTTATAGACCATTTATTACCAAGAGCTCGTTTACCTAGCAGCAATTTAGCGAGGCTTCAAGTTTTGTTTGATTGCAAGGCTGATAAATCTGCTTTCATCACATCTCTCCACTTCCCATCTTGACACGCCTGTTTATAGTGTCTTAGCTCTAGAATTGCTGAAGCAGCTGCCAAATAAGTCGTGTCTCTCTTTGTGAAACGGGCACAAGAGACATACTTGTTAATCGGATAACGAGTTTCAATAGATTAGATATAAGAGATGCAGTTGTGACAGTGTTTGTCACGAATTCTTTCAGTTTTGCAGGTTTTCACTTTTCTCTCTGTCCTCGACCCAACTAAAAAGTTGTAGTATGTACTACAACAGCTGGTGGAGGTGCTAGAGGTTAATGCATCGTTGGAGGAGACAGAAGTGTCATCAGGTGTTGGCGTTGAAGACACCGTAGGAACAGAACTTGTATCAGGTATTGGTGCGAGTATTGGTGAATTGACAATCACCGTTGGTGTCGTGTTTACACAAATAACTTCATTATCAAACGCATCTACTTCAGAATAAATATTAAATGACAGACCATATGGAGCAGTTGTATCAAGCGGAACAGAGGAACTAGCAGCATAGAAAGGATACTCATTTGATGAGAAAATCACATCTCTTGATACGAAAAGCTCGATGGTTTCAAGATCGCACAATCTCCATCCTTTTTGTGAGTGTGGATACCCAACAAATACACAACGACGTGTCTGCGAGGCAAAAGTTTCTCCATTGTGGCGATGATTGTGAGCAAAACTGAGTGAGCCAAAGATTTGTATGTGACTATAACTTGGAGGTTGACCATATATCCGTTCATGAGGTGTAAGACCATTTAAAATTCTGGAAGGAGTTTTATTAATCAGATATGCCATAGTGAGAATACATTATCCTCAGAATTCAACGGATAATTAAGCCTAAAACGAAGAGCTCGGACAACATTAAGAATGTGCCGATGTTTTCTCTCCACTCGGTCATTCTAATGCAGAGTAGCGGCGACACAAGACATCTCATGATGAATGCGATGTTCAAGAAAGTAGTCACGCATACACAAGAATTCCCCACCATTATCACTTCTTACTGTTTTAATTTTGGCTTTGAATTGACGATCAACTAGAGCCATAAATTTTTTTAAATGCACTTGCGTTTCTTTCTTTTCCACCATCAGATATAACCAAACTCCTCGTGAGTAATCGTCTACAATAGTAAGAAAATAACGATCACCCGAATGAGACAGAGTACGATACGAACCCAAAATTTCATAGTGAATTAACTTAAAATTGGCTTTTGCTTTATTATCAGTAGAACTATTAGTAGTAAAATCTTAAAGAAAACGCAAAGCTTGAGCAGAAGCATGTCCCATCCTTTTATGCCATAAATCCATCGTGTCCTCTGTTTTAGTGGTAAGTGTTCAAACACTATCCATGCCTCTAAACATGTACTATCCTCTCACTCGTTTACCAACCCCAGTCACCATCCTTATACTGTGGTCATGGAGAACAAGAAACCAATCAGCTAACTGGGCAACACACTTTGTTTAATCCATTAACTGACCAACATAAATCAAATCAGATTTCAATCCCTCAACAAAGAACACCGACTACATCACCAAATCCAGACCCAATATAAATTTTCCTTCCTGGCTAGTTATCCTTTCTCTACCATCAGCTAATACAACCATAACCGGAGCTATACTACGAATATTTTGCAAGATGTTCCTCTTTCTAGTCATATGATGTGTACAACATGTATCAAGAATCCAACAAGGATGAGTTTCAGTATGCTTACCGGTTAGAGTCTCTGTATTACTTCCAGAAGCTGGTGGTACAAAAGCATTCACAAGTGCAGTCACTATCTTCCATTGTTCGTCAGTCAATCCAACCACATCATCTCTGTCACGGTCTGTAAGAACATAATTAGCAGTAGAGGAAGGAGAAGAGACGACATTAGCATGAGTAGCACCCTGATAACTGCCACCACCGCGAGTAGAGTTGCCTCTTCCTCGTCCTAGTGAAGTGATCGGTTTGGACCTGGGATGATCACCCCACCATTCGGGATACCCGAACACAACGAAACAATTTTCTGATAGATGACGCCTACAATTGCAGTGTTTGTAGGGGGTTTGGTCTTTGTTTCTTCCTCTGCTACGATTATCATCATATCGGGGACGAGTCTAAGTTGCAAAGACAGTAACTTCAGTAGAGGCAGCTCGATTTTTTCTATTCTTTTGCATATGTTGCTCTTGACAAACATAGTTGCATGCTTCCTCAAGACACGGAAGCGGTACCCTTAAGGTAAGAGTAGACCGAACCGTTCCAAATTGTGCATCATCCAGACTAAAGAAAAATTGTTGTACCTTGTCCTCTTCTCTATCTTTTTCTCGAAGTGCAGCCACATCACAAGTGCATCCGCTACATTTGCAGACACGCAAAAGGCGATAGCTAGCCACACTATCCCATATTTTCATGAGTTTCCCATAGTATAACTCGACATACAAATTACCATGCTTACAGTTTGCAAGATCAACTTTGATCTGTTGATTTTTTGGTTCACAACTGACCGCATAACGCTTCCTGATATGTTCCCACAAATCACAAGCTTCATGACGATGTGACAAATTCGAACGAATGTCAGGCTTGACACTCATTTTGATCCAGGAGACCAGCAGTGCGTTGATTGGAGTCCAATCCTTATAATCTTTTGTATATGGCGCAGGTTTTGTGATGGCACTATTTAGAAATCCAAATTTCTTTCTAGATTTAAAGGCAGTTTGGAAGCTACAAGACCATTCGTCGTAGTTTTGTTCGTTCAGTAGAAGATGCGATATAGTCACACCAGGATTATCCGATTGAGAAAGATCATAGGGTGAGATCGTACAACGTTTCTCGACACAACTCAAAATAGTTCCGGTACTAGCAGAGTCTTTAGTCATGACTCTGTTTTAAAATCGGAAAAAATAAGAAGGTTTAAGAAGAAATTTAGAGACTAGGGGGCGCTTAGGCTTAGAACTTTCTGATAATTGTATTGAGGCTTTGTACATTACATATACATCTCTAGAAAGAATGACCTAGTTTCTAAGTAAATATTCACGAAGATATGAAAACAGAATAAAGAAACAGATTACTATAATATCGTAATACGTATCTCAACATGTACATGTACTAATTTACTTTTCTATATGGCATATTAGGCACAAATTCCAATCCATATAATGAAGTGATGATAAGTAAGATGACACTAATAATTGATATGTAATGGGTAATGATGTTACATTAAAAATCAGTATAATTAATAGCTAATGCGTGCATGTGCTGTAACTCCACCACAGTGGAAGACTAATACACGGACGTTATATGCTAATGCCCGACAATCTATAGAGCTATTAAACACATACACTTACCTTTTTAGCTACTACCCATTTACGAGTGCTTGTGATCTCTGTATCTATATGTGTGTGTATGTATATATGCGACCTGTCATACAATAAAAATTATAAGATATAGTGTTTGGTTCACCAAACGTTGATTCGTATATACACCAACCCTAAATGTTTATACATATTTATACTTACGACAAAATCTTAATTAACATATTGATGGTTGAAAGTCAAAACGAACTAATCATTAATGTGATTTATGTTTTTATATATTAAGTTAATTTTCCATGTTACTACCACTTTCGAGTCTCGTTACTAACAAGAAAATTTTCACAAATTACAAAGAATTCGATCTATTTTCACTATTATTAGTAAATTAAAAACGAATTTTAGGTTATGTATAGAAAAAAGGAACTATGCACTAGGCAGAGTTAGAATTAGTAATCTTTAATTACTCTTATACGAACCTAAAAATATTATATAAATGAGTTTTTATAGCCAAGAAACAAATGATCCAATTGGATTGTCTCTGATTTAGTTATGCATCAGGTGGTGAGTTCGAATCCCATCATGATCCAGTTGAATTACTTAGGTTATGGATCAGATTTTGTCGATATAATGGTTACTTGTTGAATTTTTTTATATATATTTTATATTTTTCTTCTAAATTATTGATTAGATAATCAATCTAGCTAAAAGTTAAAAATATTGACAGAACAAATTTAATTCATAAACTAATGCATAGTCTTTGATCTAAGTACATATAGAAAATTTCAAAATCAAAATTTTTGGTTGGATGCGTGAAGCAAAAAAAAATTGATTTGGAACTTACAACAAAAGTAGTGATAATAATACATAAATGGTTTGGAGGTATATGTTAGAGAAATGAGATCCCGTGACTCCTTAGAAATTGACCACAAACCCAATTGTTTGGCATAAGCACACAAAGGACATGATAGAAACTCTGTCTCACATGTCTTCTTACGCCTCTTGCTTTTCCAATTTATAAGATAACGATTTACTAACTTATTATACAATGGACATGAGTTTCGCTCATTGTATTATATTAATATCTAAATATGAACGATGAAAAATATTAAAATAGGCAGATTAATGGAAACAAACTTATAAAATTTTCGTTGTATTTTGTGTGTTATAAACATATAATAAACTTTCTTCGATCACGAATATTGTTATCCAGATGGTATAGAAAACGCTAGTATGGGTACACGAAATACCTGACGAAGTCTCTCATCGTTGCATATCTCATCACTGCATTTGGAGTTCGAAAATTTTCTTTGGGCCATGGCAAGGCAAACCTCATTTTATTCTATATTTATGTGATATTGTTCGTACTAAACTGTTTAGAGATGAAAAAAATGGTAAAAACTCTCAAAAATTGGCTAGCCTTCCAACAATATATATATATATATATATATATATATATATATATATATGGAAGATTTTCCAAGACACATGAGTCTTTTTGGAAAATGCTCCCACACTTTCATCCTTAGAGCACTTAACCACAAAACAGATTTTTTGATCAGAAACATAAAATTTTTTTCGAGTGATTTAACTTTTGTGAACAATATATCATTCTATTAGTTGTTAACTTATTATAATTGAATAAAGTTGACAAAAAAACATATTTGTATTTCTCCGAAAAATAATCAGTTGTATTTTCAAGTAATACAAACGTTAATTGATTATAATTTGTAATAAAAATGATAATAAAAATATTCTTAAAAATCATGTAATATGTAAGAAAATAATGAAAACTAGAGTTTCATTTACCAATTAAAATAAACAATAATACAAAAGTGCATAATTCTTTTTAAGAATGTGAAAATATTGGTTAGAGTGTTCAATAAAAGAAAACTATATTTTATCAAAGTTATTACAAAGAAAAGTATGTTTTAAATAGAATATCATTTAACGTTTAACAAAAAAAAAGAATACCTTTTAACAAAAAAGAAAAAGAAAACTAGATTTATCTAATATCACAGAACACAGATAGTAATAACTTTGGTATGATTTAAAAAAGTCAAAATGTCGTCGTAGTATTATTTAGAAAGCAGAGAAGTGTCAGAAATGGTGAAGAGGATGATAGATTCACGAGACGCAATGAAACAACACTCCTTTTGTTTTCTAGTCACAATCCCTAAAGGGCCCATTTCTGTTTTTACTTGTAACTTATTGCTTATTATTTGACACGTGTTCGTTTTCTGAACATGTTTCTTCCTTACTATGTTGGGCAACTCATACATCTTTAATACTCAACTCCAAGCCATAATGTCTTTGCCATTAATCAAATAATGTTAATAAATTATAAATCAATCTCTCTCAGAATGAACAAATTATGTAGTTTAGAAAATGTTAAAGTAAGATGTGTGAAAGTCTATTCCAAAATTGGACTACTTTCTTGTATTGGCTTTTATCATAAATTCATAATGCGAGATGATCGTGTTTGTTGTTGTAAAAATATAGTTGAGATGGTGATTTGAATTTCTCATCATAAATAGATATGATATTTTACTTCCATGTGTTTCCATAGAGAAAAAATGAGAAAAGAAAAAATCCGTTTCTACTACAATAGAAAATAATCGATTTTGTAAAAGAAACACCAAAAGATAGTATAAACTTTTATTATAGTCCAAAATTTCCCTAAAATCTCAAACAATATTTTGTAGGGACTAATGTAATTCCGTGGAATCAAATTCTTAATGCCAAATAAATTAACTAAGACATATAGTCACCGAACTATACGATGGTCTTAGGTTAAAAGTGAAAAACAGAAAAAATAGAATAGGTTAAAAGTTCATACTTGTTGTAATCCCATCTTTCAAAAACAAAAGTAACGAATTCTTACAAGACTTAACATTTGTTTGTATAGAACAAATTATTAGGGCCGGCCCATAGATATAAAAAGTAAACAAGTTGCTTTTAGAATGTAAGTTTGAACCTAGGACCTGAAGTGCTTCAAATCGAGCCTAAACACTTTACTTGTTTGCTAGGCTTCGCTCCAAAACCGGACCAAAACATAGTCCTATACTCTTTTCACACATAGCCAAACAAATGTTAAACAATATATAGTTGATGTAACTACCCTTTTATGATAAGTAAGAAATACAGAAGTTTAATGTATGATAATGAATTAAATTTATTCATATTGAATGAAATAGTTGATATTTTGCTAAACTTTTTGTCATTATTTAGCCCAATTATTCTATATAAAAGGTAGAAGGTAACATCACTGGATCATTCAAGGGCTTTCCAAACCCAATTTATAAGCCAAGTCCAAGTACCCTCTAAATGGTTCCACTTCTTCTTCTGTTTTTATTTTTATTTTTCTAAATGAGAAGAGACCTGATTCTATAAATGTCATGTTAATATTGTACGTCCAAATAACTGTAATTGAACCACCTTGTTGATATATTAGCTCTGGAGCTTACTTATATCTTAGACTTTTCGTTCTAATGATACACTTCTTTTTTTCTTTATCAAAAACAATACATTATTTACCAAACCAACTAGTTCTTTGTCTAATGGTTTTACTAAACAAAAAATTATAAGTTTAAGTTTATTTAGGAAAAATGATTTACACTGGAATCAATGGCCAACCCTGGATCACCAGAAAAAATATGGATCAAAGATACATATAATCACGACCGCGACCTAGCTCTATAATTAATGTGTATATATACTTTTTAGACCTTGTGTTCATAAATTCAAAACCTCCATACTAAAATCTCAAAAGTTAATTTTGCATATGCTAAATGTCAGCTTTGTAAGAGTGACACATAAAATAAAATAATGTGTATATAGTACTATAGTAGCAAAATCTCCAACCAAACCCATATTACATTGAAAACAAAACTTATATAATCATAACACGCAAACAAACATAAAAGAGTCTACATACCAAAGTCAACACTATTACAAACCCAAAGTCAAAGTCCAGTGTTGACTGGCACTCCTGCAGCCGTAATCCAGTAATTCCCATCCAAGAAATTCGCCACCGTGAATTTCCCTGCCTCCGTCGCCGTCTTAATAACATGATAACCCGGCCATTTAACTCTTCTGGAGACACTTGCTCCGGCGCCGGTATTACCATACTCGCCGTAATAAAGACTTTTGAGAGCAAAGTCACCGTTCCAAGGCAACCATCCTTTCGGATTAACCAACGCTCCGAGATTACATTTTATGAAAACCGTCGTCGAATACGATCTCCACGGCCGTCCTAAATAAGTCTCCGACGCAGTAACCACCGTCGAGCTTTGTATGACGAAACCAGTATTCTCGTTGGGGTCTTTGCGTGATTGGGCCGTGACGGTGTTTTTCTGGCCGCTCATCGGTTTAATAGCGTAGATGTTGCAGTTTTGGAGCATTGCGGTTGCGTCGCCGAAGATGAAATCTACGGTTCCGTGGATGTTGCAGTTTCTCAAGAACTGACGGCGAGAGTGAAGGTAGAGAGTGTCTTGGTAGCCTTTGAAAGAACAGCCGTAGAAGACGGCGAAGTCTGAGCCTGATCGGAGAGCCACCGCCTGTCCTTTCGCTGGTCCCGCTGTGTTCTTGAATGTTATGCCTCTTGCGATAAAACCGTTTCCGGCGACAGCTGGTTGTTAAATAATAGTCGGTGAGTTATATTTGTAAGAGCAAATGATACGTTACGTTTGACAAAAATATAGAGTCCAAAATGTTTAATTATAATTAATATATGTACAAAATTTCTAGCAAATTTATATTCAAACTAAATAATTTTTTTTTAATTATTAGAAAATTATAGTAACATAAAATTTACTAATAATATGATGAAATGAACCTATAGCTATGATTATTTACTATTTATATAAAAACATATTAATGAAAACTAGTGTGAACACTTGAAATAGTTTTAATAAATATTTTTGAAAAAGTATTTTGGATATTTCTGAATCACATATATAACACGGACAACGTACCAAAAGTTGCGGACCTAAACGTCGTCGTGCCATCTTTAACGTTACGATTACCGGTGACTATGGTAGAATCTATGCCGTCTCCCATAACCATTATATTCTTAATCGATTTCTTAATCACCACATTTTCTCGATAAACACCGGCTTTTATGTATATCACAAATCTTTTGTCTTTCCGAGGAAGTTTGGCTGCTGCATTTACCGCTTGTTGAATACTTGTGTAATGGCCCGAACCATCCTTAGCCACGACAAAATCGGGTTTCTTTGTAGTTCCAGTATCTTCCAGAAGTTTACGGTCGGAAAGAGAGATCCAAGAAGGAAATTTCTCGTCGGAAACCATCAATAACCTCCGGCGGCCACCACTTCCTTGTTTGGTGAATTTAGCGAACCCGGTCGCTGGATATTTCTCGGTAGCCATCGCAGCTGCAGCCTTAGTAACAGCCAAAGAGTTCCTTAAAGACATAGTGAAATTCCGGTGAATGTGTAAAGGGAAATATTTCGAATACGAAGAGGTTAGCTTAAAATCTTTAAAACCGTTTTTGCAAGTATCTTGATTAGCTATGGCTGCGCTTAAGGAGGTTTGTCTATCATGCGCCGAAGAATAATGACCGTACGATCTCCGAGAGTTATTGAGTTGGTCGATAGTGTCTTCGTAAAGCTCCAAGCAGTCAAGCAAAGCTGACTTAGCATGTTTATGGAGAGAACGAGAACGATGCTGTTTAACGGAAGAGACTAGGCTGTGTAAGCGCATGGCTTGGTCCATGGTGGAGCTAACCACTAGGTCATGAAAAGTGAGTCCATCGGTTTGGTCGTCTAAAGTTTTGAGAGGTGAATTGGACATGTGGTGGGAACAGACGCTAGGGTAAGGGGTTTGTTTGCATGAAGTTATGAATTGAGCATTGTGATGAGAGATTGATATGAAGAAAATGATTGTTATGATATATTTGGTGTATAAACATTTGGGAAGTGTTGTGTGTAAAAGTTTGTGATCCATTTAGGGATTTGAGAAGTACCTATTGAAAGATTTTGATTGTGGATGAAGATAGCTGTTACGGTATTGCTTTCTTATATAAATGTAAGAGAGTTATACATAAATGAAGATGCAGATACTCTATCTCACTCTCTTAAATGAATGTGTACACGTATGCAGCCACGTAAGAGTTTCTGATTTTATGTCATTTTTGATGAAAACGTGTAACTTCAACCTCATATTGATATGGTTTATTTTGCTATTATAAAATGAAAAAACATAATTTACCGTGGATTTATAAGGTACCAAAATGAATGGTAAAAAGTATTGAAAAAATTTGAAGTGATAATTAAACTCAAAATGTTTTCGGGATATATGTTAATATAATCACAAAACTAGTAGTGTTAAATTGAAAATCCCAAAGTGAAAGTGTCATTGGTCAAATAGTTAAATGAGTGCTTCTTCTATCATAAATTAGATTCTAAACAGTTTCATACGAGTTTTTTTGTTGTCAACGTTACTCTTTTTTCTTCAAACAATAATTGGATCGATAAGATCCGATTCATTGCCAAAACTCATATCCTAAAATTCATTTTTTCTTTTCCTTTGTATCGGGTAGATATTGAACCCGGTACCTGAAGATTTGTAAAGTGACCACTACCATTAAACCATCTGTCTTCGACACATAATACAAGTTTAAAATTTAAAGTTTAAATAGGATATTGTTAATCCAATTATTAATAAAAATTCGTTTTGCTTAAACACATATCTCTTCCATTTTTGGATTTGTACAGGAGTGTTTGACATATCTTATGAACTTTGTTTCAGAGACTATAGATTTGATAACAAGATAAGGTAGCTTCCATGCAATATTTGTGAATTTATGTGTCTAGATCACGGTGTTGTATCAAATATTTAAAATTAGAATTCGACAAAAAACACTCGGATGCCAAGCTTGAGCCCACCCAAACTAAGAGATATTAAACTTAACCGGAACTGATATGACTGTCCGAATAAAGCTTTGCATTGTATCTGAAGATATGACCCGAATGTGATTATAAATATTATTTATAATTAGACTTTTAATAATCTACCCTGATTATAAATTATTTCCCTTTGTTGAATTAATGTGAACAAACCACAAGAGAAGTGTCCCTACTGAAAGTAAACCTTCAAAACATGAAGAAAATATGTTATAGAATCCAAGTTAGCTATTGCTATTGGTTCGAACTTATGACATAAAGTAAACATTGAACATAACATAAGAGCTTTATGTGAATTTATCAAACTTCTACTTACGAAAGGAACTCAAGTGACAAATGGACCTTTCCCGTAGTGCCACATGTCACAAAATCCGAGACTCCAATTCGTGGTAGGAGTTTGATTAATTTGATGGAACTGAAACAAACCACGTAAAGAAAAGTTGAAGCAAGATTTCAAAATTCAATAATAATTGATATATTGAATTTTTTTTCCTAAAGAAAGCATATACGTATACCTGTAATTATACAAAATTTTGTTAATAATGTTTAAATAAAGTTATTACAACTTTGCCTCTCCAACCACAAAAACAAATTGTACATATCATATCACCATTAAAAATCTAAAAATTGTTCTGATTGCGAAAGCTACCAACCAAAGCGTTAGGAAGGTTCTCTGAAAGAGATTAAGTATATATCAAAATCAAAGGTTGAAGGCTTTCACATGAGTTTCGTGTGCGCTTGACCAAATTAAAGTTGTTGATCAAAAGTTTAATTAAATCTGTTTTCTTATGGAAATTAATATGTTTTCTCACTGAGCAAGTTTTCTTACTTTATCCTTAAATTAATACTTTAGGTCTACAAAAACGACATTTTCTGCATTTTCTTTCACGCAGCTAGATCATGCAATTAATCATGACTTTTTATTGTTTAATTTATAAATTTTATTTCACTTTATAATGTTTTATCTAACTGTAAATTTTTTATTCATGATTTTTATTAATTACTTTTTTTTTTAAACCAAACATCTGTTAAAATTCCATCTCTGAGTATATTATTCCGGATAGTAGAAAATTGTTGGAATCTGTTGAAATTATTTTACGGTTTTATGATGGATTATTTTCCAACAATCTAATTTTTGACAGAAATTTTCTATCGAAAATCTGTCGAAAACATTTGATCTAGATGAATTATATTTCGTTAGGAGTTGATATTTTTCTTGTAGTAAGTAATAAGACTAACTTTTAATATACATTATTGACAACATAAAAAATTAAAATGCTATGATACATATTTGTAAGTGACTGAATGCCAACGTTATTTACGTAAGAAAAACAATTACAGTCAATGAAGTTGCTTTTACGCAGTTTTCACGTTCAAACTTCTATTTCATTTGCGTGGAAATAATCAATGATTCTAAATTTTGATATATGTACAATTTTTTTTTAGAACAATTACAATCGTTCCAATTTCAGATATAAAAATCTTATTATGGCTATACTACAAATGAAACAAAAATGCCACACACTAATAGAATTAATCTGTATCGACGCTAGTTAACATAATGGCGGTACAACTAATCCTATTTGTACTATTTGGTATTTTTAAATCTTATGAATTTGCCGAGAAACATGTGGTCCAATTGACTTGTCCCTGATTTAGATATGTACCATGTGGTAAATTCGAATCTCATCTTACTAGAAAACTTAAGCTATAGATTAGATTTTGTCGATCCAATGGTTACTTGTTGACAAAAAAAAACTTATGAATTTTATATTATATAATCAAATCAATTGACATGAACTTTTTTTTTTGTTGTTCAAAATTGTGACAAAATACTTAATAACAATATATATTTATTTATCACCACCAATGTGTTACTATAATTGTTTGTTCATCCATCATTATTTTGTAACAAAAGATTTTTATCCAATTGTTTAACGATTGGGGAAATTATATAAAATATGTTATATCAATTATGAAGGAGAGTGCTGGAAAATTGAATTGAAGTAAAATGAGCTACATTTTCATATGAAAGACTTGTCTTAATTACATTGATATTGACTATGAAACTTTGCGGTTTCAAGAAAGATTGTATAACATATATTAACCTAAATTTTAACATATATAATTCGTTAAATTAATAACTAGGTTTACAAGCTAAGATGGAAGTGCCTCTCATTCAATATCCACCTATGCAATTTTTCCATAAGAGTTCGATTCTAGATAAATTTGTAACCTCAAGTGATATGATTTAAGAATTTGATTTATAGTTCGATTTAATTTAATGATAAACAAAATTAAGGCTAAGACCAGTAGTTGAAATCTAGAGATAATAGATCGGGTGAGTACTATTGAGAGTGGGAGTTTGTCTTCCATCGATTCAAGTCTTTTGTTACGTATAAATTGACTAAAAATCTTCAACTTATGATTCAATAGAAGCAGTTTTGAGTCAATGTATTAGTTTTGCGTAAGGGCTGTTATGAGTGTGACATATCGTAGTGTGGGCAATGGTAGTGGCAGTTCGTTAGATGAGTTTGGTCCTTTTTTGGACTTATCAGAAAAACATGCTAACTCTCTTACTAGCTAGCTTTTTCATATGCTTAGCTTTTTTCAAGAAAATATATATATTATACGATTGTATACTATTCATATATGTAATCAAAGAATATACGACAACTCAAATTATTCACATGGTATTATTGATACTTGATAGATCTCAAGATATGTCTGAAATTGAATATGCAATATTCGATAAATGAAAAAGAAGAAAGACATAGAGCAAAAGAAAAAGATAAATACATGAAATAAGAGAGAGTGTGATTTGAGTGGAGTTGAAAGATAATGAAGCTTCGTTCTGAATATAGAAAGGTCCGGTTGAAAAATTCGGGTTGTGTACGACTCTTAACCAAATCTTCGAGTTTCCTTATTCCAATTTTCTATATATTTATTATGAAAGCAATTCAATTATAAAAGTATATTTCACCATCTCTTTCATTTACTCCCTTTGGACTTCAAGATCGATGTCCCTCCTTACCTTTTCTATCTATGCAAATATGTTCATTAGAATATGGTTTTAAATCATGCAATATATCACTGTGACACTCGAGACAGTGACCATTATTCTCAGTAATTATTTTCATCACGATTTTGATTGTATTGTGTGTATTATTCGTTGAACTTAGGCAAACCAACCTTAAATATGTAATTTTAATGGAGTGACATGTTAAGAGACTTGCAAAGTCATAGAACAGTAATAACAAATCTTAATCAGGCAAAAGAAGGAAACAAGAGAAAACAAAACCGATAGAGCCAAATCCATACAAGTAAAAGCCTCAAGACAATTCAAGAAATTGGTCCGGTTGTTCAGAGTTCCGATGACAAATACAAATTCTCCCTGAGACTAATTATTCATATAATATAAGTAATATTATAAGAAGAAAGCATCACATAGGCGCAGAAAAAAGTGTGTGATTTGAGTCGTTGAACTTGACGATTCTTAAGTTATGACTGTTGGAGCTGATCGGCCGGTGAATTCCTCCATCTTGGACAGCTTGAGAGCTAAGTCAACCTGTAAATCACACATCAACAAAAATTCGACATTCGATGAGAGCAAACCCTTTTAGTGTTAGTTATATAGGATTGAGTCCAAAATCAATTCTATGGATTTGATGTTTTTTATTAAGGATCTGACCAGAGGAGACAAAGCGTCCTGGGACTCTCGGCCAGTTTTTGAAGCATCCTTCTCGTACTGTTCAATGTAGAGCCGGATGGTTGCTCCTTCCGAGCCAGTTCCAGAGAGACGGAAAACCTTCATATGGTTTTAGACAGAACAAGAGAGAATTAGTTAGCTTTAGTTTTTTTTATACGTAAAGCTATACAATGTCCACATGTTTTGATGGTCTTGAATAATTAGTTTGTGATTCTACACTTCGACAAGGTGTGAGATTTTGATGCTTAAAGATCTATGGCATATCTTACAGTTCTATCGCTTTATTCTAGTTGATATGCCTAAAAGTCTCAAAACCGAAGAAAAAATAACTTACAAGTCGTGATCCGTCCTCAAACAAGTAACGGATTCCCTGGTGCTTCGAGATGGAGCCGTCAACTGGATCCTTGTACTCGAATTCATCGGCACTGGCGACATTTGCCACATCTGAATGAATTCCTTTCACAATCCTGAATAAAATCGAGAGAGGGGTAAAGTTTAGGAAAACAGAATACAAAACTGACGAGTAAGTGTTCAAGTGAAAAAAATGAAGGGTTTTCAATGAAGTGGAAGTGGAAATGTGTGTACTTGTTGACTTCAGGAATTGAAGATTGCAATTTGACCAAATGCTCCATCAACTCCTTAGCTTTAGCTGCGTCTACATTCTTCAGGGACAAGAATTTTAAGATGTCAATAAGGGTACAGTTTGTTCCGCCTAGTGTAATATTGCATTCTAGGGTATAATCCAATCATTACACATCAACTTTTACCTCATAGTCGTAACGAGTGTAATAGTGACGGCCATAGGTAGCCCAGTGCTGGCGCACAATGTCTTCAACAGTCACTAGTTTACTGTTTCCGTCAACATTTTCCTTGTTCTTGTGAGCAAGTATGGAAAGCCATGCAAGTACAGCCCAGATCCCATCTTTCTCCCGGATATGATCCGAGCCTGTGAAAGAGCTTTATCTCAGAAATGTACCATTTGTTTTAAGGTTATTAACAGATGTGTGAGTGTAGCAATAGACACTAACCAGTTCCAAAACTTTCTTCCCCACAGACAGAACACATCCCGGCATCCATCAGATTACCAAAGAACTTCCATCCTGTCGGAACCTGATATGTAATTTTATGAGAGATGTTAATTAATTTATCAATTCAAGTGAAAAATAAGCTATATAGAAGTTGCATGTTGACATGTACCTCAAAGAACTTCAAATTCAAGCTCTTTGCAACAACATCAAGAGCAGCTGAGGTTGGCATGCTCCTAAAATAGGAAATGGAAGTTAAAAAATTAAGCAAATAAAGATATATCACAAAGAAATCTGCTAGAAATAACGAAAGATACTGAGTTTAAAAATACCTTGCGACACCTTTCAAACCCGAGCTGAAGTATGGTATGGCCCCAACAGCATTTGCAGCAATTATGGCAACGGAGTCCGAGGGAGTTACAAAGAACCTAAAAAGAAGACAAACTTAAGTTTAAAAGTACTTGGTCTACCCGTTCCATGTACGTAAGGTACTCCACTTAAAAGAGCAAAAATAACCCACCTTTTACCAAGGATCATGTTACGGTCTGCATCACCATCAGCAGCGGCCCCAAACTCTGGAGGTTCAACTCCGCTGTCAGATTTACCTAATCCCATACGTGCCACAAGCTCCTTAGCATAGGTCAGGTTGGGATCTGGATGACCTCCTCCAAAGTCCTCCTAGAAATGTTGTATTGTGGTAAACATTGAGGCTGGATATGTACTTATAATCAATTAAGTAATAGAATATCTTGGTTATACAGAACTAAGACAGTTAAATAGAATTTCTTGGTTAGACAGAAGTAAGACCTTGGGTGTACAGTTTATTAAGGAGCTTTCTTTCGCACCAAGTTCTTCAACAAAGATACGATGTGCATAGGCTCCAGCAACTCCGTGCAATGCATCGTAGCTTTATACAAGAAAGTAAAATAAATGCAGTGGAACATATACTACAAAAACTCAAATGGAAAAGTTTTGGGACAGTAAGCTACATACCAGAATGTAAATTTTGGAGACGAAAGCAATTTCCGGATAGATTCGAAGTCGAAGATTGACCTTGAAGGAGTGAGAAATTTTTTTTAGAAAGATCAGAGATATTGCACACAGACCACAGAGGGAGCAGATTCGGGATTCGTGCTTTTAAATGAAAGGAGAACTCACTTCATTAATTTAACGTAGTCATCAGCAGAATCAAAAACTTCAACATCAAATTTTCCTTCAGGTCCTTCAAAACTGGTTACACCAATAGCAGAAATATCAACCTGTCGTATTCAATCACAGAGATTAGAGATACTATTATTCAACAAAAAACAGATTATGGAAAACAATTTGTCAAATAAGAGGATTCTGCAGTAGGTACATTGGGCAGATCTTGTGCTATTGGGTACTCCTTGATTGTCTTAGTGTTCTCGTAAATCTTATCAGTGATCGATTCAGGAGCAGGTCCTCCGTTTTCCATATTGTATTTGATTCCAAAATCCTGTAATAGTGGTATGGAATCAACTCTTAGTCTTATTGATCTGATAATTTACTAAGATTAAAAAATAAAGAGATACAAAATGAGCAACTCGACTGGAAGGGGCAGAGCACTATAAAGATGGAATAAGAACAGAACGGACCTCAGTAGGGCCACCAGGATTGTGACTTGCTGTTAAGATAAATCCTCCCGAGGCTTTTGATCCCTGTAACCAGAAAATGGTCATGCCTCTCATAACCATCATTACATTGTGCGTTCATGGATGAACATAGTGAACAACCACAGATCACTACAACTATTTGCTTAAAGAAAGACATCTCACATCAGGCCCTGATCGTTCACGAATCACAGCTGATACAGCAGGAGTTGATAACAGAGTGTTTTTACCAACCCACACACGGCGCACACCATTAGCAGCTGCCATCTTAATTATGATCTGTCAAGATAGAAAATAAAATTGTATGATTAGTTGCAAAGCATACTTATCTGAGGTTGCAGAAACCAGATTTGTAACAGGAGCAGGTTCAACAAATTTGGCCACGCAAGTAGAGATCATAACTTCAAAGACAAAACAAAATTTTGAACTCAAAATCTCTTTATAGCTGTACTAATGCAAATTTTCGAGATAGACACAGATAAATATGTACTATCACTGATGATCGTAGCAGGCCTTCCAAGATAAGCTTATTATTATATTGCTAACGTCACTACATACAACATGAGTTCTCCTCCCCTCCCCAAAATACCGTAAATACATGATTCATAATTATGTTCAGCCAGATTCAGGAGACAAGGAGTGACATTGATCTTACCTGAACAGCATCCGTTGAGTAATAACGACCATCACCAGAGACCACAAGTGTGGCACCTGCGTAGATGAACAAACACTCGTGAATTTTGAATGAGCAGCTATCTCGCCTGAGGAACGGCTTTGTCAACAATTATCTACTTAAATAGCAACCAAGATGAGTAAGAAAAATCTCACCTTTGACTTTCTCTGGTGTAAGAGCATTAAAAGTTGCCTGGACAAAATTCTCGAGGTAATTGGGTTGCTTGAACACTTTCACCTACACAGTTAAGAGAAATCATAATGACAATCAGATATAACAGAAGATACTAGTTTGCTGTCTGCAGAGAGTTGACGAAAACAATGGACAACAATAGACACTCGACTGATAAGATAAAATGATCAACCTAAATTTCTTTGATCAGAATAGTATGCGATTTCGATGTACCACATCTTCGAAACAGATCTGACATGACTGAACAGTGAATCTCAATAGACGTCATTGAACCTCACATATGATTTGCATATCAGATCAAAGATCATTATTACTCTAAATCGTACTCATAAATTAAGATCTGAAAATAGCAACTAGGTTCTTCCATAGTTTGAAGAAAAATGTAGAGTGCGATTATACACAAATCCAATCCATGTATAGTCTCTACGTCGCCACATCAATTTATAACACGTAATCTTAAGCTCCATGTGTATACATATAATTGTATAAGTATGACAGTCATAGCAAACCCGACCCCAAATACGTTAACAGTGAGAAATTGTTACGCAAAAAAATTCATCAGTATCATCATTCACCTAATTTGCATCATTATATGAATCAATGCATAGATCAAATCTAAATCTGAAGCGAATAGATTGTAAATTCTAAGCCAAACTAGATAGATCAGATCCAGATGTAAGACGTTTGACAAAAAAGAATCCAACAATTCGATTCGCTAGATTCAGATGTAAGGAAATCGATTGACGAACCTTCTTACGAAGACCAGAAGTTCCTGGTTTCTGGCCATCAATAGGGGATGTTGAAACGAGAGAAACCTTGAAAACCATAACCGTCTTGAGAAGAAGAACAACGATTAGAATTGGACTAGATGCTTGTAGAGAGAGACTGATTTGATGATGATGATAAAAACAGCTTCTTAAACGGTATGTGTGAGAGAGTATGAATTACGCAAAGAAAGAAGTTAAACGAGACAGCGACACGTGTGGCTCGTCGCTTGTTCGCCTTTCGCCAAAGTGAGTGAGTGAAGTGGAACGTTTCTCTCGTTTTTCCTTTTTACAGAGACACAATAAGAAAAATCTCAGCCTTTGGATTGGCTTTTCGGATTTTGATTATTTTTTTGGACAAAATAGTGTAAATATTCGATTGATTCTGTGGATCCGCAGAATATGCTGAAACGTTACGTGCAACGTCGTTGTAATGTTTTAGTTATAAAGTATCTGTTTCCTTTTCGTATATTCGTTTCGGCCCACACGACACGATCAGATAATTGTCTTGTCCTATTCCGACTTAGCATGAACCGGACAAACTTTCAACACAAAATTTATATTTCTAACTCCAACATTTACATGATACAATCTGAAGAAATTACTCGTATTTCTTATAAAGTTTTGAACGTAACAGAAACCAAACCACTTGATTCGAGAAGTTGTAAGCTGCGCATCAGTCATCACACGGGCAAATCTCTGAGTAACCGAAGAGCTTTTTCCCATTGTGGTCTTTGAGACATAAAGATTCGTCTCAGTACTGGGACAGCTCCTGCTCTTATAATGGCTGTGTGGTTCTCACTGTCCATGCTCAGATTATACAATACTGACAAAGCCGCCTCTACACACCGCTCGTTTCTTTCTTCTAGAAGCTTTACCAGTGGCTCGATCCCTCCGTGTGAAGCAAGAGTTTGGGTCGACTCTGGAACTCCCTCGGAGACTATCTTGTTCAGTTCCAAAACCGCTGCTTCTTTGGCTTTTGGAGATGAGGAAAAGCTCATCTGTTCCACAAGACTTGGGATCGTCTTGTAGATAGTTACCTTTTGATACAAAAGACCATTAATAAAACTGGGAATTGTTTTGTAATGCAAATTCGACCTAATACACTAACGTACCTCAACGTCGATCAGATTATTGAGGGATTGAGAGGGAGATGAGAGAGTGTTGAGTTTCACAAGACAAGCGGCAACCCAATCTTTGTAGTGTAGAGGGAGGCTTGATCTTAGGATCTTCCGTAGTAATTCCGTGAAGACTGTCACATCCTTAGTTTGGCGAAAGGACTTAGAGTCGAGAAGTTTTGTCAGTAGCTTTGAAGCAGCGGAAATCATCAAACCAGCTTCTTCTAGCTCAAGCAGATGTTTCTCTAACTCCTCAGCTTCGTTTTCAGGTTCTGCATTTGCAATATGTTGTTATGAACATACATGTGTATGAATTCAAACATTTATATCAAAAGATATAACTTTTGTACCTTCAAGGACTTTCTACCGGAGAACAAAATCCAAAACAGTTGTGATATCCTCGTAAATGATCGTGTCCATGTCTGGATTAATGAGTGTACCAAACTCGATGACAGAAATTGCCTTTCTTAGCAGGTCAGGGGAGGCTGTTTTTGCAATCTGGAATTTCCTTTCTGCTCATTCCCACCAAAGATATTGGGTGTTTGATTACTTCTTAAACAGTTAAAAATTGAGCTGAAAGTAGGAAGATAAAGAAGAAGACTGACCTGGACTTTGCTTTTGATCCGTTCACAGGCCCTTCATAAAACTGGAGCGCGTATTGAAATAGTTCAAGCCAAATGATAATGAATTTAGTATAAATGATAAAACTTGGAAAGTAAACACACCTTGGATTCCATTTCCTTGTTAGGATCTAAGATATGAGCAAGTATATCTAGAATCTGCATAAAATTGTTCACAAAAGACCATTACACGTCCAATTAAACCATCATAGCCTAGACAAAGGAGGAAGAAAACGAAGTCAGACCTGTTTTGTAATGCTTGGTGAGATCTCTGGCTGCTTCAGAAGAGTAATTAAAAACCATACTGCATCTTCAGCTTCAATTCTCTGGCAAACAGTGCGGCTGCATTTGATTAAGTATAAATAATCACAACCTCTAAGAGAAACTGGTTAACTAAAATGTACAGAATACTCAAATATAAGCACCTAAGAGATAAATTTTTCAAAGCACGGATGACAGGCAATTTAACAGCCTCTTTGTTGTTGTTGGCTAAAAGCTGAACCAAAGGCTTTGCTCCGGCTTCCATGAACGAAACCCGCATATCCTCGTTAATAGATGCATCAGCAATCGACTCTGCAGCTCTTGTAACAGCCAATTCGTCTGCCAATCCAAGCATCAAGACTAAACGAGCCACACCATCTACACAAGGAAGAAGAGTACGCTGATGTGATTTCCCAGGCCCTTCGGATTTAATTTCCTTCTCAAATTCAATTGCTCCAAGACGGGCAAGGAACTGCTGATTTGTCCTCCCAACTTTTGCTTTCAGTTTAGCTTCATTTACGTCGTCAACATTCTTGTCAACATTTAAACCAAGGAGCAGCTCAGACGCCCCAAATCTGGAAGGAGCTTTTGCTGTCTGCTCGACCTTTATACCATCTGGTAAACTAGGCCAAGAATACAGATCCGGTCTGAAGGACTTCTAAGCGTCTGCACCAATTATGGGAATGGGTATGACACCCTCCTCAATGACGAGAATTTTGTAGTATCGGAAGTCTTGCTTTTTTTCTAATAACTTTAGACCCTTTGTTATCTGTATTATCGCCTTTCAGAAGTTTGCCTGGATCCCAATTTGAAAGGTAATAAGCAAGAAAGCACGACCAATATATATAAATTTTTCCATATTAATTTCATTCTCTAAGCGATTCTCAGCCAATTTCACATCATTTAGTTATTTTATTTCTCACCGTTGGCTATTAGCAATCACCTCACGCTAAGGTGCCACAGAGAAGCTGTAATAAATGGATATATGGATGAAAGGCTAACCAATCAATAGAGTATTTGATTTTATTAGTAACAAAAAGTAAAGGTCTTACCAGCTTGGGTATGACTCCTACTTCAACCAGAATCTTATGGTGTGAGTGGCTACGGGATAAATTGGCTAAGACACCACCAGCTACTTCCTTGACGTTCACATCATCATCTTCAAGAAAACTGATGAGTAGCCTAAGGATGTCGAAGTCAGCAACCTTCTCCCTAATTTTCTCGTCCACAGTCAGATTCCACAGAGCACATATGCTTTGTTCTTTCAACTGGAAAAACAAAACTTTTGAACAATCATACCTCAAAATTTTGAACACAACAAAGAAAAGTATACTACTTTGGAATCACAATTCTTCATACTACTGTAGCTAACGAAGGCCTGCTCAATAGAGCGGTTATCTCTTCCAACGCTCCACTCTCAGCAACGGCTTCTCTGTACAGATTCACGGAAGCTATAGACCGTATTAGCCCAGCAGCACCTTCACAGGTGGAGAGAGATTAAAACAACCATGAAACTGCATTATTGCATCAACGCATTTCTTTCCACCCAATGAGTACTTCCATAGCGCTTCTATGGCCTGCTCTCTGTCGAGAGGATCATTGTCCAAACCAAGCCTTCGCATAAACAGGGCCACAGAACTATCAACAACACCTGAAGAGCTTTTACTTCTCAGACCTTCACCATCTTCAAACTAAGCTTATACGTTAACAAACAAACCACCATCATCGTTCAATATGTTATCAAGAAGACACAAAGCATCAACTTTTAACCTATAATCGATGTTACTTCCGATACTACAAAATCTGAGAAATCAGAGCTCATAAGAGAGACTTACAGACGCGACGGAACTTTTTTCTGTGGTATCGGAGTGCCCAGTTTCTCCACCGTGGGAACGATCAAAACTTGAATTGAGCTCGAAGAAACCATGACGAATACGATGGTTAGAGTGGATAAGTACCGGAAAGGGGCTGAAGGAGAGCTCAGGTCTTCTTCTAGATTGTTGTCTCGCTTCGACGACAGAGAGAGACTTGATTTTATTCTTGCGATTGGCAACAGACGCAAATAAGGTAGCTCGAGAACGCCGACACCGGAAAATATCGAAGAGAATGACGTTAAGAAGCGATTCAATTCGCACGTCCCTTCTCTCTGACTCTTCAAAGTTCGAACCTTTCCTCCTCGAAGTGTTTGCTGGATGATAAACTAAAACGAATCTACTCTATGTTCTGCTAAACGATTTTTTTTCTGGCCAACAAAAAAATTGTACTTTTACTAAAATAAAAAATTGGGGTAGAAGAGAATTGAACTCGCAACCTCACTGGGTTATATTTTGAGATTGTTTTGGTCATATCTCACTGGGTTATGATAATGAAAAGTTTCACGCTTGTTAACGTCTTTAATAAGTATTAAAAGTGAATGTATGGTGAAACATTGGCAGAGAAATGTAAAACATGGAAAATTAGAGTATTAGTTAGTTTTTAAAAAAAAAATTATTGAAAAATTCAGTTATTTTATGAGGCACAATATTGGAAAAAATGTCAATTTAATATTTAACTTTCCGAAAATAGTTGATTAAACATTAAATTTTGGATGTGGTTTATTAAACATTCAATTTTTTGTTGACTTTTGAAAAAAACTTCAACTTTGCGTTGACTCGGCAAATTGAACCTGTCAGTAATCCCAAATCAAAATTTTCTCTAAATTTGACATATAGATGAGAGGAAACTACTTGACAATATATGATCAAGAAGGAAAAGTAATTGTCAAAACCAAAAAGTCACCAAATCAGCTCTACAAGGTGCGGATGGAGATCAAAGACGCGAAGGTCTTTCTATCCGAAATAAGTGACTCAAACAAGTGGCATGCAAGGTTAGGACATATTAATCTCGATACATTATCTAATATGATCAAAAAAGAGCTAGTTGAAGGGCTTCCAAAGGTCCAAATAGAGAAGAAAGTTTGCGGATCATGCTTACATGGAAAGCAAGCTAGATAAGTCTTCCCAAAAGCTACCTCTTATCATGCGGATAAGATTTTAGAGCTTATTCATGGGGATCTTTGTGGACTAATATCACCAAAAACAATGGCTGGAAATCGATATATATGTGTCCTCATCGATGATCACTCGAGGTATATGTAGACAATTTTAATGAAAGAGAAAGGAGAGGCTTTTGAGAAATTCAAAAAGTTCAAAAACGTGGTAGAGAAGGAATCTAGAAAAAGGATTCAAGTGTTTAGAACTAATCGAGGAGGTGAATTTTTTTCTCAAGAATTCAAGACGTTTTGTGAAGATAAAGGTATCAAGAGACACCTTACCGCACCATACACACCTCAACAAAACGGAGTTATTTGAGGCATAATAGGACATTGATGGAGATGACAAGGAGCATAATGAAACATATGTGTATGCCTAATTACCTTTGGGGAGAAGCGGTAAGACACTCAACATATCTTTTGAAAAGAATCGCTACAAGAGCCATAAGAGATCGAACATCATATGAAATCTTCCGAGGAAGAAAACCAAACATTAACCACCTTCGTGTCTTTGGATGCATCGGCTATGCAAAAGTAGATGCTCAACTCTTAAAGAAGCTTGATGATAGATCCCGAATTCTCGTGCATCTTGGAACCAAACCTGGGTCTAAGGCTTATCGACTACTTGATCCATCTTCTCAGAAAATTGTGGTTAGTAGAGATGTGGTGTTTGATGAAGAAAAGGATTGAGATTGGGATCACAAAGTTTCGGAGGAGACAGAAATAGGAAACTTTGAGATGTTGATAAGTAATGAAAGTAATGACACAAGGTCTAATGGTGATGATGGTCAAGAACACCAAGAAGTTGAGACCGAAGAAACTGGTGATGCTGAAACTCGTGAAGGAAAAGGAATCGTTGATCATCCTCAAGGCCTTTGTCGATCTCAAAGACAAGTTTTTATGCCCAAACATCTTGAAGACTACATCTTACTTGCTGAATTAGAAGTAGAAAGATTGTTGGTGGTAATCAATGAGGAACCTTGGAATTTTGAAGAAGCAAAAGAAGATGAGGAATGGATAGAAATCGATATATATTTCCAAAGAACGAGACTTAGATTCTTGTTGACCTTCCAGCTGGTGTGAAGCCAATTGGATTGAAGTGGATCTTTAAAATCAAAAGAAATTTAGATGGAAGTATAAATAAATACAAAGTAAAACTTATGGCTAAAGGCTATATGCAACGACATGGAATAAATTACGAATAAGTGTTTGCACCGGTAGCAAGGATTAAGACTGTCTGATTTGTCATAGCTTTTGCCGCATCACAAGGATGGGAGATACATCATCTTGATGTAAAAATAACCTTTCTTCATGGAGAATTAAAGGAAGAAGTGTATGTAGCTCAACCGGAAGGTTTTGTAATCAAAGGGAGTGAAAATAAAGTTTATAAGCTAAGCAAAGCTCTTTATGGACTAAAACAAGCACCTAGAGCTTGGAACAACAACTTGAATCGAATCTTAAAAGAGTTGGGATTCAAAAAGTGCACAAAAGAATCATCATTGTACCGAAAAAAGAGAACTGTCATATTCTCCTTGTGGCCGTATATGTTGATGATTTACTTGTTACAAGCTCTAACTTGGATCTTATACTCGAGTTCAAGAAATGAATGACAACCAAGTTTGAGATGAGTGATCTAGCGAAATTCACTTACTATCTTGGAATTGAGGTGATTCAAGAGAAAGGTTATGTGATTTTGAAGCAAGAAATATATGCAATGAAAATTCTTGAAGAAGCAAGAATGAGTGGTTGTAATGCGGTTCATATACCAATGAACTCAGGCTTGAAGCTTTCAAAATCTCAAGATGAAAGGAGTATAGACGCCACATAGTATAGAAAGGTCATAGGATGTCTCCGATATCTACTTCAAACTCAACCCGATTTATCTTATTGTGTCGGTGTTTTAAGTAGATATATGCAAGATCCAAAGGAATCACATGAAGTAGCCCTAAAACAAGTGTTAAGGTACTTAAAAGGAACTACATTATATGGTCTTGTATACGAGAAAGGAAACAACAAAGGGTTAGAGGGTTTTAGCGATTGTAGTTACAATGTGGATATCGATGATAAAAAGAGTACAAGTGGTCATATGTTTTACTACAATGGCTGTCCGATTTCTTGGTGCTCTCAAAAACAAGAAATTGTTGCTTTGTCTTCATGTGAGGCTAAATTCATGGCAGCAACGGAAGCAGCCAAACAAGCAATATGGCTACACGAGTTACTTGAAGAAATCACGACAAAGAAGGTCAAGAAGGTAACAGTTTTTGTCGACAACAAATCAGCCATTACCTTAACCAAAAACCCATTGTTTCATGGCCGAAGCAAACATATTCACAAGAGGTTTCATTTCATTCGAGAATGTGTTGAGAATGAGACAATAGAGGTTGAACATGTTCCCGGAGAAAGTCAAAAGGCTGATATACTAACAAAGGCGTTAGGAAGGTTGAAGTTCAAAGAAATGAGAGATTTCATTGGAGTTCACAATGTGTCAAAAGAAAAGTTTAAGTTTAAAAGAGAGAACGTTGAGATAAGCTTGAAAACTAAAACTTGAGGAGCAAGCTAAGAGTTAGATAAGATTAAGTTGCTATAGTTTAGGAGTTATCTAAATTAAATGTTTTTCCTATTAGGATTAAGATTAACCTTATCTATATAAGGAGATGCCAAAGTTGTGGCATAACTTATGAGGTTAAGATTGAGAGTTTAGGTTTTGAGTTATTTTCCTAAGCTAATGAAGAAGAGTTATTTCTTTAATCTTTGATTCACTTTCTTAAGTTCTACAGTCTTGTGATGATACCTTTCCAACACTTTTCGTTACATATCTTTTCAATGGTCTTTGCCACTTCAAGATAAGGCCTATCAAGAGCTACAGTGACTGAATCTCGACAACCAACGTCTGTGATCCAATCACTTACCTGACCGGATTGGATGTTTGAGCATAACTCCTCCCATGAATCTTCAAGACATTTGAATGCTCGGACTATAACTGAACCGAAGATGGAACCAAGTCTCGTTACCTCGTTTCTTTGAAGAAGACCAAAGAGCAAGTGGCATTATAAAGTCTGTTTGTGGTCTGGACATAATGTGACTTCATCAGGGCTGGTGTAAAAGTAATACCAGTTCGATGGACGGTTCTTGAAATGATTGCTCTTTAAATAGCTACTACTTGCGATACGAGCAGGCAAGCCACAGGGAGTGACAAATCCAAGTTTAACGAAGTAAAACATCATCCCCTTTCCTTTCACATTACTAGACAGAACAATAACCAATAAATCATTTTCACTAACTTTATATCATTCACCACTGTTGCTTAAACCAATATATGTACTTACTTGCTTATAACATGCATCCGAAGATCATACATGAAGGCAAATTGTCTAAAAACGTTTCATTCAATGGCAAAATCTTCTGAGCTCCCCCTGAAGTTCTCGTACTATAAACCAAAACTTTAGGAGTTAAGCTAAGACATACAGTTTAACGACATGCAAAAACAATAAACATTCATTATCTTAGTTCTTGTACTTGCACTACGTAAGAAAGAAAACGAAAAAACCCTTTACCTTAGTAAGAAACCCGTAAGAGGTCAGGCCGATATGATATTCGAAGGCTCCCCATTCGCTAGACGGTCGAAATATGGTTTAACATCTTCATAAGTCACCACTGGTACATTCTTTTTGAACATCTCTTTGTCAAATTTCCCAACGAAAAAGCTTTGGAGATATTGTGTGTTTGTGTTTAGTGTGAGTATTCCTCCAATAAACTATCTTGTAATTGCATTACATTTGATGTTAAGTACTCTAAAACCTTTGGTTTATCATTCATCTTTCCAGGGAGAAGAGAGATAATACTCATATTTGGTTACTATCACTTTGATACCTAATAATTGCACACTCTTGCTTCTACTATAAATAGAGAAATAGCTTTTGATAGTTCGTAAAACACCTAAAGTTGATTAAATAAGTCAAAAGTTTTTGGGAAAATGTGTGAAAAGATTATTGGAAAGATCTTAAGCAACCAAAAGATACTTCATGCATGCATCTTATTAAGAATTTGGGGTATATTAATCTATGTTTGACAGTCCAAGGTCCCTGGAAACAATTAATTATTTGAAATAATTTATGATTGTATTCCTCGGATCCTCCAAATTACATGCATATTATTAGTAAATTGTTGTTTTTAAGATTCGAATATATGAAATCAAACAAGTATAAAGAAGGACTCTCTTTATTAGCTTAGGAAAATCTTTCAAAATCTAAACTCTCAAACTCTTAATCTCACAAGTTATGCCACAACCTTGACATCTCTTTATATATATTATATAATTTCCTATTCTTATTAGGAAAACTATATTTTAGATAACTCCTAAAATATCTCAAGTTTATCTAATCTAACCACTTAACTTGCTCATCAAGTAACTTGATTCAAGCTTATCCCAACAATCTCCCTCTTAAGCTTGAAATCGATTTTGTCTATGTCTTGAACATCAATGAAGTTTCTCATTTCTTTGAACTTCGTTAGTGCATCACTCTTTTCTTTCATCAAAATCGTCCATATGTACCTTGTTCAATCACCAATAAGTACAAATATATACCTATTACCAGTTGTTGTGTTTGTTTTATTGGTCCACAAAGATCTCCATGAATCAACTCTTTCTTCTTTGCTCAAAAATTGGTTGCTTGTGGGAAAACTTTTCTGATTTGTTTCCCAAGTAAGCATGATCCATATACCTCTTTATCGATGTTCATCTTTGGTAAACCTTTAACACACCCTCCTTTGATCATATTCTTCATTGTCTCGAGATTTATATGTCCTAATCCCGAGTGCCATCGACTAGACTCACTAGTCTTAGAAAGATAAAGTCGTGTAATATCCTTCAGATCCATCTTTACCTTGTACAATCAATTCTTTGACCTCTTAGCTTGGACAATCAATTTTCCTTCTTGATCATGCATAAGAAAATTTTCTCCTTTCAATCTTATGTCACAACCTTCCTCTGTTGCTTGTCCAAGACTAATGATGTTACTCTTTAGATCCGGGATGTAATACACGTCTTTCATCTCTTTTTTGTCATATTTCCATCAATAAAGGATAACGATCATTTCCCTTTGATGTCTATACGAGAGTCATCACAAAACCTCACTTCTCCGGTGATGGACTCGTCTAATCTCGAAAAATACCTCATATCTCCGGTCATGTGGTTGCTAGCTCCATTGTCAAGATACCAAGTGTTTCCCTCCTTATTGTTTGTCTCGAATTTACTTGGTACACAATTTTCTTCGTTTAGAAACATGATCTCATGTAGAAACAAGTCATCTCCCTCTTGTGTTTCTTGTTCCTTTTCATCCTTTGGTGTTTCTTGTAGCTTAAGAAATTGATCTGGACATTTAGAAGCAAAGTGTCCATACTTATCACATCGGTAACAAATTTCTTTGGACAAATCGAAGTATCCATTATCTCGACCTCGTCCCCTTCCACAACCACTTCCTCCTCTTCCTCTCGATCCTTCACTAGAATCCTTCGTTTGATTTTGTGATTCCAAATACATCAACTGCTTTTGATCTTCTTGAGCTTCTTCTTCTTCTTCGAGAATTCTTTCTTCATAGGCTTTTAGACGACCTAGAATATCCTCAAAGCTTGTTGTTTTAAGATCCAAGAGTTGCTCAAGAGAAGCAACCATAAGGATGTATTTCTTTCTAGGAAGACACTTAAGGAACTTCTTCACCAACTTTGTTTCTTCGATTTTTACTCCGAGAGAAGAAGATTTAGATGAAATTGCCGATAACTTGCTCATAAATTCATATATAGAATTGGTTTCTTTCATCTTAAAACGGTCAAATTCGGACATCAAGGTTTGTAGCCTTGCTTCTTTAACACGCTCAGCTCCTAGATATCGAGTTTTGATGGCCTCCCACATCTTCTTTGTCGTGTCTAATTCACCAACTTGTAGAATAAGATTCTCCGGTATCGATTGGAACAAGAGTGCCATCACTATGTTATTCTTCCTTTTATCATCAATTTTTGTCTCAATTACCTCCCATACCTCGTGTACGTTGAGACATACTTTCATCCTCATGGCCCAGACAGTATAGTTAGTTGCGGTTAACATCGGACATGCTATAGAGGTAGAGCCTCCTCCGTCTTTGTTCTTCTCCGCAACTACTATAGCATTGTTATCTCCCATGATTCGTCTCTCCTTCGATCAAAGCTTGATCACCTTTAAGCTCTGATACCAATTGTTGTTTTTAAGATTCGAACATGTGAAATAAAAAAAGTATAAAGAATGACTCTCTTTATTAGCTTAGGAAATCTATTAACACCTAAACTCTCAAACACTTAATCTTACAAGTTATGCCACAATTTTGACATTTCCTTATATATATTAGATAATTTCTTATTCCTATTAGGAAAACTATATTTTAGATAACTTCTAAAATATCTCAAATTTATCTAATCTAACCACCTAAATTGCTTAGCAAGTAACTTGATTCAAGTTTACCCCAATAATTATGACTAGGATTATTGAAGCTTTAACTACTTATAAAAAGAAAAAAATGCGAAATAGTTGTTGATAGTTTGTGCAACACCTGAAATTTGATTGAACAAGTAGGAACGAGGGCTGATCCAACATAAAATGGTGCCTAAAACTTTTTTTAAAAGTGTGCTCCTAAAACTCTAGTTTTATGAGCTTTAGCTCAAAGCCGCTATTGTAGAAACTATTGGTAAAACGATTTTTCAGAAAGATTTCAAGCTATCAAAAACATACTTCATACTTGTACCTTAAGAACTTGGGATCAGTTAAAAAGTGAGGACCAACCTAAATATAATTTATGACTTTCTCGGATCCTCCAAATCACATGTGATATCAGTCACCTATGTATAAAAAGCTTAAACTTGACTATAAGTCTATAACATACTCATTCCGGTATTTTAAATTTATAATATGAGTTCAAGAATTTTTTTTTTTTCCTTTTTGGGGCTAACGAGTTCTAGAATATCAAGGCCATTAATCTATGCATGGTGTGTTTTACTTGATTGGATAGAAATTTGTAAATTACCGCATTTCTAGTAGTCTAGCTTTTTCATTCGATCTTTTAAATGTATCTTGGATTCCATTGAACTTTTTTATAATTGAAATAGTTAAATGTTCAATTTTATAGGTTTTTTTATTGAAGTTCAACTCCAAGTAATCATATATCTGTCTATTGATTTAAAATTAGTGTTAGGGAAATACATTAAATCAAGTGGTTGATTAACACATATGTTATTTTCTTCACCTTATTTCAAAATCGTATTTATACACCACAAGATTTAGGATTGGTCATGGATCGATAAAAAAATAAAATATTTACAATATGAATTATGTTTTATCAATCCAATTAATACCGAAAAATTATCTAATTAATTCGTTCATCTGTTAAATATCGTTTCTATTAATTTATTCGTATCTCTTCGTTTAGAAATTAATGACTTCTTTTTTAAAAGATTGAGGAGGTCATACTTGATAAATGGGATCCCCTTGATAAATTGGATGCCCCATGAGGTTTTCAAGAGTTACGAAGGATTCACTTGCCACACCATAACTGACCAAATGATTAATGTATTTATTCAAGTCACATCTGCCATTCGTATATTTGCCAACAGCTTATACTTAAATATATAAACATTAATACATAAAATAACTAGTCGTAGGTTTGTACAGGAATCTCTCAACCACAAAATCTAATTTATGATACATCATGTCTATGAAATTTAGACTTTACGTGTTTTATTAAATGAAAGTGGTTGATTGATTACGCAATTGTAAATATACTAACTCTTGATAATATAGAAAAACAGTCAGCAAATTCAATACCTCATCTCATAAAATTACTCCTGGCCTGGCCCCAATAACAGAATCCACAATCTCAGCCTCAAATTAAGTTGCAACACAATTTGCGCCTAAAGCAAAGTTAAGATTTTGCTGTTAAAAATCAGAGTTTTCTTTCCAAAAAAAAAAAAAAAAATCAGTTATTTTTTTCTTACCACTTGCAAAGTGAGATACTAAAAAAAAGCCATGTCTCACATTTCTGGTAATCTAGCTGAAGTTTTAAACTAATTATGCAGATATATAGTAAACACATTTAAAAAGAAAAAATTAAACATCAAATCTAAGGCCAAAGAATTTGAAACTTTTTTGTTTTTTTTTTTAATTTCCTTGAAGCATACATCATAAGAAACAAAACATGTAAAAAAAAGTTCAAAATGGCAAAAAAAAAAAAAGAAAGAACAAAAGACACAAAGCAAACTTGGGAAATCAAGGAAAAAAACAAAGAGACATTATTAAATATATAGTATTGTCTCTCTAATTGGTGGCAGCTTTAACAAGATTGAAAGATCTGGTTTTGATCCATGCCTTAAAGCTTCCACCAGCTGTTTTTCTTGCTCGATTCATGGAGTTACTCGATCTTCCACTCTTCTCTTCCACCTTCTTCTCCTCTGGTTTCTTACACAACATGAAATTCCTCACTCCCAACGACCCAATTGTTATCCATGGACTTAAAGCTACATACAACAAACACAAACTTTTTATATAAGAAAAGAACAACCTTATATTGAAACCAAACTTGAGAATCGAAATAGTCACCTTCAGGTCCAATCATGGGACAACAAAAGAGGAAATCGTTCACATTGGATCCAAGAATTGGAAGCCGACCTTCACGAGCGTAACTTTTAAGAGCAGTATCGATGACAGCTGCAACGAGATCTCCTTCGTTAGCCACGAACCGGATCGGACCGGGGCTACCGAGAAACGTGACGCTTAAGAGGATTTTGTTTCCTTTAACGCTCTGGTTCTTCTTCTGTTTGTTGTAAAGCAACATCTTTTCGAAATTCTCAAATCACACAGATCAAATTAGATAAAACGAGGGATCGTGCGATTCTTAGGGTTTCAAGGATCAAGGCCGAGGCAACGGAAGTACCAGCCTTCTTTGCAAGATCCGAAAGCGAAAACAGAGTCTGATGATAGAGGAATGAAAAAGCTCACCCTTTTGGTTGAAAGGGAGAGCCTGAAATTAGTATCGATCGGACTAAGTTCCACCATTCACAAAAACGCCACCGGAGAATGATAATTACAACAAAGGAATTCTTTTGCCGGGTAGATATTTGTTCTTCGGTGGCGAGAATGTGGAAACCCTAAGAGAGAATTTCGAGAGGATGAAGAAGAAGATGAACAGGGGAAAATCGAATTTGTGAATTTGTGATTTGATGAGGAGGAGAGACCTGTAATTTAAATCAAGAGGCTAATATTAGAGCTTAGGGTTTTTTTTTTTCCGAAAAATTGGTAAACAGTTCTGATGTCGTTTTGTTTTTAATTAATGGAAATTAATTAAACGCGTTTTTGTTTTAATCTGTTACCTATTTCAAGTTAGCGGAATAACAACAGTTGACAACTTTTTTTGCTGAAGTTTTTTTTTTCCCGAAAACTAGTAATGCGTTTTTATTTGATTCCGTTATTTCGTTTTGGTTAGAAATATATTTGAGTTATGGTTCGTTCGGTTTTCTCTTGGTTTACATTTGGTTTTGTAGTTAAAGATATACTTAAGTTTATTCTTTAACAGAATGTGGGGTTTGTTGGTATAGCTTAAAATACACCTGATTTACGTTTGTAACATTTTGCCAACAATATTATAAGAATACATTTAATATTAATATCTGTTTCTCTTTATGGTATCACAACCTTAAATTAATTTTGTAATTTTTAAAATACTTTCCCTCAAAATATCAACTATTGCAACTACGGTTGCAATTAAAGTGAAGAGGACAATATCACCATACCATTTGTCTTCTACTGACAACTCCAAGCTATTATCTTTCATCCTCTTCTCAAAAGAAACAACTATGACGAGTAAGTTAGCGGGCTGAAGATTTGCCTTAACATCGAGAAAGAAATTTGAGAAATTTGATTTTTGCGATGACTTGATCGTAAAACACACAATTTGTTCAAGAATGTCTGTAAGCTTTAGTATTTTATCCGAACTCGAAGATTTAAACTGATCCCGACTCAAAATATAAGACTCGAACTCGAATTCGACTCCACATAAATAGCTGAATGGGTTCTAACTCTTTAAACCCAAAAATTCAAACCTGAAACCGAACGAAATCAAAAACCAAATGGATATCCGATTACCCAAAATATAATTATATTTTCAAAAATTATTATTTATATTTACAGTTTTAGTCATTTAAATATTTAAATTTAAAATTATAAATCTTAATATAATAATAATTTAAGATCAAATTAATTAAAAATATTCAAAAATCTTTGTTAAATTTTGATTGTAAGCCTTTTTATTAATTACTTAATATTTTTAAATTTTTTTAAAATGAATTATAAAGAAATATCCAGACCCGAACCAGATCCAAGCCGAACCCGAAAATTTTCAAATATTTATATATGTATCCAAACCGATCCAAAGCTAGAGATACCAAACCCGAAATTAAAAAACTCGAACGGATCCTATATCTCTAAACCCGAAAAATCAAACCTGAAAAGAGCCGAACCAAATCTGACCTAAAACCCAAAATGCCCAAACCTAAATGCCTGCATTAAACGGAGTAATTTATTTAAAAGTATTATAATTGGCATGCAGAAAAGAATGAATTAATTATAATCATACAAAAACTTACCAACTAAAACTTTGGTTGTAATCTCAAGACCAAGAACAATATAGAAAGTCTAATGAATGAATCATTCGTGATAGGATCACAATTGGTTACATGTGTAAAGATGATGAGATGGTTTGTATAGACCATAATTTTTTTCAAAGCAAAAATTCTGATAATCTACCATTTCCCAACTATCAAGATATTATCAAAAAATTTAACATGCTTTTTGTGGACAACATCACCTATTTTTGATCCCTATAAAATAAATTAAAAGAGTTGCCTTTGTTAATCATTATAGAAAAAATATTACTGTAATAAACTTCTAACAAAGCTAATGTACATTCACGTACTGATTCATCTCCGAAAATCAGCTCTATTGATTCATTAGTTGTAGGCATTTTTGAGTGGAGAATTTTGACTCTGACTGTTCAAGCATTTTTGAAGGGCTTCAAATTTTTGTAAAAAAGAAATCAGATGCTACTATAAAGATAAAGAATTGTTTTTATTCAAACGTTTCAATTTCAGGTCTCCCATTGTGTTGTGAAATGTGAAATAAATTTTTCATGAACGAAAGGGCATACGGTGGTTACGTATGTGGTGGATAAGGAATACGAAAATTATAGGGAAAAAAATAATGTGGGAGAACGTGGATTTTTATATTGATAGTGAATTGGAAATTAGTAATCATTGATTTTCTTAATTAGAACAAAATAAGATAATCGAAAGAAAAGAAGATGACCAATACACCCTTTTAACTTTTAAATTTTTCAAAATAAAATACAATAACAATACATGTAATAGACTATACCTTAAATGTTGTTTTACTTAAAGTACCTCTGTTTTAATAGAATTAGATCGTGAGAGACTTAATAAATTTAAGAGGCGTTATTAAACCTTGTATTTTGGAATCTGATAAAATCAAGTGTTATTAAATGATATGTTTGACAAAATTCATTAAAATTCTTTGTTACTGGAGTTTATTGTAGGGTGCATTTTGATGGATTGACATACTACCTGCCTCTTCCATTGTTTTTCGTGATGCTTTGCTTCTCTAAGTAACTTACAGATTGGGTTTAATGGAAGTAAAAGAAGAGTGAGTGAGTCTCCTTTAATGGAGACCAACTGTTGTAGTAGAAGACAAATGAGAGTTTTGTCCTTTTTACTTCAGAAGTGATTACTTCTCTTTCCCATTTAAATCAAGAATTCGAGTTGTTAGACTATTTTCAATGAGAATCTCTCATAAAACAAATAATAATAGAATATTAAATAATAATATTTTATTAAAAGAGTTTTTTTAATAAAAGTCAGAAATAGAGACTATGAGAGGAGTTCCAAAAATGTTGAGAAATTTTTACAATAAAAAAATTATATATTATTTTATTATTATATTTTGCCACTGGACACTGATCCTATTATGCTCTTAAGTGTTCAATATCAACAATGGTTGTTGAAATATTCAACACCCTCTAATATTCAACAGTGATTTCGATAAGTACCCAAAAGACCAACATGTATCAACTCAAATGTATATATATTTTTAAAAAGTAATATTAAATATTTTTAAAAATATATTTATTAGACGAGTTGCTCTCAATCTGGTGGTTAAAATGATCCAGCTAATGACTTGGTACCAGAGTTCGATTTCTACATGCTGCATTATGGTAGCTTAAAAAAAGGATTATTGGGGAGTAGGCTTTAGAATACGGATCGGTCTTATCGATCCAATGTTGACAAAAAAATATATTTATTATTTCTTTTTTAAATTAATATTATTTCATTTTAAAATAATATTAAATATTTTAAAAGATTATATGATTTAAAAGATTAAAAAAATTATATTTACATACTTATTTTAAAATTATGTATGATATTTTATATTATTAATATTTTTCTATATCATTTATAATGTTTTATATTATTAATATTATTTAAAAATTTTAAGTTATATATATTATTAAAATATATGTAATTTAAATAAAATTAAAAATTAATATTAAAAACAATTAAATAATTATAAAATATTAATATGATATGAGATACTATTTTTTTTGGTCAACAATTTGATCGACAAGACCTGATCCATAGCATAAAGTCCACCCCTATAGTCTTTTTTTAAGCTACCATAATGCAGCAGGTAGTAATCGAACCCTGGTGTCAAATCATTGGCTGAATCATCCTAACCACCAGGTTGAAAGCAACTCGGCTAATGAAATACTAATTATGTGGGTATCTTAAAATAAACTATATTAAATAAACTAATATTATAATGTCAAGAGATTCAATTGGGTATCACCCGTTAAGGATGATCCGAGAACTTATATTAATGTTTATTGGAAAACCATCTCGAGTTTGGCATACGTTACTAGGGTTGGGAATTGGGCCCGCGGCCTGTAGATTTGGCGGGTTTTGGACCGCACAGGGTGGATATGGTCTTTGGAATTGAAGTCCGGTTTTTTTCGGGTTTTGGCGGGGCATGTTTTTTTTTCTTGCGGGTTTGGCCCGCGGGTACCCGCAGAAAAAAATCGTGTTGTTTTTGTAAAACAAGGTGATGTTTGCATTACAAGTGTGTGAAAATCGTGACATTTTTGTTAAAAAAAAGCACGATATTTGAAATTGGGGCAAAATGAAAGGTTTAATGCTGGTTAAATGCGGGTTTCGCGGGTTTTTTGCGGGTTTATTACGGGTTTTTCGCGCTTTGGGTATGCAATTTTTTTTTTCTTTTTTGCGGATAAACCACGAGCTCCGCAGGTTATTGCGAGGCGGGTGCAAATTTCGGATTAAAAAGCCGCGTTTTTGTAGGGCGGGTGCGGGTTTAAAAAAAATCAAAAAACCCGTGGAGTTTTTGTGGGACGGGGCTCGCGAACCCACTAACCCAATGCTATACGTTACACAAATCAAACCCTATGTACCACCTGCACATTAGGTCTCTTTATATCTTAAGAGAGCATATTATTAAGATATATATAGAAAACACCAACACACATAAATAGATAAACAGATCACACAGATAGATAAATAAACCACACATAGATAACGATAGATAGCTGAAGATCAAAAGAGTCCTTTAGACTTCAGACAAAAGCATTTCGTGGATGACATGCATAGTAGGTCTCTTTAGATCTAAAGAGAGCAAATTATTAAAATATATACACACAAAACACCCACACACATAGATCGATAAATAGAAAGATAGTTGAATATCCGAAGAGTTTTCTAGACTTGGGACAAAAGCATTGCATCCATGTCTTTGAATGCCTTGACAAGCAGCGCAAGAAAATTCTCTGGATGACCCACCTTCTCGTCAATCTTCTCATATTTTAAGTGACACTTAACCACACTTCCATGACCTCTATGCTTTGGGGTCGCTTGGACAGTGATCAAAAAGCTCTTAAACTCTTTCATCAGACTTCCATCCATTACCTCTAGCACTAACACATTCTTCTCCCAATCCACTGCCTCAATCCTCTCCTTCGCTATTTGTGGCTGCCCATCTGCATCCCAAAGGTTTACCAATCAAATCTTTTATCTTGTTGCAAAATTATAAATTTGAATAAACTTAACGTTTTTGTTTACCAAGAACATAGTTCCAGAGAACGACATTGCCAACTTTGCCAAACTCCCCCTGAGGCAAATCACATCGTTGGACGACATCAGGGCTGGCTTCCATAAGATCTTTTGGTCTTCCAGCAAGCATGTGGTGGAACTTCTTTGCCGAGGCTTTGATCTCAATATCTACCTCTAGCTCCCCTATCAGAGAAGACTGACGTGTAGCATGTGCCATTTATGTTTATTTCGACGGATGATTTCCCTTGCTATGTTTTCTATGAGACTAGTGTCTCTTTGGAATACATATATAGCCACTTATATAGAGAAAAGAAACTCAGTAAATGTTCTTTAAGTAAGAATATATAAGTGCTATTACAATAGTTTATGCTTTGGGGACCATTTTTTATTCCCTGAGTTTTAATACTTTCATATGTACCAATGTCATTTGAAATATATTGAATTATCATTGATATTGAGTTTTTGTTATATAGAAGTAACATTGTAAGTAGTAAATGCAAACAAAATTGTGCTTAATTAAGTACATCATACATAGTCTCGGTCGGTTTTGTGATTCACCTGATTAGACTAGTTTTTGGACGTCTTAGATTTGAGTTAGCATTTTTATGTCAATCTATCCACACCATTCAAACTCTATTACTTAAAAACAAAACAGTTGGGGAACATTTGGAATATATATATGGTCCCTTAGGGAAGAGTAAGAATCAGACCAACTAGCTGATAAGTCTAATAAGCCAATCACAACCGTTGATCTATTGTCTCAGCTAAAGCGAGGACGATGCTGAGTGATAGAGTTGTTTATGTTCTTTGATTTTGTTTTAGTAAATCTCTTCAATACATAAGTTTGCTAGATTGTTGAACTAGTTAGTTAGTCAGTTTTCTCAAGCTTTGATCTTCTCTTTGTCAAGCATAAGAGTTTGAGAGAGTTCATTAGTTGAGAGTTGTTGAAAAGATAGAGTTTTGAACAAAGATAAAAATAAATACATTGATCGAGGCTGTATCCTTGTATTGAGCTCGGTATTGAGCGTTAATGGTAGTGATTGGCTTCCGGAGTTTTTGCTCCGGCCAAATGTACGTTCCAAGTTTTGGAACCAAACTGGTAAATCTTTGTCTTCTTTTTCTATTTTGCAATTCAAAGTTTATCAATCGGTGAAGTTCTAACACAAATTGGAAAAAATATTATCTCCGAGTTTCACATAAACATTTGATATTTGTATACACGTTCGGTATTCAATAATACAAATATCACTACAAGAAAACACTTGGAAAACCGATGGTAAATCCAACGGAAATTGACCGAAAAATTCTTTATGTCGAAAGCCGTTGGTTAGTCGGACAGAAAAATAGCCGTCGATTGATGTTAGAAAGGCCAACCAACGGCAACCGATGTTCACTGATTTCTTAATGTATTATGTCGGTTCCCGTTGGTTCAACCGATAGTAACCGACATAAATTATTATTATATTTTTTAAAAAAAAAGAAAAAGAAAAAAAAGCCGTCGGTTGCCGTCGATTTTTTAATATTATTTATATTTTATTAAAATTTTTATACCGAAAACAAATGACCCATCGGTTACCGACGGGAACCAACGGCAATAAGAGGAAAATTTAATCGTCACCAAAAAAATTGGTGCCAACATTTCTCTCCATAGGGCGTCGAATCCCGTCAGCTTATTTTTTTTATTAAAATAATTAAAATAATTGAACCGAAGGCAACCTACGGATATTCATTTTTTGGTTAATTTTTAATAAAAATAATTAAAAACCGACGGCTACCTACGGATATTCATTTTTTGGTTTATTTTTAAATAAAAATAATAAAAATAAATAATTAAAATAAATAATTAAAATAATTAAAATAAAATATTCAACCGACGGGAACCAACGGCCAAAAGTAAATATCCCTTCCCGAAAACCTCTTCTTCTTACTTCTTCCTTCTTCCTTCTTCCTCCATTTTCTCTCAGTTCATCCAGCCAAAATCTTCCATTTCGCGGCAATTCATCAGACGAGCAAAGCTAAATCGGCGGATAACACCACCCAAATCTATTCCTCTATCCAATAATCATGTAAGTTTTTTAAAATTATAGAATCATAAAATTTCCTAATTTTTTTTATTAGATTAAGTGATAGGTTGATAAAAACAGATAGATAGGTGGAATCTAGGTTAGTTTCACTCTCCAACTCGTTGTTTGCATGTCGATTTCTTTGAAAACCTATATTTTGAGCAAATTTGTTTCTTATGAAGAACACTACATTTTTTAAAAAAAATCTACATTTTTTGTGCTTATGAATCTATATGAATTGTCTAGAAACGTGAAATTGTGTTTGTTTCTAATAGTTTCATATATATATTAATATTAATGTAATATATATATATATACATATATATATAATTTTTTTTGATAAATATTATATTAGGCCGTCGGTTACCGTCGGTTTACAGAAAATACAATATATTTAAATAATTAAAATATAATATAATTAATATAAATAATATATATTACCGAAAAATAGGTGTCCGTCATAACCGACGACATTTCTTGTCCGACATAATATAATTTTTTTTTTCTCCTTCTGTAATGCGTTTTTATTTGATTCCGTTATTTCGTTTTGGTTAGAAACAATTGGAGTTATGGTTCGTTCGGTTTTCTCTTGGTTTACATTTGGTTTTGTAGTTAAAGATATACTTAAGTTTATTCTTTAACAGAATGTGGGGTTTGTTGGTATAGCTTAAAATACACCTGATTTACGTTTGTAACATTTTGCCAACAATATTATAAAAATACATTTAATATTAATATCTGTTTCTCTTTATGGTATCACAACCTTAAATTAATTTTGTAATTTTTAAAATACTTTCCCTCAAAATATCAACTATTGCAACTACGGTTGCAATTAAAGTGAAGAGGACAATATCACCATACCATTTGTCTTCTACTGACAACTCCAAGCTATTATCTTTCATCCTCTTCTCAAAAGAAACAACTATGACGAGTAAGTTAGCGGGCTGAAGATTTGCCTTAACATCGAGAAAGAAATTTGAGAAATTTGATTTTTGCGATGACTTGATCGTAAAACACACAATTTGTTCAAGAATGTCTGTAAGCTTTAGTATTTTATCCGAACTCGAAGATTTAAACTGATCCCGACTCAAAATATAAGACTCGAACTCAAATTCGACTCCACATAAATAGCCGAATGGGTTCTAACTCTTTAAACCCAAAAATTCAAATCCGAAACCGAACGAAATCAAAAACCAAATGGATATCCGATTACCCAAAATATAATTATATTTTCAAAAATTATTATTTATATTTACAGTTTTAACCATTTAAATATTTAAATTTAAAATTATAAATCTTAATATAATAGTAATTTAAGATCAAATTAATTAAAAATATTCAAAAATTTTTGTTAAATTTTGATTTTAAACCTTTTTATTAATTACATATTATTTTTAAATTTTTTAAAATGAATTATAAAGAAATATCCGGACTCGAACCAGATCCAAGCCGAACCCGGAAATTTTCAGGTCTTTATATATGTATCCAAAGCTAGAGATACCAAACCCGAAATTAAAAAACTTGAACAGGTCCTATATCTCTAAACCCGAAAACTCGAACCCGAAAAGATTTGAACCAAATCTAACCTAAAACCCAAAATGCTTAAACTTAAATGCCTGCATTAAACGGAGTAATTTATTTAAAAGTATTACAATTGGCATGCAGAAAAGAATGAATTAATTATAATCATACAAAAACTTACTAAAACTTTGTTGTAATCTCAGGACCAAAAACAATATCGAAAATCTAATGAATGAATCATTCGTGATAGGATCACAATTGATTACATGTGTAAAGATTGATGAGATGGTTTGTATAGACCATAATTTTTTTCAAATAAAAAATTCTGATAATCTACTATTTTCCCAACTATCATATTATAAAAAAATTTAACATGCTTTTTGTGGACAACATCACCTATTTTTGATCCCTATAAAATATATTAAAGAGTTGCCTTTGTTAATCATTATAGAAAAAATATTACTGTAATAAACTTCTTACAAAGCTAATGTACATTCACGTACATATTCATCTCTGAGAATTAGCTCTATTGATTCATTAGTTGTAGGCGTGCACTGTTTCTATGAGTGGAGAATTTTGACTCTGACTGTCCAAGCATTTTTGAAGGGCTTCAAATTTTTGTACATAAAGAAATCAGATGCTACTATAAAGATAAAGAATTGTTTTTATTCAAACGTTTCAATTTCAGGTTTCCCATTGTGTTGTGAAATGTGAAATAAAATTTTCATGAACGAAAAGGGATACGGTGGTTACGTATGTAATGGATAAGGAATGCGAAAATTATAGGGAAAAAATAGTGTGGGAGAACGTGGATTTTTACATTGATAATGAATTGGAAATTAGTTAGTAATCATTGATTTTCTTAATTAGAACAAAATAAGATAATCGAAAGAAAAGAAGATGACCAATACACCCTTTTCACTTTTAAATTTTTCAAAATAAAATACAATAAAATACATATAATAGACTATACCTTACCGAGGACAAGTGGTCCAGTGGTATTGTCACTTTATAAATTCTCAAGGCACCAAGGTTCGTATCCCTTACCTGCAGTATAAAGGAAGAGATTAAAGACCACTAGGCCAGTTGACAAAAAAAAAGACTATACCTTAAATGTCGTTTTAGTTAAAGTACCTCTGTTTTAATAGAATTAGATCGTGAGAGACTTAGTAAGTTTAAGAGGTGTTATTAAACCTTGTATTTTGGAATCTGATAAAATCAAGTGTTATCAAATGATATGTTTGACAAAATTCATTAAAATTCTTTGTTACTAGAGTTTATTGTAGAGTGCATTTTGATGGATTGAGAAATTCTTATAGATTTTTAAATTCATATAGAATTCTTTGATCTTAAAATCAAACAAGCTAAATTTGTAAATCATACCAAATGATTTCAAAATCAAAACTCAATAATTGTTTATGATAAAAATAAAATATAATATTTTTTATCTACCAGTGTATTACCTTTTACGTGTATTAATTTTTTCGCTTAAAACACTTATAAATAAGAAACATAAACTCGTGCAATAAAAGTAAATTTGTGGCATGGACAAAAATACAAGCATATCCTTAAAACTGGATTAAAAAAAATAACGGATATATGGGTTAGACGTCTATGGTGGACATCAATGTGGAAGGTTAAAATGTAGAATTCTAGGAAAGGCAACCAAATAGATGTATATCTAGCATGGACAAATGTATATGTCCAGCGTCATACACACAATGCTTAAATAAATTAATTATTGATACGTATCAATCATTCAAATAAAGTGTAAATTTATTCTGATTTCCGAATACAATTGTCTTTCCTGGACGTCTATGTTTTATCCTTTCCACATTGATGTCTACTATGGACGTCTAACCCATATATTCGCCATTTATTTTACCTAATTTCAGTAATACACTCGTCCTTTTGTCCGTACCACAAATCTATTTTTATGGCACTACACATAATTTCTATTTTACATGACAATTCACATAAAAAGCCCTATAAATAATTACTCACAAAGAATATGAGAAAATAATGTGTTTTGGGCCAAGAAAACATGTGTTGATTTCTCATGTATTTTACCTCATGTATAGTGTATTTATCCTTCTTGTCCTGATTCTTTAAGCAAGCTATGATACAATTACAAAGAATAATAAAAATGCCTTCTTGTTGTAAATTTTTTATAGAATTTGAGACTGATATCTCAGGGTTGTGTATCTACGGACATGAGAAGGAAACTTAGGTAATGTTCTTCGTGTATAGATAAAAGTTTTGGGTTGATTTTCTTTTTTTTCAAAATCATTTCCAAATAAAAAGGTTTGAATAAGGATTTCAAGTAAAGTTAAATTGATTGTCAAATCCATTGAAATCTATTATAAACCAAATCCATACTCAAATCTATAATGTTGAATAAAGGGTAATTTATTGACAAAAAATAAAATAAGGGGTGATTTTAATTACTAAATGATAGAACTAATAACACATAATTTTGATAAGGATTTAAAAATCAAATGATTGAATAGCCCATGATTTAGATAAAGATTTTAAAACCATTACTTGAATAACACATGATTTTATAAGAATTTTTAAATCTATTAAAATCTGGTAAAACATTGAGATGCTGAGAATAATGCTCTTTAAATGTTTTATAGCTCAATGTCTAATTTATTTTTATTATTAATATGATTAATATTTTGTAGATAATTTTAAAAAACTTTATAATATCTAATTTTATAATTTTAGTATAAAATTTTAATACTAAATGTTCACTAATATTTCAATCACATATAATAAATTAGCTTATAGTCTTAATTGTATGCTTTCTAATGCTGGGCGTCTTAGTCCCACCAATAGAAATGTTCTTAGGATTGGAATTAAACCAAGAAAACAAAAAATATCGGAAGCATAAAACTATAAAAGTGTTCTCCTGAAGATGCTTGTGAAAACAAAAGTCAAACAAAAAAAGTCACAGACTTTAGAAAAAAAAAAGAAAAAAAAAAAGTCACAGACTTTAGAAGCCAGGAATATTATCTGCTTAATTATTCTTCAACTCGTTCTGTTTTAAGAATCCAAGGAAAGAGACATGGAGAATCTGGTGGGACTTCTTAGAATCCGAGTGAAGAGAGGGATTAATCTAGTTATTCGAGATTCTCGTAGCAGTGACCCTTTCGTCGTCATAACCATGGGTTCTCAAGTACTCTTTTCTCTTTAATTCCTCGTATTGTTTGATCATCTTGGTTTGGATCATCGCGTCTTGTTCATGTTCTGTGTTTTCTGGGTTATAAAGATTGTGTTTTCATCATCCGATATATAGATTGATTTGCCCGCTAAATGCTGTAGATTTCCAATGATCAATAAAAATCAGACCTTTCAGAAGATTTGGAAACAAATGTAATTGTGAATCATAGAACTTATAATGGTGTGAACTGATCCTAAGAGACCTCTGATGATTTCAATCAAATTTTTCTCAGAAACTAAAGACTCGTTGTGTGGAAAATACCTGCAATCCAGAGTGGAACGATGAATTGACGCTTGCAATCAACGACTCTAATCAACTTATGAAGCTCGTGAGTTACTTCTTGATTTTGCTGAGATATGATTCCTAAGATGTGAAATTTTTTATTACAACATTCAAGGGTTATCTCTAATGTCTTTACTGAATGGAAATTACCAACAACACCTCTTAAAAGAAGGGACTCTTTGCCTTTGTTTATCTGAGGTTTTGAAGTGATTCTGTTTCTGATTGTTTTCTTTCATGTTTCATTGTAGGAGGTCTATGATAAAGATACGTTCACTTCACATGATCCAATGGGAGATGCGGTAATAGACATTAAACCGTTTTCTGAGGTCCAAAGAATGGATTGTCAAGAACTCTCTGATGGAAGTGAGATCCGTAGAGTGAAGCCGAGTCTAGACAACTGCTTATCTGAAGAGAGTAGAATCATCTACAGTAATGGGAAGATCGTCCAAGACATGATACTCAGGCTGAGAAATGTAGAAAGCGGTGAGGTTGAGATTCAAGTCGAATGGATCAATGTTCCAAGTTCAAGCCATCATTGAAGGGACATAAGAAGAGGAATGTTTTGAATTGTTCTGATTATAATAAGGCAGCGACAATGTTAATTTACGTAACTCAATACTCAATCTGCCCTTCTTGCTTCTGCCTTGCATGTATATTGATCAAGAAGCTCTTGAACTCTTTCCTCTCATCTCTTTCGATTATCTTATCAGATACGTCTTCGGATCCACTGCTTGCGATCCACACCTTTGTCCCACCTGCACACAATGTCTACCCTCTTCTTTTAGAATTAATATAGATATGCATATATAACGTTTGGATTGAACCATGAACGTAGTTCCGGAAGGTTATAGTACCAACTTTTCCCCACTATTCAAGCTTTGATCTCAACAATAATTTAAAGTTCCCCAATAAGGGAAAATGTCCAAGTCTCTCTGCCTCTTCCATTGTTTTTCGTGATGCTTTGCTTCTCTAAGTAACTTACAGATTGGGTTTAATGGAAGTAAAAGAAGAGTGAGTGAGTCTCCTTTAATGGAGACCAACTGTTGTAGTAGAAGACAAATGAGAGTTTTGTCCTTTTTACTTCAGAAGTGATTACTTCTCTTTCCCATTTAAATCAAGAATTCGAGTTGTTAGACTATTTTCAATGAGACCTTTCTTCTCGAGTGAAAGTTAAACGAGTATCGAGGCTTTCACGTTCATCTCTCCTTCCGACACCGGCGTTGGGAATTTTCAAAGTTTCTAAGTTATGTTCTCGTTCTTTCTTTTTTCATTTTCGTTTCTATTCTGATTGAACTCTCTCTCCGCCGTGATCTTCTTTTGAAACCGTCGGATCTATCATCTTTGATGAAGCTTGCTCATCGAGACCACCCCACCTTCCGCTATATCATCTCCATCTCCCACCATTATTCCCTCACCTAACTAGTTGGACCAGTTCTAATCGTATCATCGACGTCTCTCAGCATCTTTGCTCCAGGCTTCGACACTTTGTCCACCGATTTAGGATTTTGCGTTCGAGATCTACGTTTCGAACCTTCCCACCGGCAAACTTTCCCAATTCTCCTTCGACTTTACGCCAAGTTGAACTGGGTCATCAAGTTGTGTGGTGTTCACCAGCTGCTGCCGCCGATTGTTGCCCATCTTCGACTGCCGTCACGGCACAACCAGCAGAAGATAGGAGGAAGCGGTCAGCCGCGGCGGCTAGGTTTCCCTCAGCTAGGGCAAACTGCAACCTTCCTCTCCTTATTGGGCCTGCCTTGTGGATCATAATTCGAATTGGGCCTTTTTGTTGGACCATAATTTTGGCAAGGTATTACATAGTCTCTCTACTTAACTTAAGGTTTTGGGCTATTGAGGACATGGCCCATCTCATTAGGTATATACAAGCTAGTTTTGGGTCTCTTAATGGGCTGCAAGTTTGGGCTTATTTCTTTCAATGTTTTCAAAGCTTCTTTCTCTTATCTATCTCATTTTTTTTAACCTTAGAGGACAAAGTTATGTGTATGAGTTTTAGGATGATTTTGGCTGGTAATTATCTAGGTTTAAAACCTTTTCCTAGACTAACTCTTCTTAGGGTAAGGTTAGTTCTAGTGTTTTCTTTCTTCTGGGATAAAATTGCTTCCCAAAGCTTCTCTAATATGGAGAAATATTTCCAAAGCTCAAGACAACTGTGTTCAAAGAGCTCGTTTATGTGTTCACTTGTCCTTTATAGCAACTGAACCAGGAAGATTCTCGGACTGCTTCAAGCTTCCGCGCTGCGCTCCCACAATTTATCCAAGATCCCCAAAGCGTTTGAGGTTGTCTCCGCTTGGTGTTTTTTAATTCCTATTGTATGCATTCTATGGCTTATGGTTTTTAGCATGTTATTGTAATCGAAAACAAGTTATCTAATGGAATAGTTTCAGTTGACAAAAAAAAAGACTATTTTCAATGAGAATCTCTCATAAAACAAATAATAATGGAATATTAAATAATAATATTTTATTAAAAGAGTTTTTTTAATAAAAGTAAGAAATAGAGACTATGAGAGGAGTTCCAAAAATGTTGAGAAATTTTTACAATAAAAAAATTATATATTATTTTATTATTATATTTTGCTACTGGAGACTGATCCCATTATGCTCTTAAGTGTTCAATATCAACAATGGTTGTTGAAATATTCAACACCCTCTAATATTCAACGGTGATTTCCATAAGTACCCAAAAGACCAACATGTATCAACTCAAATGTATATATATTTTTAAAAAGTAATATTAAATATTTTTAAAAATATATTTATTAGATGAGTTGCTCTCAATCTGGTGGTTAAAATGATCCAGCTAATGATTTGGTACCAGAGTTCGATTTTTACATGCTGCATTATGGTAGCTTAAAAAAAGGATTATTGGGGAGTAGGCTTTAGACTACGGATCGGTCTTGTCGATCCAATGTTGACAAAAAAATACATTTATTATTTCTTTTTAAAATTAATATTATTTCATTTTAAAATAATATTAAATATTTTAAAAGATTATATGATTTAAAAGATAAAAAAAATTATATTTACATACTTATTTAAAATTATGTATGATATTTTATATTATTAATATTTTTCTATATCATTTATAATGTTTTATATTATTAATATTATTTAAAAATTTTAAGTTATATATATTATTAAAATATATGTAATTTAAATAAAATTAAAAATTAATATTAAAAACAATTAAATAATTATAAAATATTAATATGATATGAGATACTATTTTTTTTGGTCAACAATTTGATCGACAAGACCTGATCCATAGCATAAGTCCACCCCTATAGTCTTTTTTTAAGCTACCATAATGCAGCAGGTAGGAATCGAACCCTGGTGTCAAATCATTGGCTGAATCATCCTAACCACCAGGTTGAAAGCAACTCGGCTAATGAAATACTAATTATGTGGGTATCTTAAAATAAACTATATTAAATAAACTAATATTATAATGTCAAGAGATTCAATTGGGTATCACCCGTTAAGGATGATCCGAGAACTTATATTAATGTTTATTGGAAAACCATCTCGAGTTTGGCATACGCTACTAGGGTTGGGAATTGGGCCCGCAGCCTGCAGATTTGGCGGGTTTTGGACCGCGCAGGGTGGATATGGGCTTTGGAATTGAAGTCTGGTTTTTTTCGGGTTTTGGCGGGGCATGTTTTTTTTTCTTGCGGGTTTGGCCCACGGGTACCCGCAAAAATAAATCGTGTTATTTTTGTAAAACAAGGTGATGTTTGCATTACAAGTGTGTGAAAATCGTGACATTTTTGTTAAAAAAAATAGCATGATGTTTGAAATTGGGGCAAAATGAAAGGTTTAATGCGGGTTTCGCGGGTTTTTTGAGGGTTTATTACAGGTTTTTCGCGCATTGGTTATGCAATATTTTTTTCTTTTTTGCGGGTAAACCGCGAGCTCCGCAGGTTATTGCGGGGTGGGTGCAAATTTCGGATTAAAAAGCCGCGTTTTTGCAGGGTGGGTGCGGGTTTAAAAAAATCAAAAAACCCGTGGGGTTTTTGTGGGACGGGGCTCGCGAACCCACTAACCCAATGCTATACGTTACACAAATCAAACCCTATGTACCACCTGCACATTAGGTCTCTTTATATCTTAAGAGAGCATATTATTAAGATATATATAGAAAACACCAACACACATAAATAGATAAACAGATCACACAGATAGATAAATAAACCACACATAGATAACGATAGATAGCTGAAGATCAAAAGAGTCCTTTAGACTTCAGACAAAAGCATTTCGTGGATGACATGCATAGTAGGTCTCTTTAGATCTAAAGAGAGCAAATTATTAAAATATATACACACAAAACACCCACACACATAGATCGATAAATAGAAAGATAGTTGAATATCCGAAGAGTTTTCTAGACTTGGGACAAAAGCATTGCATCCATGTCTTTGAATGCCTTGACAAGCAGCGCAAGAAAATTCTCTGGATGACCCACCTTCTCGTCAATCTTCTCATATTTTAAGTGACACTTAACCACACTTCCATGACCTCTATGCTTTGGGGTCGCTTGGACAGTGATCAAAAAGCTTTTAAACTCTTTCATCAGACTTCCATCCATTACCTCTAGCACTAACACATTCTTCTCCCAATCCACTGCCTCAATCCTCTCCTTCGCTATTTGTGGCTGCCCATCTGCATCCCAAAGGTTTACCAATCAAATCTTTTATCTTGTTGCAAAATTATAAATTTGAATAAACTTAACGTTTTTGTTTACCAAGAACATAGTTCCAGATAACGACATTGCCAACTTTGCCAAACTCCCCCTGAGGCAAATCACATCGTTGGACGACATCAGGGCTGGCTTCCATAAGATCTTTTGGTCTTCCAGCAAGCATGTGGTGGAACTTCTTTGCCGAGGCTTTGATCTCAATATCTACCTCTAGCTCCCCTATCAGAGAAGACTGACGTGTAGCATGTGCCATTTATGTTTATTTCTACGGATGATTTCCCTTGCTATGTTTTCTATGAGACTAGTGTCTCTTTGGAATACATATATAGCCACTTATATAGAGAAAAGAAACTCAGTAAATGTTCTTTAAGTAAGAATATATAAGTGCTATTACAATAGTTTATGCTTTGGGGACCATTTTTTATTCCCTGAGTTTTAATACTTTCATATGTACCAATGTCATTTGAAATATATTGAATTATCATTGATATTGAGTTTTTGTTATATAGAAGTAACATTGTAAGTAGTAAATGCAAACAAAATTGTGCTTAATTAAGTACATCATACATAGTCTCGGTCGGTTTTGTGATTCACCTGATTAGACTAGTTTTTGGACGTCTTAGATTTGAGTTAGCATTTTTATGTCAATCTATCCACACCATTCAAACTCTATTACTTAAAAACAAAACAGTTGGGGAACATTTGGAATATATATGGTCCCTTAGGGAAGAGTAAGAATCATACCAACTAGCTGATAAGTCTAATAAGCCAATCACAACCGTTGATCTATTGTCTCAGCTAAAGCGAGGACGATGCTGAGTGATAGAGTTGTTTATGTTCTTTGATTTTCTTTTAGTAAATCTCTTAAATACATAAGTTTGCTAGATTATTGAACTAGTTAGTTAGTGAGTTTTCTCAAGCTTTGATCTTCTCTTTGTCAAGCATAAGAGTTTGAGAGAGTTCATTAGTTGAGAGTTGTTGAAAAGATTAAAATAAATAATTAAAATAATTAAAATGAAATATTCAACCGACGGGAACCGACGGCCAAAAGTAAATATCCCTTCTCGAAAACCTCTTCTGTTTCCTTCTTCCTTCTTCTTCTCCTTTTTCCTCTATTTTCTCTCAGTTTATCTGGCCAAAATCCTCCATTTCGCGGTAATTCATCACACGGGCAAGGTTAAATCGGCGGATAACACCACCCAAATCTATTCCTCTATCCAATAATCATGTAAGTTTCTTAAAATTATAGAATCATAAAATTTCCTAATTTTTTTTTTCATTAGATTAAGTAATAAGTTGATAAAAACGGACAGATAGGTGGAATCTAAGTTAGTTTCACTCCCCAACTCGTTATTTGCATGTCGATTTCTTTGAAAATCTATGTTTTGAACAATTTTTTTTTTATGAAGAACAATTTCTTTTATGAAGAACACTACTTTTTTTAAAAAAAATCTAGGTTTTTTGTGCTTATGAATCTATATGAATTGTCTAGAAACGTGAAATTGTGTTTATTTCTAATAGTTTCATATATATATATATATATATATATTAATATTAATGTAAAATATATATATATATATATATACATATATAATTATTTTTTTTATAAATATTATATTAGGCCGTCGGTTCTAGTCGGTTTGACCGACGGGAACCGACAGAAAATATAATATATTTAAATATATTATCGAAGCCTAAATGGGCCGGATACGGAGCGGATACGAAGCGGATACGGAGCGGATATGGAGCGGATACGAAGCGGATACGGAGCGGATATCCGGCCCATTTAGGATACATATACGGATCCAAACCTAAATAGGCTGGATACGGAGCGGATATCCGGCCCATTTAAGAAATATTCGGTCCATTTAAGAAATATTCGACCAATTTAAGAAATATCCGGCCCATTTAGAAAAAACATATTAAAAAACGGATATCCGGTTTTCAACGGATATCCGGTCCTTTCGGATATGGATACGGATCACGAATCATGAATCTTAGTATCCGCCGGATACAGATACAGATCGGCCAAATTGCGCCGGATATCTGCTCCGTAACACCCCTAACGAACAAAGAGAGAAAGAGGTGGCTTCTTTAATTATTTGTAAGCATGACACGTTGTTGCGACATGACGTTGGCCTGATGTTTTTACTTGATCAACAAATCTGAGTATTAAGATTGATTGCCAAACACTACACGTTGAGTTTGGCCCATTTTCGGCCCGGAATTATAGCCCACGCATTACGCGAGTTACGTTCCTCGAACTAGTATTTAACCCGGTAAAACCGGACCGGGTAATTGCAGTATTAATATTGATGAAGAGAATATGCCGTGGAGTAGAGAGAGTCAAGGAAGAAAATTCTTGAGTCATTCGCATCTCTCTAACTCTGATCCTCTCTGTTTCTCTTTCTCTCTCTTTATAACATTTCTTCTTTAACCCTTCGTCTCGAGTTTTTAAGGCCATATCTTCCTCCAGGTTCGATCTCTCTCCCTCTTACTCTCATCTCTATCTGCTTCATGGGGATTATGATCTTTACTCGAACCATGTGTATAGTTTTGCATGTTTATAAGTGTATACTACTACTTGGCTTTGCCGTTGAACTCTGGTCATTGAGAATTGAGCATTAATATGAGGTGTATGTAGTCAATTACTCTCTGGCCAATAATTATGTCTTAATGTATTACATGTTTGTTTTGCCGTCAGAGCAGAACAAAACAAGCGAGCCAACAGGGAGTTTGTTCTGTTGGAGAATTCAGAGATTTTGGTCTGTGTGGTTTAGGAAGATTCCATGAGCCTGCAAAATGTATCAAAGTTAAGCAATGCCCTTGAGGGTATCCATGGAGTTCATGTCGTGTCTCATTCTCCCTTCTCCTATGAGAAGACAACTCAAATTGGCGACTTTCAAACCAACACCAGATCATCAGCTACAGATTCAAAACAGGGACTGTTCATCGAGTACGTTACATAAACATTCGCTTGTAACAATTTCAGCTTTGACACGGTTAAGTTCCTGACATTGTTTCTCTTTTACAGACGTTTTTGGCAACAAAGACCTACTTGCCTAAGGCCAATCTGTTGTAGCCTCCACGGTATGAATCCTTCCGTCTTGCCTTTGCTCTTTATCTTTCCGGTATCAAGATGGTTAATCGGTCTAATATTATGCACTTGATAATCATATGAAAGGTGATCAGAGTATCTTCGAAACAGCTGCTAATGCAGCTACTTCACTTCCTTTCATTGCTTTAGGGATGCAGGCACCAAGGTAAATGTCCTCTTTTAAAAAATGTCTTATCGTTTCAAGTAGAGTTTCTCTGACAAGAGGCAAAGTGTTTAAAAAAGAAGACAAAATGCAATATAGGAAGAATCTGAACACAAAGGTGTACGCAAACTCCCTAATTGGAGTAGGAATAGCGTCGAGCCTATACCATGCCTCTAGGGGAAAGTTAAGGAAATACCTGAGATGGCTAGATTACACAATGATAGCCACAACAACAATAGTAAGTTTCAATCTTTTCTTAACCCATCTCCAAACTTTTCTTCAGCCAATTTAATAGTTTTGATTCCCTTGTGGTTTGGACAGTGTCTCTCAAGCGCTCTAAGGAATGAGAATCCTAAGTTATTGATGGCTGTATCAGCTGTAGCTCTCTACCTTTTCAGCCTCTCATGGTCTCAGCCGTTCACACCGGAATGATGGAGGTACTAAAGCTAAATCACTTTTTGTACATAAATGACTCGCGGGTTGAGATACATATAACTCATAAGACATTCGACTCAAGTTGCATTCGCTAAACGAAGCTTAAAGGATCCTGATCTCAAAACGGCTCATAACGTCCACAAGTTGTCTTCATTGCTAGGAGGTGCTTTGTTCTTAGCTGATGATTTCTTCCCCGAGACACCTTTCCTTCACGCTGGTTGTCATCTCGCAGCAGCCATTGGGGTCGGAACATGCAATAAGCTTCTTGAGTAAATCAAGACTTCCAAGATTGTTATGGAACTTCTCTATTATTGGAACAGTTAAACCAATGGTTTCTCTGTTTCCCCCAATCAACCGACATAACTAAGATGCATTTTAGATTTACAGTCAGTAATGTCTATGTAAGAAGTAGTAGATCATCTTCACTTGTTAAGAAAGCTAAATTCTTAGACATTCTCAATCATAAGAGATTATTGAATTATACGAACTTCTTGTAAACACAGAGAAAATCAATCATACAATTGATCCAAGACTCACATCTGAAGAGACTTTCAGACACAAAAGGGAGAGCAATCATCAATTCCATCTCCCAAACACATCAATCGTGAAGAGTAGCCATGATATCTTCATCCCTATACAAAAGGAACCTGCAAATGAAACAAAAGACACTGAAATGAGCCTTTGGAAAAAAGTAGAAGACAATAAACTTACTCTCAGAGGAATTAAATCGAACAAGTTAAGAACATACTCTTTCTCTCCAAGCTTAACTTGAGTTCCGCCGAATTCAGGCAAAAGGACATTGTCTCCTTCCTTAACCGAAACCGGAATCAGATTCCCAGCTGTGTCCCTAGCTCCCGGGCCAACTGCTACCACCTTCCCAGAATTCAACTGCGTTTGATCACATTCAACAAATTACGGATTGTTCAATCGATGAAACGGGTAAAGAGATGTGAGTTTTCTAGAAATCTTTCACCTGAGAAGATGTCTCTGGCAGGAGAATACCGGAGACAGTCTTCGGCGGTGCAGTAATCTTCTCCACCAAAACACGGTTGAGCGTCGGGATCAAACGCTTCGCCATGTCTCTCAGAGTCAACGACGACGACCGGATTATGAAACGTTACTCTACTCGAGTTCCGCTAGATTTTCGATGGTAAAAGAACGTTCTAGGGGTCTAGGGTTTAAGCAAAGAGGATTTTCTCGGCTTTAAGTTTTTACGGTTATATGGACTTTACGAGGCCCAGGTCCATTAGAGACCTCTAAAGTCATATGATCAACTAAAACTATGTTATATCCCATAGGGTACATTAACTAACTTCTTTTATTTTCCAGTAGTTAGACCATTTTTTAATTGTTTATTACAAGTTTCAAGTTTGAGATAAGCAAATAAAATATTATTTTTCTCCTTCGACCCAAAAAAAACATTATTTTTCTCTGAGAGCATTTTGTTTTTGGTAAAAATGTCAAGATATTATACCATTTTCAATATCTTATCTCACAATTGATTCATTCATATTTTATTTATGATATGTATTTGCAATTTTATCCCAAAACATGTTAATTTTTTCATATGTTAATGTTATTTATTTAAATTACACAATTTCGTTTGAAGATATAAAGACATTTTGTTCAACCTCCACAGCCATTCACTTCATTTCTTATACAACCAATAAAACCATCAAGAGTTTTTCGTTTGTGTTTACAACAAACAAATACTAAAACACTTTTAAAATACTCCATTAAAATAGAAATTTAATACAAGCATGAAGTAGCGGAAACTTTTAGAAATACAAAAAGTCCTCCTCTCAGGACTTTATTGTAAAGCTCTTTAGCATTTCATAGTCCTCCTCTAGGAGCTTTAACAAAAGCTCTTTTAGAAATCTCTTTTTATTCTTTAATCAAATTAATAACTGAATGAAACCTAAACATACGTAGACTATTTATAAGAAAATCTAAAGAAACGTGAAAATCCTAATTCTATTTAAAATAATAATAAAGATATTAAAATATAAAATACAAATAAATGATAGTTATCAAAATAATAAAGATATTTGGTATATTTCATATATCTCGCTGCATCAGGTCTCGCCGGTGCAAATCCGAAACTGCTTGGATTTTGCACAAATCCAAATCTACACGAAATTGGACACTTTTGATTCTTAAAAGAATTCTCTTTGAACACAAATTCGATGTGATCAACAACTTGAACATCTTTCTCATAGACGTCGTAGATCGGATCACCGCATATTTTTTTGTAGGTCTCACCGTCATCATACTCGTCATAGATGGAATCACCATAGATCTCTCTGTAGATCTCCGGATCTTCTCTCTCGACAAAAGGACTTTTGTTCTCAAAAGGATAGCAACTGCTAATCAACATGACATCCATAATCGATCTTTGATTAAGAAATTATGGTTCCAAACTGACGGAGCAGAAGCAAGATAATCATTGATTCTAAAAATACCCGAATAAACCAAGCCTTTTTGGATTCATGAGATCTCTTAAGATCTAGCCGAAAACAAAGATCAAGAATGCTCTTCTCAGTACTTATGAAAAGCTCTTTAATTAAAAATATCAATATCAATAACTGACTGAATGCAATCCTAAACATAATAGATTATTTATAAGAAAACTCTAATTCTAATAAATTGTAAATTATTAATATATTTAAAATACAAATAAAAGATATTAAATATATTCCGCATCAAAACATACGTAAACATAGACAATCAATGAACAGATGATGTTAAATCGACGGAAAAAGTCAATAAATAGAAAGCCACCACAATGCATGAATGCAAAGCATTTTTGACCACATAGGTTTGAGCGTAAAGTCTTCAATGTAACATTTACTTTACAGAGCGATATCTCTAATTCAGTAAAATTAAATAATTAGAAAAATACTGATTCAAAAATATTGGATTAAAGCAAAAGAATACTATAAACAATGTTAAATAGTTAAGTGGTCAATACTCCAACTTTCTTATTGAAACTTGATTTTGCATAAGGTTGCAAAATATATTGAATTATTTCGATTTAATTGTTGATATACATCATATTTTCTACTTAATGTATTTACATTTCAAATTCTCAAAATCAACAAGCTTAAACAAGGATATGTATTGGATGTTTCAACCTAACAATTCAAAAGTAAATTACTTTAAAAAAATAGAAATGAAAGAGAGAAATGTGACACTTGGAGGTCCCTAAAGTGGGCAAAGATGATGAAAAAGCAACACGCGATCAAGAGGAGAAGGTGTCTTTAAGAGGTCCCTAAAGTATTAATAAGTATGGGTGTTTAGATCTCATGACAGTGATGAAGAAATGGATAGGCACTATAGCGTAAAGAGGATTCACCTTATCATCCAAACAAATAAAAGAGGATTTTGACACTAACATCGTATCGAATCTCACCATAGATCTAAAGAGAACATTACAAGCCTTGCATCGTGCACCGACCTTTTTATTATTTGCGTGTAGAAAATTTAGGACAAGAAGATTCATGAAACCTAATAAGACAATCGCCAAGTTTCAACCATTGATGGGTTTGAAGTTCTGTCTTCATGTCCCACGCAAAAAACGGGTTTTCATTTTATTGTCTTAGTTTTCTGCCATACCTCCACTAAAAATCGTTTTTTTGTGTGTGTTTTATTGGTTATGAATATAATTGTGAATAGATTGGTTTTTAATTGGTAGTCAATTGAACAGTCCAATATATCTTTTTTGAAAATTAAAAGTTGCTCTAACTACTATTTGGATAAATTCACCTACTGGCCTTGAAAATGCCATTAAAAAAACTTGGAACATTACTGTTAAATCACAATTACGTAATTTTAACATGAAGATAAGAACATGATGCAAACAAACAAAAAACAAAATAGCATCAATAATGACAGAAAGAGAGAACAAAACATATCAAAGACAAATCCGTATTAGTTTTTGTTTGATGTAGAAGCAAGTTGGTTGAAAGAAGGTTGAAAAATAGAAATGGAAGGACCGATCTTGTCAGTTTTCATTGTCCAAAGTCGCACTATTATTTTTACTTTTGGAAGATTGGATCATTGAGATCAGATTATATGGTTGGCAGGGGTAGGCGAGGAACAGATATTCGAAAAATTTGCATTATCCGCGATCCGTTCCGTTTTAGCTGAATATTCGATTTCGTGATCTACTTTGATCCAAAAATTTTTGGATATTCAGAAATTCAGATATATGTTTTTTTCTTAATGATTCGCGAATAATCTATTCCGATCCGTTTTTTTAATTAATAAAAATAAAAAATAAAAAATCATAAAAATAACGATATTTTTAAAAAGCAATGTCAATATGAATTTTTAAACTCAAAATAAACATTGTATTAATATAATTTTTAAAAATCAAATATACTTTAAGATAAAAAAATTTAATCAAACTAGTTAGAAAAACAAAACTCATAGTAAATTATATGTCGGGAAAATGATATCATCCTAAAAAAAACAATAAAATTTAACTAAATACTATTTTTTATTTATTTTCAACCAAATAAATATGCACAATACTATTTATATTATAACATATGTATACATAATTACAGTTTTAATGTATATCTATTGATATACGAATCGGAGCTGATATCCGGTCTTTTGGAAAATGATATTTGTTATTTGCTTTGTTTTTAACGGATATTGCATTTTACTATTTGCTTTGCTCCAAAATTTTATGGATATCCAAAATTTTTGAATCGAATTAAAGGTTGCAACTTGCTAGGAAATTGGACATTGACCTCTTTCTCTTGTGTAGCCCCACAAATGCATTTACTTTGAATTTTTGCTAATCAGAATTCTTTCATGTTTGAGATTACATATTGCAGTTCCAAGCTGGTCGATCGTTTGACATCTTATGTTCCCCACTTTCATATGTTTTTTAATTCAATCAATTATATTCTTACATTTGCCAATCAATTACCATATCATCACCTTTTGCTCGGAAATAACCAAAAATTTATATATATTGCATATACAAAAATATTGTATTTACTGATTAATTAATTCTTTTGGGAAACCTAAATCTCTGAAAAATTGTCGGTTGACAATTTTTTTCATGCAAATAAACCCAATTGAACTGTTCATTCAAATATAACCATCCATCATAAGATTCATAACTTTCTTCCTCTAATTATTTTTAGAAAATTGACTTTAATTGCTGTGAAAGTATATCCACTTTTTCAATACTAAACTCTGGATAATTTAGTTACCATTCATAATTGTTTTTCAGTAATAATAGCTTATGTTGAGTGTGTAATCATTGTAGAACGCTTACATATTGCCAATTAGGGTTTTAGCTATAGTTATGTAACTTATGTTTATATATTAATTTTTTACTAGTCCATAAAAATAATTTATCCCAAAACTTCTATAACTTAATATTGGAATATCTAATTATTTTGATTATAAGTTTTCTGAAAGAAAAAATAATAGAATCTATCTTTTTTAATGAAATGGAGTCCGTAGATTTTTTCAATGGTATCTCAATAAATTTAATTTTTTTGTATTAGATGATGTATAATTATGAAGTTCTGAAATAGAGTAACATGAAGAGTTCTAATTTCGAACCAAGCCAAATTTATTTTACGTTCTACATAAAAACATTTGTAGTTTGTGAAAACTTTATAAAACTTAGGATAGTTGTTTGTCAATATATATATATATATATTTATTTATATGTGTGTGTGTGTTCCAATTGCTTTAAATGGCAGATAAATCTAAAAATTGTACAAATGCTCACAAATAAACTCAGCTCTTGTGTGGATGTAGTAGCCAAGCCATGTGATGCGGTTGTTAGGGTAGTTCAGAAGTCCGTCTTTTAGTGTTGCCATTCAACAACATGTACTGTTTACATGTGATTTATTTTTTGGGTCCATACGCAGTCATAAAACATGAATAATTTTCATCTCGACTTTTATTCCAAATGCAAAAAAAAACATGTAAGGTTTTATGTTCCTTTTATTCAACTCGAGAAACAAAACAAAAATTAACCAAAAGCTTTGGTCGAGTGGTAACTCTCAAGTAGGATATCTCTCGTCCGAGTCTCTTGACTACCAAATTTAAGAAATATGATACTTTCGGCCTTTAAAAATTTTATTTGGCATTAGTTTGGAACTTTCTAGTTATAAAAAAAAAGGTATTAATTTGAACGGCTAATAAAATTATAATTTTGCATTGTTTTGATCACTTGCTAAAATAAAAATAAACACTTGTTATCATTAAAAATGTTATACTTATTGGTAATCAATATGTAAATTTGGTTCTCTATGTTATGCAATTTCTATTCTAGCATTTTCAAAATAATATATTTTTCTGTGCTAGTTCTTTATCAGCTTGCTTCGCAGTTCGCACCGACAAACTCATGTGAACCCTAAATTTAAGGTTTTGGATAGATGTACATTTTCTTTTATAATAGAGTACTTTTAAAAATTCAGAATAATTTGTGACCATTAAATATCTTTATTGATTTTATACTATACAAGATGATCTCCTTATGTCTTTAAATATAATTATATGCGAATAGTATGGATTCCTAAAAAGTAGTCGATGTCTGTTAAGTGGAGGAAGCCAAAGAGATTCATGTGTCATGTCTAAAACATGAGTTTTATTTTTTCAATAGTTAGATTGATAAATCTCGATGTATAGCATAAAATTCACTCCTATAATTTTTTTAAGCTATCATAATACAGTATATATGAATCAAAACATAGTGTCAAGTCATTAGTTGGATCATCCTAACTATCAGATTGAAAGGAACTCGACAAAAACATAGGTTTTTAAAACACTCCAATTCTTTTATTCAGTTACATATATTCATTACTATCTATTTTTGAATCTCCATATCTTATACAACGATTTGATTAATAGTTCCTGGATTACCACTTCCTATGCATTCAGTATTTGAGTAATCTTGGGATTCATAACCTATAATATATATTCAGATAATTTAGAGTAGAAGTCAACAAAAGAGTCGCGCAGTAATAATAGATTCCAAAAGAGTTGGGTATGAATGAATGAGAACCTTTCTATATGAATAAATCCATTCACGTCCCGTTACTTTTCCCTTTTGTTGCTTTCTTCCTCTACTGCAAATATACGATTTGGCCTACCAATATCCTTTTTAATAATATTAATTTTAATTACTTGTATCACTTTGACTTCGTCTTCTTCATTGGCCTCTCGGCCCTATCAGTGACCTGGCACACGTTTTTATACATCATTCTCATTTTAAAAATTTATCTCTCCCTCATACTCAATGAACTCCTTTCGCACCCAACCAAAACAACATTATAAGAAAAGAAAAAATGCATTAACTAGTTAAGGTTTTACTTATGATCATGAAACGAGGGGTAAGAAATGAACATTGTATGCAGATAAGGATAGTAATAGATTGAAACAAATAGAATAAAAGCTATTATAGTATTAAATATTGATATGTAACTGGTGAAATAAACAGTCTATCTGATTATTTTTGTGTCATAAAAGATACTTTTGTTAAATGCACACTAATTAAAATACTTATAATTTATTGAAATATTCATATATATATTTTGTCACCAACAAGCTTGTATTATACGATATTAGATTAGAAAGTACATCATTCAGTGGCGAATTTAGAAATTTTATTCACATGGGACAAAATATATAACATAGTAATACCTTACAAAACTTTCAATAAATTCTTAAACTCAAAAAAAAAAAAAATTCAATGAAATCTCACAATTTAAACTCACTCAATATTTGAAACTTTTTGATTACTTTTTCATTTGGAACACATTCAAACAACTTATATTTCCAATAAAACATCCAAAAAATTATTTAGAAATTAATCTTTAATTCGATTGTTTTATCTACAAAACAAAGAAATTTTATGTTATTAATTATATAACTAAAAAATAGTTTAGCCAAATAAACATGTACAATGACGTTTATGTAAAAAATTAACTACTAAATAACCTTTATGAAAACATAAAGATAATTTTCTTCTTCCAAAAAATAGTTTGTCAGATAAAATACAGAAAACTATATTTTATTTCACAAAAGAATATTACAATATAGTAATTTGGGTTATCTGCACTTATGTACAGTTTAAAAATACTATATACAAAATTATCTATTAGAGATTCTCTGGACAAACGTAAGAAAAAAAATTGAAAAATTGTAAAAACGTTTTAAAGTTTTGATGATTTAATTAGTTTTTATAAAGAAGAAACAGTTTAGTAAAATGGGCTTAACTTTATAAGGAGGGGGCAATTTTTATTTTTCTAATTGTAACATTATTTTTTATCAATACAATTACCTAAATCATTAGCTTCTTACATTTCTAGATGTGTAAGTGTGTCTGTCTTTAGTCTATCTTTAGCGGACTTACCATTTAATAGTAACATCATTTAAATTATACAAAATTTTACTTAACGAAATGGAATTAAAAAAAAATAGTGGTGGCAGCTGCACCCACATCCTTCACCCGCATCCGCCCATGAGTACAATGGCAAGAGTATAATTTTCATTGCCAACGATTACAATACATTAACTCATTCTTGAAACATTATATATATCTGTAACATTATACGTCAGTTAAGAATGGATATATTGACTATCAAACAAATGCATATTGATACGCTTCTACTGCGTCAATCCCAACATTAAACGATCAGAATTCTTACTATAATGCATTTGGTCCGACTATACTTAATCAACACAAATTCTCACTTTTTATCCCTCCATTTTTAAGATGGACCCAATAATAATTAGTGGGTCTACAATCTTCCACTTTGGATTATAACTTATCGAAAACAGTTTGGTATCTTTACCCAATTTCTATATTGGAACAAAAACAGTGAATAAATTTTCGTTAATTAATCAGTTCAGCTGACCCATTTTAATTTATATTCTGACAGAAAAGATTTGGTTTAATAAGGGTTTAGTAGCATGTAGTAAGTCCACTAAAGGTAGACGTACTTGCACATTCATGGATCGAGTCACACTGCCTATATTATGTAAGAACTTGGCTAATGAGCCGATCAGTTGTGGTCCAATGTTGACAAAAACAAAAATGATCTATACCCATCATGCTAAGAAACAGATAGTCAATTGGTTTGTTCCTTATTTAGGTAGACATTAGGTGTGAGTTTAAATCTCACTCAATTCGAATTAAAAACTTAGGCTATAGATCGGTCCGTTGGTTACTTGTTGACAAAAAAAATCTATACCTACTATAGAAACTGAGTTATCTTTAGTTAGGTGTTCACTCGAAATTGAAAAATTATTGTGAATAGCAATAATTATGTCTAAGGTTCTTTTAAATTTCATATAATTATTGTATTAGCCTCTGAACTTAATTTAATTCTGTATAGGTTAAAGTTGTAGATATTTTCCGTCCATGATATCGACGACGTAGATAGGTTTGGTTGGAATTTCTTTCTATTTCATTTATAAGTTTGGTTAGATTCTTTCATGTTTTATGAGTTTTCTTTTTATGCCTAACATTTTTATTTCTATAAAAATCAGTATTACATCGTTAATATTTTAATTATTACTTTTGTTATTTTCATTTCAACAAGGAATGTCCGAGTATCATTGTGACGATGATAATAATTAATTATTATTAAAATCGTTGTTGAATGATTAAAATTGGTCTCCCAATGTTGATCTTTCGAAGATTGAATCATTACGATTGGTTGGGTTATAAATATAAACCGTAGTTAATAGAAGAAACATCAAATTCACTATCGATATGCATTTACAAGAGTTTTATTCATCAACTATAATTTTGATTGGTGGGCTCAAATCCTCAAATCGTCAACTTTTTCTCTTTGTCCGGATTAATGTAACAATCCCTATTAGGCCTAGTTGATCATCTCTCTGTCTCTACGTGATCTCAAACAGGCAATAAAACTGATGGAGATGGGATTATATCATATATCTATGCATGATCATTATTACTCAAATTTTATGTTTTTGAGTATTAATAATATTAAGAAATTATGGATTTGTTACAAACATAAATAATAAGCTTGATTATTTTTTTACATTATCTACTAAAAATATCTTTCAGCTAAAATAGTTATGTTGGTCTGACACTTAACAAAACTTTTAATTCTACCATATCAATGAACAATTTTGACAGCGTAAAAAATAAATAAACTCTAAAAAGATAAACGAAACAGAATATCGCTCAAATTAAAAAAAATTATTGCTGTATACATAAGAATAGTACGTGTAAATTTCCAAAATAATTTGATTTTGTTTTAATATCCAAAAAAAGAAAGGAAGATGAGATACCATTATAAAATGCTACAGACCGACCTGAAATAATAATACTCAAATCGTTACAAAGAGCCAAGAGAAGAAGAGTCACAATCATAACAATTCAATTAATGGAGGTGCATAAGGTGGTTGCTCCGCCGCGTAAAAGCACGGCGGCGAAGCTTAAGACAAGACTCAAAGAGACTTTCTTCCCAGATGATCCCTTAAGACAATTTAGTGGACAACCAAACCGTATCAAACTCATACGAGCCGCGCAATACATTTTCCCAATCCTCCAATGGTGTCCTGAGTACAGCTTCAGACTCCTTAAATCCGACGTCGTTTCAGGTCTCACCATCGCTAGTTTAGCTATTCCTCAGGTAAAGAACGATTGCAAATTCCAATAACGACCCATTTCACCTTCAATCCAAATTGTTGATTTTTGTTTTGGTTGATATAAAAACAGGGGATAAGTTACGCAAAGCTAGCGAATTTGCCACCAATTGTTGGTTTATGTAAGTGAAACTGGTTTCAAATTTATCTTTTTGATGTGATTAAGGAATCTATAAAGTTATGGTTAAAATGTGTAGACTCGAGCTTTGTGCCACCGTTGGTTTATGCGGTGTTGGGAAGCTCAAGGGATCTAGCGGTGGGACCAGTGTCTATAGCGTCGTTGATCTTGGGAGCCATGTTAAGACAACAAGTGTCTCCTGTAGATGATCCTGTTCTGTTTCTTCAACTAGCTTTCTCTTCTACCTTCTTTGCTGGTCTCTTTCAAGCCTCTCTTGGATTTCTCAGGTTAATATTTATATCTCTGTTTCAAATATTGGGCCTGGTTCTAGGCTACTGTCAGTCTTACTAGATGTTTAAATGTCCGTCGGTGCTTGAGCGCGTTAATTGCCTTTACCGATTACAATACAAATCTGTAAGCAAAAAAATCACCAAAAAATAAAAAGTTGAATGGGAAACATATAGTATTATTTTTATAATTCACTCGCATATTTATCACTAGTTCAAAAAAAGTTTATTACTAACCCAAGAGGCAAGAGTTTGGTCTATCGAGATGTCTAGAAAAGGAACCATGTAGACAAGACTTTAGTTTGACTTTTATTATCAATCAGAATTATTGTGGCTAAATATTCAAAATACGAGAGTTTATATTGGATCCAATTGATGATATCGTTTGAAACGATCTTACAAAAAAATGATTGAAACAAAGATCATTTGAAAACAACTATTTGAAGATAACGGTTGACAAAAAAGGTTTTCAAACGAAGGTCATTTAAAAACTAATAAGATATAAATTAGTACGTAAAACTTAATTTAAATAATTATTTTTTAAATTATGATTAGTTTTTTTTAACACTAGGCCACAACTGACCGCCCCAATAATCAAGTTCCTACATAATGTAGGCAGTGAGACTCGATCCCTAAATGTGCAAGTGCACATACCTTTAGTAGACTTACTACATCTCATTAGACTAAATATCACATGCTAATCATAACTGCAAATTATGATTAGTTTAGATAACATATAACCCAGTAATTATAATAAATAAAATAATCTAACTTCATATATTCTAAAAACAGTACTATGTTATCATTACACAAATATAGATCAAACAAATACTTGAATCATTTTTTGTTAAAAACATTAGGCTATAATTCGCCAAATTCCTACCTAATATTTTTTTATTCTTAGAAAACCAAATCAAAACTTTAATTATATATAAAAATAGGTTTTTTCCTTCTATGTTTAACAATTTTTTGTAGTTATATTTAACATGTTTTAATTTTTTAAAAAGTGCAGGCTGGGATTTATAATAGACTTTCTATCAAAAGCAACATTAATAGGGTTTATGGCTGGAGCAGCCATAATAGTATCACTGCAACAGCTAAAAGCTTTACTTGGGATTACTCATTTCACAAATCATATGAGTGTAATCCCTGTGTTATCATCTGTTTTCCACCAAACCAACGAGGTTTTGCTCTCTTCTTCTTCCTCTTTCCTCTGTTTTATTCAATTTTATTTATAATGTCATTAATGGTGTACGTACTTCTGTACAGTGGTCATGGCAAACAATCGTAATGGGAGTTTTCTTCTTGGTCTTCTTGCTTGCTACACGTCACCTCGTATGTTGCTTCTCCTAAATTCCATATTAATTCTCTCAATATGCATGTAGAACATTTGTTACTCCTTGGACAGCCATTGTTTCTCTTAAACCTTCTTCCCGCCATAAATAACTAACTTATGGCTTTTGAATGTGATAATAATTTGATTAATGTTAGACAGTGACAGGTCAACCTAATGTAATATATATGATCTAGATGTCAATCCACTCATTGTCGGTTGATTTTGAATTGGAACCATGATTTATCAATTAATATCAAAAATGTAATTAGCTGAACCCTTCATTATGAATCTAACGCAGAGCATGAAGAAGCCGAGGCTGTTTTGGGTCTCAGCCGGAGCTCCGCTTCTTTCAGTCATTATCTCTACGCTTTTCGTCTTCATTTCCAAAGCCAACCATCACGGAATCAGCGTCGTAAGTTTCAATCTTTCTCTATAATTAATCCTCTGTTTTTTTTGTTCTGTTTTGGCAGATTTTTGAAATCTTTTAGTTTGTTGATAGATCGGGAAACTACAAGAAGGTTTAAACCCACCGTCTTGGAACATGCTTCAGTTTAGCGGAAGTCATCTCGGACTCGTTGCCAAAACCGGAGTCATCACTGGAATCGTCTCCCTCACAGTAAAACTCCTTACTTCCTATTAACCCCAAATATGGCCCAACTTTTTTGGGCACTGTGTCAGATTTCATGTAACACGTGCTAAAGTATGGTCATTTGACTTAGCTACTTTGATCAAACAGGAAGGAATCGCAGTGGGAAGAACATTCGCAGCTTTAAAGAACTACCACGTAGATGGTAACAAAGAGATGATTGCAATTGGTCTAATGAACGTAGTTGGCTCTGCTACTTCTTGTTACGTCACAACCGGAGCATTCTCTAGATCAGCTGTTAACAGCAACGCCGGAGCTAAAACCGCGGTTTCAAACATCGTTATGTCTGTCACAGTTATGGTTACGCTCCTCTTCTTAATGCCACTTTTCGAATACACTCCCAATGTAGTCCTCGGTGCTATCATCGTAACCGCAGTTATCGGTCTCATCGACCTTCCCGCAGCTCGTCAAATATGGAAGATCGATAAATTTGATTTCTTGGTGATGCTTTGTGCATTCTTTGGTGTCATTTTCTTATCCGTTCAAAACGGTTTAGCTATTGCCGTGGGACTATCATTGTTCAAGTTATTGATGCAAGTAACAAGACCAAAAACGGTAATAATGGGGAATATTCCGGGGACGGATATATATAGGAATCTTCATCATTACAGTGAAGCACAAAGGATCCCTGGATTTCTTATCTTAAGCATAGAATCTCCTGTCAATTTCGCCAATTCTAATTACCTTACCGAAAGGTTAGTCACAAACTACGATTCTTATCTATAGCTATGTTGCATTGATATATGATATACTAACTTTCTCTGCGTTCGTGTTACATAAAACTTTGTAGAACATCTCGTTGGATCGAAGAATGTGAAGAAGAGGAAGCTCAAGAGAAACATTCTAGCCTTCGATTCTTAATACTTGAAATGTCAGGTTAGACTTTATAAAACTTAACAAAACCTGTTCTTCTTTAACCATGTCATCATTCATATCCAAAGATTTGAAAAACTTCATTTACGTTTAAAGCCGTGAGTGGTGTGGACACAAATGGAGTCTCTTTCTTTAGGGAGTTGAAGAAAACAACCGCAAAGAAGGACATCGAGGTAACAGATTGTTTCGACACAAACTGTTTTCGTCACTGAGTAATACTTTGATCTTAACCAGGTATCTCTATTATGTCTGCAGCTTGTGTTTGTGAACCCTTTAAGCGAAGTAATGGAGAAGTTACAAAGAGCTGACGAAGCAGAAGAGTTTATGAGGCCTGAGTTTCTCTTCTTAACCGTAGCTGAGGCCGTTGCGTCGCTCTCCCTTAAAGGCCCATCTCTTAATAACGTTTAACCATAACAATTTTTGTTGTGACGGTCCAACAAATGATATTAGACCGATGTTTTCTTTTCTTTTCTCCTCTTTAAAACTTTTAATTTCAGTACAGCTGTAATGTTTTGTTCCTCTCTCTTTCTCCATTATAGATTTTAGTCAAGATGTATGTTTGATAAAAGTTTTCCCCATTTTGCAGTACACTTTGATATGTTGAATTTCAAAAATAAAATTGATCAATCAATCGAATCGATGAACGGAATTTTTGAAAAAAAAGGCCATAACTATGTATGACTATGTATGAGAGGCCTTATGAAAATGGACACTGGACAGGGTACCTTAAATGTTGGAACCAATATCTTACAGCTTCATAGTAAACATATATAGGAGTATTAAGGAAAGGATAATAATGTTAATTGTAAATATCTAATTATATGTATCGCCTCTGTATATATATTGTACATCTACACATCTAATACAATTCATTTAGCCTTTAATCCTATATGGTATCAGAGCTAATACAATACCTACCCTTAAAACTTTTCTTACGCAATTCAATGTTTGCTCCTAATTCACCTGCTTCTTCTCACGAGACGATCATTGCCTCTGAAACTCACACCCTCTTAAACGTCAATATGACGAATGTGACAAAGCTCACTTTTTCCAATTTCCTCATGTGGAGCCACCAGGTTTATGCTCTACTTGATGGATATGCACTCGTGGGATACATCAACGGCACGACTCTACCGGCTCCAGCCACACTCACATCTGATGTTGGAACTGTCACTAATCATGCGTATCAATTATGGAAACGTCAGGCAATTTGATTTTCAGTGTTTAACTTGGAGCCATCTCAATGCCAATCCAACCGCTGCTAGCCACTGCTGAGACTTTTGCTGATGTTTAGACCACGCTCTCTGCTACCTATGCAAAACCGAGTCGAGGCCACCTAAAGCAATTGAAACAACAGATCAGACAATGGACAAAAGAGAGTAAGAATATTGATGAGTACTTTTAGGGTTTTAAAACTCGATTTGATCAGCTTTCATTGCTTGGCCTTTTATTGATGAATATTACCGACACCGAATAATGGCATGATCATTAACTATTTGGGTTGTTATTGTGCCTAGGAAACTAATCCATTATCTTGTCTAATTCACTCTTGATGGGAGAGAGTCTGGTTCACTTTGGATGGAAGAAAGGGTGTCTTTCTATTATTAGGAACCTGAATTATTAGGGTAAACGTAATCAACAAATAAACCAACAAACAATTTCAATATCTTCTTCTATTTTCTTCCCTTTTCCTGATTTTTTCATTTCTGAGTCCACAATGAAGCCGAATTTGCAGTCTTATCATGACCCGTCCGCCGCCTTACCGAATATCCTTAAGAAACTGTCCATTTAAATTCTGAATAAATTACCGGAGGAATCTCTAATGAGATTCAAACTATTCCTTTCACTTATCACCTCTTGATATTCAACCAACCGTTTCTTTAAAACTTCACAACGAAGTCGTTTTTTCATGTATTATATAAATAGCAAAACAAGTGGCGAGAATCATACATCGCAAACCTTCTCTTTATATAGTAAAGATTTAATGAAATACCATTTAAGCTCTATGGAGCCGTGGTGAAAAGAAAATTTTCATTTTGTATATGGGCAATATCTATCCAAGTGGCATCAATCTCACTTTTTCAAAATAGTTGGTTGAAGATGAAACCTCTCCCTAGTTGCCTATTCACCTAGACAACCAACGCTTTAGGCATTTACAGGAAAAAAGAACATAACCATAGTCGTGAAGACCCTAGATTCAACTCAAACCTATCGACCAACTATGTCAAAACTAAGTCAGTTGAGAGATGAAGATCCAAAAGCCTCAACGTAGGCCTAAACGCATTAGAGAATGCCACGTAGGGAACTATCAGGCACATAAACTTCTATAGCCTGCCGCTCCTCTCTTTCGTTGTGACATGGATATGTCCTTATGATTCTACTTTGTTGGTAGACACTTTATTTAGAATTATATTAATAATAATTGACATATTTTAGAGAAATAATTAATAGTATAGAAATGAAAACATTAAAAATATTCAATTATTTTAGTTAAATACTATGTAAAAGAAATACAATTTTACCATATAATCTATATATATATACAAAAAATATACCATATAATATCACTAATAATATTTTATATAAATTAATGATAATAAAGGAGAAAGTAAATTTGACCAAATGGATAATGTTAACTTCGGCAGCCTTCTCCACTGGAGATAAACTCCAGGTAGACGTATAACTTTGTAGAATATGGTTTAATGTTTAGGACTTTGGATTATGAATTGGGTCTGCTGAATCCAATTGTTAATAAAATAAAATAAAATACTATCCAAGGAGTTTAAGAGTTTTTATATAATTTAATTCTATAGAAATTTAATGATTTTGTTAGTTATTTGCAGTATATCTATATTGGTTAGAGTTTATTTAAATAAATATTAAATTATTTAGAAATGATAATGAATAATTTGTGTTTGTATCTAAATTACCTTATATTTTGGAAAAAAAAATATTAAATAGGATTATTTATGTACAATTGATACATAATACTTTCAGTCTGATAGTTAGGATGATCCAGTTAATAACTCATGTGTTCGAATTCTCCACTCTACATTAGTAGATTAAAAAAAAAATTAAAGTGTGGCTTTTAAGCTATGAATCGAGTCTTGTCGATCTAATCGTTAGAAAAAAATGATTTTTTAAATGATACTATTATTGTATGTTCTCACATCAATTTAATAAGATTTCCTTAAATTAATATTGACTTATATCACGTAACAAATAATCGACCCACAATATAAATTTTAAATTAATGAAAAGACTGGTGAATATAAATTGGTTGGTTAATGTATAAAGGTCTGTTGTGGATAAATGCTTGGGTAGATTCAGTCTAAGTCCATCATATTCCATAGGTTTAGTTATTTTATAGTTGAACTTCTTAGCCCATATGACCTCTATGGCGGACCAAAGCCTCAAAACCCAATTCACATAACTTGGATTCTTTCCGGTTTAAACTTTTTGCCTAGTAATATACTAATATTATTATTCAACTCTATCATTTTCTATGAACCCGGCATCTATTATTAAGTATCGTTACTGATTTTAAAATAAATAAGTTGGACTAATATAAACTCAGATTCTTCTTTGCATGTTCCATGGTAACCAAAACCATTTCTTCGGATATATATTACGAAAATAGTCGTCGACGCTGTTAAATTTTCCGACCCTAATCATTCTTCAATCATACGAAAGCATTTTTCCAATTTTTTTATCTGTCATAAGATTCCCATTAAAATGCAATACTTTCCTACTACCTTCTCTTTATGTAATTGAACAACTAAAGCAAAGTTCCTTTGCAAAGCAATGACTTACGCTTTAAGCAACTACACGCACTCGCATATATACGATTATTCTACTTCTTATAATTATTATTCAGCATTGGAATAATTTAAAATAGCTAAACCTAAACTAACTAGGGATAACAAAATGAAATATATTAGTAGAAATACATTTGAGAATACAACATGACTGTATGAATTATGAACCACTATATATTATACCTCGAACATGTATACAATATAAATGGATGCATGTATAGTTTTTTTTTTTTTTTTGGTGAACAATGGTGGGATTTTAATTTATGGCTGATTATTACAATTAAAAAATTTAATAACGATAAAAAAAAGATCAAAATAGCTCATGTGGGGCATACCTCACATGAAAAAATACGATCACTTAGTGGACCGACTAGTACTCCTTAACTAACCGTGTTCCTAATTTCATTTTAGACTATAGTTTATTTAATTTTATATTTATTTTAAAAAAGACTAGAAGCTTATAGAAATAATTGATACACTATTTAATAAGTGTAGTCTACGAGTCCCATGCACTTGACTTACGTAATGAAAACGCATTCATACCTCTCGTTTTCACGTCTCCTCTTTTAACTTTCAACTCTTTAAAGATCAATCTCCATATTAACAAACTCTCTTTTTCAGTCTTTTGATAGAATTCTTAAACTCACCGATAACAACATGTCTCATCTCCGGGGATCCGTCGTCATCTTCACGGTGGTGATGATGATCACGTTGCTGACGTGTCCAATAATCATCAACGCTTCATCATCATCAGATTCTTCTTCTTCAGCAGCCAGAAAGCTAGACGAGGTCGATCCCATAAAGTGTTCTCCAAGCTGCATCCAAAACCCTCCTCCGCCGTCACCACCACCACCATCTCCGCCACCGCCTGCTTGTCCTCCTCCGCCAGCTCTCCCACCGCCTCCGCCTAAGAAGGTCAGTCCTAACTGTCCACCGCCGCCACCAGCTAATTTCTTGTATATCACGGGTCCGCCGGGAAGTCTCTACCCCGTGGATCAAGATTTCGGAGCGGCCGCCGGAAAAAGTTTCATGGTGGTGAAGCTCTTCGGTTTAATCGGGTTTGGTATTCTGGGGTTATTGATTCTTTGAAACATAGATCGGAGAAAATTTGAAGATCTGTTGGTATGTTCAGATACTTTCTTTTTCTCTATAATTTTACTAGCTAAGATTATATATGTCTCATCATATTTTTCCTATTTCCAAAATTTTCTAATGGTTATTTAACCAAATTAATAAGATTTGCGTATACCATAATTCTGTTCAGAGAATCATGTAAATTCTAGAAATGTATTCTCTTTATCCAATATGTTCTCTTTTCCAACTTGCCATTCAATTGATTCTCGAAAGTGGGAAGTTTTCTTTGTGCGGAATAATATTATAGAGCAAAGCAAATTGTTCTTAACCAATACAAAGTTAAATTCATTCAAAAAGAAAAGAAATTACCAAAACATAAAGTTGAAAAGGCGAATTTTCGAAGATAATTTGTCTTTTTCACTTTCCTCTTCACGTACGCTTGCAATTGTAGTTGTTCTTAATATCCAAAAGTAATTTTTTAAAAGTCATGCTATGAGCTCGTAAAAAAAATCGTAACAAAAGTTGATGACCTAAGTTCTTTATTTTCTATCACCACATCATAAACGAGAAAAAGTTGATAAAATAGTTTTTTTTTTAATGAATTGAGGCGATTCAAACAAAACTGATATTGAAATAGAACCATACATATTTTAATGGTTTAAATATGTGAATATGTATAACCCAGATATTAATTCAAACCAAATTAAATAACAAAAAAGGGTTGACTTACCAAGTAATACTAAGGAAGCTAGAGTAAGGACCGCTTATTCGTGGAAAATAAATAAAACGAAGGAACTTCGATAATATTAATCTAAAATTTAATTATCTATTGAGTGTTAAAAACGTATAGTTGTGAGCTATTTATTTCGTAGAAATGAACTAAAAGTAAAGGTGTACCAAATACTTCTACTAATATTTTCTGATAGAATAATTTTAAGGAGCTGAAAATAAAAGTGAATAATTTTGAGGTAGAAGGAGACACCTGGCAACTGGAGATCACCTTGGGTTTCAACAAATGTGGTTCCCACAAAGCCGACCTCAGACATGACATGTTGATCTGTTTCGCCTAACTTCATCTTACCTACGACTTATCATTACATACCCACTCTTTTACGTTCGTTGATCATAATATTTTACTAAAAAAACCAAGTGAGAAACTCTCATCAATATAAAGCTTCTTCCAAACACATTCTCGTATCTTTCTAGTTGGAGTTCATGATGAATGCATCAAACGATTGACATAGGTTTAGTTAAGTGATTTTAAACGCGAAGGCAACCTTCACAAATCTGTCTTCGATCACAGTCATCATGTCCCATGAAATCAGTGTGAATATCCCTCCTAGGTAACATTCTGTCTCACGAACCTGACATCTCTTGATTCTCCCACCAAGGAGCATGATAGAAGATCCTGTAATGACATCCAAACAAATAACACTAAAAGCAACCATCAAGATCATGCAAACACAATAATAATTGATTATGAAGGATATCACATATGATAAAGAACTTGAGGATATGACGAAACTGATTTACCATTGATATGAATTACAGTATATATACAAGAGCTCAACCCTAATGTATCTGACATATATTTACATTATAGTCTTTTCTATATATGCTCTATATTTCCTCTCAAGATGGAGGTAGTTGACGAATTCCAATCTTGGAAACGAGCTTGTGAAGTCGTGTTCTCGGTAATGCCTTGGTCAACGCATCAACTAATTGATCTTGTGTGGACACATGTGTAACTCTCAAAGCTCCAGATTGAATGTTATCTCGAACAAAGTGATAATTCAGCGCAATATGCTTCATCCGGGAATGAAAAACTGGATTTGAACAAAGATAGGTATCACAAATACTATCACAATAGATCATTGGAGTGTGAGGGAGCTGAATGTGTAATTCTGTCAAAAAAGAGCATATCCATCGTAGTTTCAAGGTTGTGTTTGCCACATCTCTATATTCAGCTTTTGTGGACGATCTTACAACCTTTTTCTGCTTCTTAGAAGACCAAGAGATGGGTGTACAACCAAGGTACACAATATATGCGTGTGTGGAGATAAAATTATTTGTATCCTCGGCCCAGTCAACATCGGAGTAGGCATGTAATGTGATCGGTGACTTAGCTGCAATGTAGATTCCATGTGTCAACGTTCCTGCAAGGTAACGAAGTATTCTCTTGACTGCCAGCCAATGCATGTCTGTGGGTTGATGCATATATTGTGATAGTATATTCTCGGCATATGCAACATCAGGTCTTGTGAGAGACAAATATTGTAAACTTTCAACTACACATCTGTATTCTTTTGGATTCTTTAATCGTTGACCTGTGTTTATGGTAAGACGTGGCGTCGAAGACATGGGAGTTGAGACTGGCTTAGCATCTAGCATGTTTGTGCTATTCAGAAGGTTAACAATATACTTCCTTTGCATCAGATGTAGACCTCTTTTAGTTCTTGCTTCATGCCGAGGAAATAACTTAATTCACCCATGTCTTTAATTGAAAACCGTGTGCCCAGCTGCTAGATGCAATGTGACACAGACGATGTGTTGTTTCCCGTGACCACTACGTCATCGACATAGACTAGGACATAGATAAGTATCGAGTCTTGAGAGTACACAAAAATAGATGTACCTGCAAGAGAATTCTTAAAACAAAGACTCAACAAATATGATTTTAATTCTTCATACCAGGCTCTCGGCGCCTATTTGAGACCATATAATACTTTGCACAAGTGGCATACATGGTGTGGTCGGTCTTTATCCACAAGACCTGGTGGTTGGGAAACTTAGACCTCATCAGCTAATGTGCCCTGCAAAAATGTGTTATTCACATCCAACTGTCGAATAACCCAATCCTGATAACTATAATATCCAACACCATCCTTATTGTTGTAGCTTTCACAACCAGACTAAATGTTTCTATATAGTCCTTTCCATACTCCCGATTAAAGCCATGAGCCACGAGACGGGCTTTATGTCGATCAATGGTACCATTTGGATTATACTTTAGTGTAAATAGCCATTTAGTATCGATGACATTATGTGAAGCATCAGGTGGAACCAAATCAAAATTATGGTTTTTGATTACAACATTTACCTCGTCTATGCAAGCAGCTCTCCAATTAAGATCTTTAAGAGCTTGCGTGATTGATTTTGGCTCAGTTGGTGCTTGCTTAATTTCTGCACTCATCGTGAATTTTTTCAATGGATTGACTATATTTTTTTCCCTCGGGTTCTCATTGGATGAATATTCTCTGTTATCAACGGCGGTGGGTCGAGAGACGGAGAAGAAGCATGCGAATCTGATGCTTGTATTGCAACATTTGGGTCTATTTGAGGTGGGCTAGATATTTTATTTTGATCCATTTATCCCAGATGTGTTATATTTTCTTCACTTTGTGGAGCTGCTATGTTTGGGCCAATAGAAGGCCCACTTGAGTGGTTCTCTGAGTGCGAAGATGCAGAGTTATTGGAGCCATGATTTTCCGATGAAGCAAGCAACAGCGTGAAGTTCACAAGCAAAGAATCTGAAGCGGGATCCAACTCCAACGTGGCTGGGCTGAGCTGTACACTTGGTCGGGTATGGATTTGGGTTGGTGTGGTGTCGGGAATTTGTGGAGATTCGATATGTGGAGTTATCGGCGACGGTGATTTCAATGTTGCAAAGGAAAACTGATTTTCAACAAATTGCACATGTCTAGAGGTGTACAATCTGTGTGTGCTTGGATCAATGATAAGCTGATTGTGTGAGAGAGTAGCCAACAAAGACGCATGCCACTGATCTTGCTTCAAGCTTATTCTTCGTGTATGGGCGTAACCAGGGATAGCACAAGCACCCGAACACTCTCAATTTCAGGTAGTTGGGACTCATTTTGAATAGTCTTGAATACGGTGAATGAGTCATTGTCAATAACTGGAGACACCATGCGGTTAATTAGGTACATGACTGTGCTAAATGCATAATTCCAGTACAACGGAGGAAGATATGCATGATTGAGGAGAGAGAGAGGCATGTCTCCACAATATGTCATGTGAGAGATTCCATGAGTAACAAGATAGTGATGAAGCGCTATATACTCGCCTCCATTATCAGAGTAGAGTGTCCCAATTCTGGTCTGAAACTGATTCTCCACAAGGTTTTTGAAGGTAATGAATGTTTGATGGACATCTGATTTTTGTTTGAGGGGAAATAGCCAAGTATATCAAGAATAATGATCAATGAATAAAAGATAGTATTTGTGGTTGTCATTAGACAGTGTAGGAGATGTCCAGACATCTGAGAATAAATATTCGAGAGGTCTAGAAGATGAGATTTTATAGGTAGAAAAAGGTAATTTATAAGCTTTATTAATAGAACAACTGGAACAATGAAACTGAGTTTGAATAGAGGTAGAAAGCGGTAAACTGAATTGAGAAACAAAAGTTTTAAAAACTGAAAAATGATGGATGGCCTAAACGTGAGTGCCATGAGGATAATGTTGTTTTTGGTGAAGGTGAAGCAAAAAGAGAGTAATTGTTTGATCCACTATAGGTTACATTGTTGGCTATTATTGGCAGGTTGTCAGGAGTTGCAAGACTTGCTGCCAATTTGAGCTCATGGTTAATAAGTTTTTCATGTACCTTAGTGAGCGATGGGGATGTATCACGCCCCTCTATCTGATCAACAATCGTTTTATACTCCTTAGGGAGTCCTTCCAGAATGTGTTCGACCTTATCCTCATGATCAACTGGTTTCCCGAGAATAGCAAGTTGATCAAATCTCATGGTCAAACCTTGGAAATACTCTTGAATAGATTTGGAACTTTTGTTCCAATTGCGGATTTGCTGCTTCAACTGTTTAAGATGGCCTTTACTAGGCTTGGCATAGGTTGCAGAAAGTGTTTCCCAAATCTCTGCGGATGTTGTTGTTGTGGCAAGGATCGGTTGAATGGAGGTGACTATCGCTCCAAGCAACGCACTGTAGATTACGCGATCCTGACATTTCCATAACTTATAGGCTGGCATTACCATTGGCAGTAGGTAGTGTCGAAGGCGGAGGAGTCATGGTGCCATCGAGATACCTGACAAGATCATATCCATCAAGCAGGGTTTGTACTTGGCGACTCCACATCAGAAAATTGGTAGGATTTAGCTTCGTGACATTTGTCATATTGACATTGAGGAGAGTTGCATTCGTTGTCACGTTAATAGTTTCTTGAGCTAATGTTGAGGATGAGGACATTGGAAAAAAGATGAACGGCTAGAGAATTTAAAAAATTTAAGGTAGGTATCAATGCTCTGATATCATGTAAGATAAGTGGCTGAATTGATTTATCATTGATATGAATTACAGTATATATACAAGAGATCAACCCTAATGTATCTGACATATATTTACACAATAGCCCTTTCTATATATGCTCTATAGAAACAGCTCTGGAGGAACATTGCTAAAAACCCCAGTCTCTATTCTTTTTCTTTTTACACCATTTCTATCTTCGTTACTATCTTCCTTTTGATCTTCATCATTCTCTGCAATGTTTGTTTTTTCTTTCTCAATACATTGTCGTTTTGCATCAGGTTATTTCGTGTGTTCATCTTCTTCCTTCAATAGAAACAAACAAAACACCAAATCATCAATGAAATTTCAAACTTTCACAGGAAAATAAATTAAATTACAGCTTTTTCAAAGCTTCGTATAAATATGCATCATAAGATCCACCAAACCTAAATTCAACTTAATAAATCACAAATACAGACAAATTAATCATGAATTAGCACGAAGAAACATCCAATTTGTAATCTAATACAGATCAATAAATTCAAGTCATCTTAAACCGCAAAAAAAAAAGAAAAAAGTTTAGGAAAACAAAAAAATCTCGATGGGGTTTCAGACTCAAAAATAGATTCCAAAATATTGTGAAATAAGTAAACCCTGAATGAAACTGTAAAAATAAATAAAAGAAGAAATACCGATGAGACTTCTGATCCGCCATTGTGTTGAGTAAAGAGCTAAAGTCAAAAAATTTCTTGCAATTTATAGGAGGCGTTGAAGCGAGAGTGGATACAACTGCCGAGATAATGGATTACATAATTCTGAAGAACGTAAGTTAAAAAGAAGGGTTTTAGTGATCGTGTGTTTTCTGTCGTTTTTAAAAAGAATGATTTTGCTGATCGTGTGTTAAAACAGGTTTTTTAGGAGTTAAAACAATTACTTTTAAAAGTCTGTTTTGTAATTTTTTATAAATTGAGATTTCCGTTTTAATAAAATTAGATGAAAGAAAATTTATATTTGCCAATTAAGTAACAAAAAATAACTGGAATTAATGGAGGAAGTTTTTTTTTTTGGTTAACATTAATGAAGGAAGTTTCTAGCTCTTAACATTTGATCAAAAAAAAAGGAAGTTTCTAGCTTCTTTATGTATATTGAAGGTTGCAAGTATTATGAACTTTAAAAGGCATCACACAGCTGTGATTATGCTTTTATTGCCTCAGAAGGACATCACAACATAAACTCCTTTAGAAATTTTATTCCAGCTTCCTTAGTAATTAATTAGTATGTATACATATATTATATATAGTATTATGTTTTATCATTACCACTTTTGACTTTTTACTTAGTTTTGTAACAGGAAAGTCTCGAGTTGTAGTAGCTACAACTACGGCACCGTCTTTCTACCATTTTGCCATTATCTATTCCCTCAATCTGTTATTCCTTCCCTTTCACATGATTGCTCCGTCTTAAAATATATAAACAAAATGCATAAAATATACTTAAGTTTAAAATTTATTAATTATTTCCGTAAAGACTACAAAATCTTTTTTTTTTTTTAATATAAAAACTGATACTTCACCACGAAATATGTGTCAAGTTGATTTATCTCTGATTTAATTAAGTACTAGGTGGTGAGTTCGAATCCTACCCAATTTCAATTGAAGAACTTAGGTTATGAATTGAACTGTTGTCGATCCAACATGTTAATTAAAGTAAGATTTATCGTTACAATAGTGTTAATCAAGTTTAGATGATTAAATAATTTTTGCTACCGAAATTTGATTCTAAAAAATCATGTAGCCTTACATAATATTATATAAAATTTAGTGCATTTAAACCATAGATTAGATTTTATCGATCGATTTAATTGTTGAAAAAAAAATTATTTTCAACATTAACTATCAAACACACGAAATAAAATTGTGGGTATGGTCTAAAGTGAAATTTTAAAAATTATCATATAAATGTTCTACTTTTTAATAACTTTAGATTTGTGACAAAAGTGAAGACTTAGTCTTTAATTAATTAACTTTCAGGTACAAAAGAATTCACTTGTGTTATCGATGGCATCAACTAAAACCTTGGAAAAATATAAATAGCTATGATGTACCTTTAAACCTTCAAGATCACTCAACGTCTTGCCCTTTACAGATATACTCACGAATTTTCCTCAAACTTACAATATCACAAGTACCCATCTAAGATAAAAGTATTAATTTATTCAAACTATTAATGAGAAAATTTTACTTGACGCATCAATAAAACTTCTGGTTAGCAAATTAATGCTGGTACATGTATCCATCTTTCATTGGGAGGGTCAAATTATTATACATTCGTCCACCACTTTAAGCATCAATGACGAACTGATTTCTTTGGAGGTTTATGTGTAGAATATTCATCTAAATTTTGTCGGTTAGGAAAATGACCTTTATTTTTTAAATATTGATTGCAATACATCTCTTTTAAGTAGCAAATCATGCACGTTCCTGGAAACTATTATGGTTCAATAATATATGAATAATTAACTAGAACATCTGCACACAGAGCGCCGAAAAGCCCATTTATTACAAGATCCAAGAAAATTACAAGCCCAATTAGTATTCTCAAACCAAGATCCAAGAAAATTACATAATCACATAGTGTGTCATTCTATACGGCCAAATTTATCTGAAGCAAATTGAATAACTTGTATAATTAAAACATTCTTTAGAAAATATCAAAAAGAAGACCACTCTCGTTCAATGCCAATCCACGATTAACTAACCATAATTGATATGGACTAACATAAATAATTAGAGAAAGTTAACAGCAATATATTCTTAATGTGATTAAGGAAAAAGACTAGTCAGCAACCATTAGTTCCAATAATTTACAAGACAAGTGTCTTCTAGCTAGAATCCACACCTTCCAACTAAGCTTTTTCCAAAATAACTTATCTTAATTTACTTCCTCGCGCTTTCGTACCCAAAAATGTTTGTTTACAACTTAAATTTAAAAGAAACATTCTACCAAGAAAAGAAAAACGACGTCACAAAAAAAAAGAAAAGAAAACATGAACACAAATGATCATAGTCTTCTCATCTTGACCTTGCTCAGCTTCTCTCTTCTTTACTTCCCGTACGAAGCCATATCGGAGACACCGTGTCCGTACCCTTGCTATCCACCACCTATTGGCGGTGGCTCCTCCACGCCTTCCATGACTCAACCACCACCATATTTTCCTCCAACCGTTAACAACCCTTCTCCGGCTGGTAGTTTACCAAACTATCCTCCTCCGACTGAGAATTACCCTTCTCCACCGTACAACGGCGGTGGCGGTAGTGACAGCAGCCTTTATGGTCCTCCACCTCCGAACGCTATCTTGCCTTACTTCCCCTACTACTTCAGAAAACCTCCTCACCAAACGGATGAAACGTCGTCGTCTTCATTCTTGGCGGTTCCAGGGAAATTGTCGGTGATGATCGTCGCCGTGGCAAATCTTGTGCTTGTTGGTAACATATTGTTTATAACTTAATTAGTATGTAACGCTTTTATAAGTTTTTTCATATCTTATGTGAAAAGTATTGTTAACACTTTGGACTATACAGCATAGGAACTACTGTAGAAAATAAAATATGTTGTTCTTAGAGGGTAAGAGGTAAGAATACTGTTCGCCCAAAAAAAAAAAGTAAGAATACTGTTCGTGTTATAAAACTGAAGATAATAACAATTTTAATCGGTATAATAAAAATCTGATTAGATTGATCAGAATTCCAGAATTTTTTTAAAAATGATTCTAAAAAGATATTTGAAAAAAAATTCTTATTAATGTTTACTAAAGTACTGAAAGTATATATTCTATTACATAACATTCTTTTATGTAGTAGTAGAGTGGGATCCACACACATGTTGATGTTTGTACAGTGAGTATTGTTTTACTTTGCTTAATCATCGATGACTAATGCTTTATGGATGAACTTCATCTTGATATTATTATATCTTTGACATGTGTATATGTGTAGACACGTCAGTTTGTAACATTTTTTTGGACACCACTTTCGCTATTGTTTCTTGGGTTATATTTTTAACATTTTTTATTATTTTGTTAAAATTATTTCTAAGAAAATTCAGTAGAAAAAAAATAGAAAAGAAAAAAGAGTGTAACAATGAATTCCCTCTAAAATATAGAGGATTACTTCTTCACACATCATGTAGATATCGCATTCCAATGTTATAGATATATTTTATGAATGGAGTGGTGGGTATTGACTTTGTCAAGAGATATGCAGTATTATCAATCGATTGGACATATCTCACTTCAATATATTTATTCTTCTCGAGTTCTTGGGTATATGAGAAGAACTTCAGATGAATGTGCTTGGTTCTATCATTTTTAATATATTATTCTATTGTCTGTGTAACACATGCAACATTGTCTTTATACAATATGGTTGTTTCCATATTGACTTGAATTCCATTGTTGGATCGAATGTGTTAACTTATTGATCTCAGTCACATATTTTCTACTCGTTTCATAGAGTGCAATAATTTCAGCATGAATTGAAGATGTGGCTACAAGTGTTTGCTTTTGAGAATGCCATGATATAGCAATCAGCCTAATGGTAAACACATATCCTGTTTAGAATCGACTTTTATGTGGATCTGATAAATATCTTGTATCTGCAAAATCAATCATTTGGCCATTTGAATTTTTAGAATAAAATAATCCTAAATCAGTAGTCTCTTGGAGATAGCGGGAAACATGTTTGAATTTATTCCAATGTCTTCGCGTAGGGGACGAACTGAACCTGACCAAAAGTTTAATTGCAAATGATATATCATGTCTTGTTCAATTTGCAAGATACATAAGTGCTCCAATCGCACTTAGATACAGTATTTCAGGACCAAGTATCTCTTCAGTATTCTCAACAGGTCGAAAAGGGTCACTCTCAATGTTCAAAGACCTAACAACCAATGGAGTACTGAGAGGTGTTACCTTTTCCATGTTAAACCGTTTTAATACTCTCTTAGTGTATGTGGATTGATGTACAAATATGCCCCTTTCAAAATGCTTTATTTGTAGGCCAAAATGATACTTTGTCTGTCTGAAATCTTTCATCTCGAATTCTCCCTTTAAATATTCAGTTGCCTTTTGTATCTCATCTTGAGTTGCAATCATATTTAGATCATCAACATATACCACGATTATCACAAATCCGGTTTCTGTTTCCTTGATGAAAATACATGGGCAGATAGGATTAACGATTATATGACATTCGTCCAGATTGCTTCAGCCTATATAATGATCTTTGTAACTTTATTTTCATATAACTCTTTGGGTTCAGATATCAATGCCTATGGCATTTTGAATCCTTCTGGAATGCCCATGTATATATATGTATCTAATGACCTATATAAGTATGTTGTTACGACATCCATGAGTCACATCTCAAGATTTTCATTGGCAGCTAAACGCATCAGAAATCTGAATGTAATAGCATCCATAACGAGAGAATATGTTTCCTCATAATTAATCCGAGGTCTTTGAGAAAAACCTTGAGGTACGATCCGAACTTTGTATCTCACAATTTCATTTTCTAACAAACACTCATTTGTATCCGACTGGTTTCACTTCTTTAGGTGTGACCTCCATAGGTCCGAATACATTTCTTTTGTTAAGCGAATCAAGCTCAACTTGTATTGCATCTTTCTATTTGATCCAGACATGACATTCAAACACAGAGGTTAGCTCTGGATCATCGTTTTCTTCATCAATATCTTTGCCATAAGATATGAGAAAACATCATCATCTATTTCATTTCGATTCCATATCTGTCCATTAGGGATGTAGTTGATAGAAATCTCATGATTTTTTTTCTAGTTCTTGATGCTCAATGTCGTTATCAGACCCTTGATTCGTTTCTTCCAAAACGCTTTCTGTTCTTTTGAGTATTTTGCAGCATGGATATGTGATTTAATCATTGTTTTAGTATCTGCAAATGAATCGGGAAGCTGTTTGCAATATTTTGCAAATGCATAATTCGTCGAATTTCTAGTTCAGACTGTTTTGTAGGAGGGTCAAGATGTAGCAATGATGGTACATACCATTCAATACCCTTTCCTACATGGTTATTTTTTCCCTCTAGAACCGGGTATACGTTCTCATCAAAGTGACAGTCGGCAAAACGGGTCGTAAACTTGTCATCAGTTTGTGGTTCTAGGTACCAACGTATATTACTAACCTCCTTTATGGTCCTATCTTTTTACGTTGTGGAGGTGCAATACGCACATATACTGCACAACTAAAGATTCTTATATGGGAAACATTTGGTTCATGACCAAACACTAACTGTAATGGGGAATATTTATGATGTGCACTTGGCTTTACCCGAATGAGTGTTTCAGCATGCAAAATAGCATGTCCCCATACAAAAGTTGGAAATTTTGATTCCATGATCAATGGTCGTGCTATCCATTGCAGACGCTTAATTAATTATTCAGCCAAACCATATTGTGTATGAACATGTGCTACAAAATGTTCAACTTCTATCCCAGTTACCATACAATAATCATTAAAGGCTTGGGATGTGGATTCACCACCATTGTCTAGTCTAACTTTTTTAATGGATAATAAGAGAACTGAGTTCTTAGCTTGATTATATGAGTCAAAAATCTCACAAATGCCATATTTCGAGATGATGATAGACAAACATATGACCATTTACTTGACGCATCCATCAACACTATATAATAGTGGAATGGTCACATGGTGGATATAGGTCCACATATATCACCTTGAATACGTTCAAGGAACTTTGGTGATTCAATATCTATCTTGGTTGGCGATGGCTTCGTGATTAGTTTTCCCAGAGAACATGCAACACATGTCATTTTATTTCTCAAACATATCTCAATGGGTTTCAATGAATGACCATGTGAGCTTTCTACTATTTTTCGTAACATTATGGTGCCTGGATGTCTAAGGCGTTCATGCCACAATGTGAAATCCTCAAGATTTCCTTTAATCATGAGATTAGATTCAACTGCATCTATAAAAGTATGATGCAAAACCAGATGAAAGTTTTAGAATCTTTTCCAGTATAAGTCTTTTTCCAAACTAATTATACATAAACTTTTCTCCACTTTTCTCCATTCTCCGTTAATGATTGAGAATTATATCCTTAAGGTATATGTCTTTAAAACTCAGTAAATTCCTCTTGGAATTCGGAGAATACAAGGCATTATTAATAGAAAATTTTATTCCATTAGGCAACATAAAGTTAGCCCTTTCACTGCCTTCAATCAGATCCGTAAGACCTAATATTGTATGACAATAATCTTTGCCAATTTTAGATCAGAGAAAAATCTCCGATCCTTCAGGATAGTGTGTTGTTCCACTATTTGATATACATATTTCTTTTTTCTTTTTGATTGATATCATTTTTTTGTTCCTTGATCTATTTATGAAAGCATTAGTAAAATATAAAAACTTATGTTTATAGAAAACATAGAATATTTCACATTGATTTATTACAAAGGACTGTCATTAAAACATAGAATATTTTAGATTTATTGCAAAATATTATAATTAAAACATAAAAAAATTTAACAAACTGGAGACTACACGTCTCGTTATAGACATTCACTTGTCTACATTAGTGATCTCGTCGAAATCACCGGCAAAATCGGAAACATTGAGGTATGATGTACCCTCAAAATGTTTCGTGAGATTCACTTCTTTTTTTCCTTTGCCTTTTATGGAATCATGGTATAACTTACAAAGATGCAGAGGTGTATGACACCTCTGAGACCAATGCCCCATTAATCCATATCTGAAGCAGTGATTATCACGCTTATGAGATGTATTCTTTTGAATCACTTTTCCTTTATAGAGGTCTTCGAGTCGAATCCACTTGTATGACCTTCTCTCTTGATGGTTATAAGTTTTTCTAAGTCCACGATTATTTCGACAGCCATGACCACAATAGGTTTGACCTCTTCCCTCTAAATTTCTCATATTTGTTGCATTTATTTCAGGAAATGCTCTAGTTCCTGTTGGTCGGGAATTATGATTTGTAAGGAGGAGATCACTAATTTTTTCCACTAAGATCAGTGTCACGATCAACTCAGAAAACCGTGTATCTGCAATTCCTATACATTTCTTGCAGTACACAGTGTTCTTTGTGAAATGTGAGGAAAGTCATTTCTGCTTCTGTAATAGATTTTTCACAATATTTTAACTGTGATACTATCCTTAATATAGCAAAATTATAATCCTCCACTTTCTCAAAGTCCTGAAACCTCAGATTTTTCCATTCGAAGGCATGATGGAGAGTTATTTCTCTTTGGTTGTCAAACCGCCCTTTCAGAGCTATCCAAAGCTTTGTTGGGTCTTTTATGTTCGCATAGTCATGCGTCACATTTTTATCCAGATGTTTTCTTAGGAAAATTATTGCTTTTGCTTTATCTTTTATAGGCGTGATTTTTTCTTCTTTTATTGTATCCGATAATTCCTGAGACTCAAAATAGAGTTCAATGTCAGTGGTCCATGCAATATAATTTGCTCCAGTAATTTTTAGTGATGAAAATTTAAGGTACTTAATGTTTGTCATTTCTTTTTCTGATTATAAAATATAAAAACAATATTTAGAATAATTATATTAGCATGGGCAATATAGTGACGTACTCATCCACATTTGAAATGGCTATAATAATAATATATAAATTAAATTTGAATATTTAATATATACAGAGAGCAAATCATCTTGGTGGCCAACTGCCTTATATATATTAAACATCATACCGATTAAAATTTTAAATTTTTAATATATATATAGTTTTTCTCCATGATGGCAAAAAAAACTTCATATATATACTAAACATTATATTAATTAAAAAAATTGTATTGATAACTGTTATAAAACTGAAGATAATAATAATTTTAATCGGTATAATAAAAACTCGATTAGGTTAGTGAGAGTTCGAAATATTGAAAATGTGAATTTCAACTATTACATATCATTACTATATACACTAGTAAAGTGGGATCCACATATACAATCACTATTGTTTTACTTTGCTTAATCATCGATGACTAATGCTTTATGGATGAACTTCATCTTGATGATTATTATGTCTTTGACATGTGTATATGTGTAGACACGTCAATTTGTAACAGTTCGTAATATTTCTTTTTTTTTATTGATTATATTAATAAGGTAAGACATACATATATGCTCTTCAAAGTTTTTTTGGGTTAAAGTATATGCTCTTCAAAGTTACATCATGCTATGATTTGTTGCGATCCTTGAGTTAGGATAAGCTCAAGCAGTGTCAATAACATCACTTTTCGTGGGTGACTTCATAGTCTATACATAATGGACAAGAATACGTAAGTTAACGAATGGACAAAAAGATTGATAAATTGTATTTGAATTGTCTCTTACATTACGTGAAACTTCTGCAAGCTGAAAAGGATAACTAGGCCGCCTCCAATTTAACTATTTGGTAATTAAAGTTATACTATATGATTTTTTTTTTGTGAACTGTAGAGTTATTTTGTTTAAAAATAATTTCGAAAACGTAAACTTTTGTTAATAATTTTATAATATACCTCTTACCAAAACTAATAAATTTCGAATTTGATTAAGTGGTATATTGAATTAACGTATATTTATACATTTACAGTCTTATTGTATTGTGAAATATTGTATTGTGAAATGGGTCAAAACAGTAAACTTTTTTTTTCAATTTTACTCATTCACAAACAATAACGAGACCATAAAGTTGGAACGTCATGTACAACAGTTTGTTTCCGCGAAAACTTTCTGACTCTACGAACTAAGAAGTTCATCTTATGTTTGAGAATACGCAGGATAAGAATGAGTGAGAAGCAGGTGAACCCGTTCCGGAGTGCAGAAAAATCTGCTAGATATGAAAGAAAAACGGACCACTCAGAGGGATCTTCGACCATCTTCACGAGGTCGGAGCAATCCACGAGAAATTTTACTTCCCTCAGCTGGAAATAACTGATGTATTCCATAACCCAAAGTAGTGCTTCAAGTTCTGCGGGAAGAGGGGAAAGACTTCGTCTAATACACTTCGCCCCCAAGTTTCTTTTTCCAGAATCAAATAGAAATTCGTACTAACCTATACCAAAATAAAGGTCAGACTCCTATGAGGCATCTACCATGTATCTGTACCAAGTGAAAACGTGATGCACTATCAACGGAAATTGCAATCTTTTGTAGAACAAAAATTTCACGAAAGTATAATAATATTTTTTTTCCTTTTTGAAAGTGTAGTAATCTCTTAAAGTGTAACAATATAAAAGTTAATAATTGTATAAATAATTCACTTACATACATCTACATAAAGCTAAATAAAGACAACGACCGGTCTAGACCGGATCCGAATAGTAATATTATGTAATAAGCTTTTATAAATTTATTGGTGAATTAGGATATAACATAAGGTTAGATAGGTTCTATTGTTTATTTGTATATTGCGTTAATATTTTATTCATTACAACATATAACGCAATGAAACAATTGAGATATATTACTAATTACAACTGAAGTTGAATTTCAATAACAAAAGCAGACATTGAATTGCTCACAAAGCAACAGCAACCGCAGAACGCCTGACTACTAAACTCCTTCTGTTTGTGGTGTTTCTCGCGGTCTGGTCGCTGGTTTTCGGCCGAATTCCGTTAAGACTCCTCTGCATACCCGTCTTTTGTTTGTTAGTATTTAGCTTACTCTTGGCCATTCCATTTGCCATTAATCGATCACAACCAGCTTTAGATGAGTGATCGTCTCTTGCCTTTGCCTGACATGTTGACGTGTGTTGAGGTCTAATTTGTGTGCTTTTAGGCATTGGTCTTGCTTTAAAGTTGAGATCTTTACGCACTACAGCTTCTACCTTTTCCTGAAACATCAGAAAATGTAAATTCATCATAAGCTCATAAGATTCAACTGTGAAATTGGAACAGAGTAAAAGAGAGAATAAGTATCTCTGTATACCTCTTTCCTCAATTTAGCTCGTTCGTTAGTTCTGAAACTGAATCCATTAGTAGTTGTTCTCTTCTCTCTTGTAGCCATCAAAGGAGTTAGGCTCTCAGTTTTCTTTGATGTTGTTGGAGCTTGGGATGCAATGGTTTTAGCAATCCTCTTAGGCTTCATTACATTTTGTCTGTCATTCCAAAACCAAAGACTCTTTTAGGAATGATGAGTACACAGACATAAAGTTACAGAAAAAGATTATAAAGCTACCTCTTAGTGTCAATACTGGTTTTAGTATTACAACTTGCAGAAGATCCCTTTGTTAGAACAACATGTTTCTTGGTAGTAGCTTTGGCCACGGCAGAATTAGGTGTTGATTTCAGTACGTTTGGCAAAGGCTTCGATCTAGTTGCAGAGGAAGACGATTTTGTTTCTATTTCATCTTCATTGTGACCAATTTCTGTTTTCTTTGAAGCAATAGAAAGAGAAGTATGATCATCATCATTATCATCAGACTTCACAAGCATATCTTCATAACTCACACAAGAATCGCCTAATTGACTAGTGTTCTCCCACAAATTCTCATCTTTCTCAGTATAAGTTTGCTTATGATCAACAACTTTCTCCCCATGTTTGAGCTTCTACAGAACTTGGGAATTGGATCCCTTTCTTCTTAAAATGAACCTCGAAATGAGCTCTCATCTGAGAAACAGAGCCTGGTTTTGAGAATTTCTCAGCCTCTTCGAGATATCTGTTGTGAGAGAAGGATGATCTCTTCTCCGATGATAAAGATTCCTTCTCGAATCTTCCAAATGATACTGACCCCGAGTAGATTGAATTCTCCTGCAGAGCCCATTTGGAAACAAATTTAAGTCTCCATTGTTTCAAACAACTTTTTCGTTTGTCTTTACATAGAAAATAAATCAGAACTCTAATTCATAAGAACATTCTCAGTTCTTTATAGAATATCATTACAAAATTCAAACGCAGGACAAAAGTTTTAACTCAACATATGCTTATATTGCAACACACGTTTCCAGTTTCGTGAATGTCAAGCTAGTAATAGAAGATACAGAGTACCCTAAATCTTAAGACGACGAACCAAACATAGAAGCCAGTACCTCAAGCAAGAATATCCAGGAGAAAGATTATTAAGTTAAATCAAACATGTAATCTAGAAACGAGAGGAGAGATAGAGTTGCAAAATTACCAAAAGGCTTAGGTTAAACGGCTCTTGAATCTCTCCAGCCATCATATAATTTATCAAAGTGTTATACGAGACGAGAACGAGATTACTGTCCGCAAAGTGTAAAAGCTTTCTGTCAGTAAAACACATCAAAGAGCAGACCTAAAGGAATCCATATTTTTGGAATTGATGAAGTAACTTAAGAGTTCGAATGAGGAACGTCGACAAGAGAAGTGTGTAAATAATGTGTCGAATTCAGATTTAGAAAAGAAAGATAACTAATTAATAATTGGAAATGCTACATGACATTAAGATTGATAAGACATGTCGTTCTTAGTAAGAGACCACAGCATGCCAATTGCATATTTAGCTCATTTGCATATGATTCTCACTCTTGAGTCTGTCTATTCTCTTATATGGAATCCAATGACTTAATATTTTGTACAAATTATTTTCACTCAATTCAAATTAATAAAGAGAAAATGGTATTAAAAATACAAATTTTACATAATTTACCAAATAAAATACGAAATTTTTTTTTTGCCAAATTAAATATAAAGTTGCGTTGACTTAACCGAAATTAGGCAAAGTTAACTTGACTTTAACATCTGTTTAATAACACTAACCTCCATTTAACACTAATCCCCTCCCAAATTAGGCAAATCTCTTTCTTCTCTTCTTAGTTTTTTCTTCTCCCATCGATTCCTTCTACTCCATGGATTTTTTCACCCCATTTTTACTCTATTTGATTTCTCTTATATTTTGAGATGTCCATACTGAGAAATCTTCCACATCGTAGCCGGAAAAAACAAGTCAAACAAGCCACTATAGATGAAGACATTGTGTGGTTAGGGTCAAACAAAATTGGAGAAGGAATTGAAGAGGTTAGTGATAGCAAGAAACGTTAGTAGCTGAAGATGGTGGTTAGTCTTGTTTTGGTATTGTACGTCTTATTTAGGTGCCAATAAAATCTTGAGATTGTTTCATATTCGTGTTTGTTGGTGTTCGAATTAAAAAACTAACCTGGAAGAAGCTAAGCTTTAGCTTGTGTCTGATGACGTGATATAAATCGAAAACTGTAATAAAAAAAATACGATTTTATTAAGATAAAAACTGAAGCAATGTTTACAAGAAACAAAGGTTCGATACCATGCTAAGCCACTAGATGTAGCTAGAGCAGAGTTTAGATGAACTTAAAAGAAACTTTAGACTAATCGCATGAATGAAAATTTACGCTAACATGTGCCTTTTATATGAAAGAAGAATTAAACCTAATAGAAGAAGAAATAAGATAATATTGAATCTTAACAAAGTATAGAATCATCAAACTCTGTTTTTTCTCCTCCACATCACCGTCCAACTCAGCTCAATCAATTATTCATATAACAACCTCCTCCATTTTAGTCAAATTTTAATGAACTTACGTAATTTATTTTTTTGGTTACGTTATAAATATATGCGTTACAATCACAATTTGACAATGCTATGAGAGTCAAATGGAAATAGATTCACTAGTTTATAAAAAGCTCAATCAACATTTGAGAGGTTTTCACTGATTTTCCTAGCTTGGAACATTTACCTTGACAGCTCACAATCTCAAACTCATATGGAATTGTTGATTGTGACTTTAAGCCAATTGTTTGACTGCAAACATACAAACGAGACAAACCAACCAAAGAATACTTATTAAGCTAAGACAAACTGCAAACACGCAAACAAGATTCATGCTCGTGATAGTAAGGAAAAAAAGCAGCAGCTGCTGAAGGAGAAGATGTCAAAGATTTAGAGATTTTGTAAAATATAATTAGTGATTAAAAAAATTTAAACAGCTACAATAAATGGATGTTAAAATCATCTTAAGGTTGACTAATTTTGGTTTAAAATTGGCTAGGTCAAATCAACTTCTTTTTTTTGCCATCCTATTAATCTTTAATCTCATACAAAGGAATTTATCACACAAAGAGAACTGTTCCAACCTCCATGCCTGAGGATTCTAAATGGTGACTACCAAATTAGCAGATAAGAAAGTTCTTATTTTGTTGTGAAATTTTTTTATGTATTTTGATTATTTTCCCAATTAATAAATTAATACATGTAAATTTATTGAAATCTCTAATTTTCAGCGGAGTGATAATAAAAAATTATAATATTGATAAAATGTTTATTTGAGTTTTAAAATTTATATTGATATTGTTTTCTAATATATTTTTGTTATTTTGTGATTCTTATGTATTTTTTATTAACTTTTTTAAAACGGATCAGATATTCAAATTTTCAGATATCTAAAAATATTCAAATCGAAACGGAGCACAAAATCAAATATTCAGTTAAAATAGAGCAAATCATAGATATTATAAAATTTTCAGCTTTTCGGATATCCGCTCCGTACCCACCCATAAATTTCAACGTGTATATGCATCATCGCAAAAAATATTGCAAAATTTATTACCAAATTTTAAACGAATGTGGCAAAAATTTAGGTTGCAGACTTGCAGTACCACTATATTTCTTAAAGAGTTAAAGTGAAAAATGAACTTAACCTTCTTTGTTTCCTAGAAAAATGAAAAAACAATAGCAAACACTTAATTCAGGCGAGCTAATTACGGCAATGTACAAAACATGAAAGCTCGTGGTCCGAAATATTTGAGTAGAAGAAATCGACAGAGGGCGTCACACATACATGTCGAAGTTTCTTGTATCTAATTATGGTTGTAATGACAAAGACCTCATCACTTTTTCTCCTCCACCGAAGTCTCAACGGTCACTTCTTCAGTCACTTCAGTTTCTTCCTTGCCATCCGAATCTGAAAGCTTTTGATTAATCGTATCCTGAATCTTTGTCACACCCTTCTCAACTGGTCCCATCGCTTGGTTTATCGTTAGAACCACATCCTTCACAACGTGTTGGCCTCCATCCATTACTATATCCTGTACACTCTCTTTAATGCTTGTGCCAGGTGCTTCAACCTGAGTCTCCGTCATCTCAACATGACCATCTTCCTTTAGTTTCACTTCCATCTTGCTCGTTTCGGCTGTGATATCACCACACTCTGATACCGAAATGTAATGGTAAGGTTCAGCTGGGAAAACAAACAGATGAGCCACCGCTGCAATCGCCATCTGCCAACAAAGAGTACATTATAATTCATAAACATAATGATTTTTTCAACCTTTACATTTATCAAGACTAATCATTATATTCGAGAATCCACTTAATATCATAACAATGTATGATCACTGCAAGATAGCAGCAAACTTAGATAAAACATCAAAGAAGGGATCTAAAAGCAAATAAAATAGCTGACTTTAGAATCTTTATGAATTGCTAACCACCGAGTCTTACGTTTAGTGCTTCATTTCTCTGATTATCAGATTTAAAACCAAAACACTATTGTAAAGGAGGGGCTATAAGTTACCTCGATACATATAAGAAAATCCTGCAATGCATTCTGAAATCTTCCTTCTTTTGGAAGTACACCGTAATAACAAAGCAACGCGATCCCAAAGCCTTGCCACCAAGTAGCAAACACGATAGCCTTAAAGCTAATGAACTTGGCCAACGGTCTTATTTCTTTAAGCCGTTCATGAGTAACGTTATAAAACTGCACCAAGCAAAACAGAGCCCACATCTGGCTGAAGTTTAGCACCACTTCTATGTATGGGTATATACACAATCAAAGATTCATCACTAGTCTTTTCATCGGATTATGACAACAACAACAACAACATATAGTTCACGTACCCGTAATACCATTTGAATTCACCATCACCATAGACACCGAGAATCTCCAACAAAAATGCGAAGAAGGCACAAAAGGTTTTGAGGATCATCTGAAATAATTATTACAAAAGAATCAAAAACATGCAATTTGAATGGTAAGAAGAAGTCGTTTCACTTGACTCACATACTGGACAAGACCAAACTTCTCTATCACAAAGAGCTCTCGTCCCAAGACGTATGGATTACACAAGAATTTCCAAAATGAATTTTTCTTCTTTTTGCGCTCATTTGTTCCTTCTTCTAACAATGGTTCCTTTGATTCATTTTCAAGGAATTCAACAACTCTTCTTTCGCCACCTGAGAGGATCCGTATCTTGGTTTGAAGATGAAAACAGTTACAAACAAAAAGAGAGTGATAGAGAGCACACATAGCTCACCTAGACATGCGACCAAGTAGCTTCCAAATGAATACAAAGCAAAAGCTTCATAGCAGTTTCTCAGAATGTCACAAAGCAACGAGAATTTCGAATTGGATAAGGAGATAATCTAAAACCAAGAAACAACAGAGTTAATGAAAGTACGAACAGATTCACAAACTCCAGAAGAGAAAGAAGAGGCTTACCGATTCAGCTGCATAAACTGGCACCATGAATAAAACAGAAAGAATCCATTTTTGCTCCTACATCATCAAGAATCGTTCACGCAGATGTATACAATATAGATTGAAGCAGGATTGGTGTAGACACGGAGATGTTGGACGATAGAGAAAACGGAGAGACAAATTGCAACGGCAGCGAAGGATCCTCCGACGAATAAAGCCGGCCAATGTAGATCTCTATACGTACTTGTCTCCGTTTCTCTCATTCTTCCAGAATCATACACCCATTTCGAATTAGATCAGACAACATTATTACATTTGTATCATTCTGTTTCTACTTCTGTCTTTTTAAGGTTGTAATGTCCACGTGGTATGCTCACAGATGCCACCGCTACGTTCTCGGACACGGGTTTCTTGCCGTCTGAAAATATATATTATCCGAATGTAAAACCATCCGATCTCACCAGATTTTCTCACCAAAAGAATAATAACAAAATATTAAATAATAATATTTTATTAAAATATTCTTTCAGTAAAAATAAAAAAATCTCTCATTTGATAAACTACGTACGACAATCCAAAAATATTGAGAATAAAATATTATATATTATTTTACTATTATATTTTTTTACGAGAAACTCTGGTAAAAATTCTTATTGTAGATATTCTAAATTAGGAATGAGCATTTTAACCGAACCAAACTAATTAAACTTAAACTGATCTAAATCAAACCAAAGTATACATACAAATCATTTGGTTATGATTCTTCTCCATCTAAATAGTTCGGTTCAGTTTGGTTTGAATCGAACCAAACTAATAAACCAATCTATTTATTTTATTATATTATTAATAATATTATATACTATATATTAATATTACTAGCCTATATTTATGTTAACATGTTTGATTTTCAAATTTTGTTAATTTATTATTTAACCATAGATGAAGCCATCTGAATTTTAGTACATAAAAAGAGATTACCATCTAATTACATCTTCTTTTTCGATTTTTCATCATTCATCTCTGAAATATTTTACAACTTTATTATTTCTTATTTTTCATATATTATTAGTTTTAAATATTCGATTGGTGTGATATAACAATTAGTCAAATATTTTTTCTTTGTCAAAGAATTATTTATATAACCAAATTAAAACCAAACTGAAATAAAAGCAAAGTAAACCGATTCAAACCAAACATAAACCAATCCAAAATAAAACAAAACCATACTAAATTTGGTTAGATTTGGTTAGAATTTTTATATAACCAAAATAGCCGAATTGAACCGAAACTAAACTATACCCAAAATTAAACCGAAATGTCCATCCTTACTCTAAATAGACAAGATTGCTTGAGAGCAAATCCCAAAACGGAATTGTTTATCGATTTATCATCAAACACACATGAACCATTTTATTGGTTGAACGTGTTTCGGTAATTGAATGGTACCTTAATGGATTAGTTAGAAGGCGCAAACATAAAAAACGGCCCAATTCATCACAAAATCGTCACGTCATGGAACATTAGGGCTTTGAGCTGTAAAGCTTGTTATAGGGCCTATTATATATGATCGTGATTAGTGAGATATGTGTAAGGGTTTAGAAAATAGATAAACTGAAAAGTATAAAAGATGTGTTATCTGATATTCAATTTGAATTGTATAAAAAATGAATGATTTCATAAATATAATTCAGCATCTAAAAATAGTAGTTGCATTGTAAATCTAATATAGGTTTCTTTTCTTTCTTCAAATTTCATGTTGAAAAGGTCAAATCCGAAGCAGAATTTGCTGTGAGAAAACAGATCTTACACTTTTGAGCGAGAAACTGTTCTTAAAAGGCCATCGATGATTTTGTGGGAATTTTGTACGGAGATATTCCCCATGTGAAAGACACATATGCATAAAATCTAAATTATGTTTTTGGTAATAATTTATTATTATTTCTTTTGTTTATTTTGAAAATAGAGAGAGGAAATATAAGGGCTTTAGACAAAGAGAAGAAGAATGGCGTTGGCAATGGTTGAAAATCACAATAAGAAATAGTTTAACTTGTCGGAGATTTCTAACCGGTGGTCCGTGGTTTCGCCGACACCTACCATCACCTTTCATTGCTCTCTTGCTTTTCTTTAAAATATTTATTAAATTTTCTCTTTTTGCTAATAGAAAGATTAAAACTGATGTGTATTAGATAGAATAGCAATCATTATTTATGGTGGTGTACCACGAGAGAATGCAGCCACGCACACGAGGACACCACCATTCCCTATCATTTTTATTTCATTTGCTTTATCTATCTTTTTCTATATTTATAGTAACCATTTATTAATTTAACTAAAACTCATCCACTTATGCAATTCACTGAGATCTACGAATCTATCAGCTCTTTTTACTCTTAGTCATGTTTTTGTTGGCATCCATGTGTGCAAGAATCCTTTTTCGGAATTGTTTGACAAAAAAAACCTTACAAATTTTAAATTTGTTAGATATGTACGTTATTTTTAGGGTATGAAGCGAGGAACATATGCAAAGGAAAATAATCACATAGGAAATGGATTAGTACATTCAAATTATAGACAAGGTTGCTGTCTTCTTATTGGGTCCATGTCTTTGTTGGTACTCGATTTCAAATGCATGCACACGGTCCACTGTTGATATATTCACCTATCAATTTTTCAATTGAATTATCAAGGAGGTGTGTATCGTCCATGTTGTCCAGGGTCCACCTTAGAAACCTGTTGGCTGTGGCAGGACTTAGGTCAGTGATGTGGTGTTACATCAATTTACAGTGAACCATTTTGAAGGCTACATCAACTTTGATATAGGATAATGTAATAATATGGATATGTATAAATGACTTAGGGTAAAGTCCAATGAGGAAAGTGTTCACAACTGAGAAAGAGACAAGGAGAGGAAGGTCTATAGGTATAGAGGGCACATGAGATGAGGGAGTGGGGCAAGAGAATAATTAGAAGCAATTAATTGACAGAGAAAAAAAGAAGAAGAGACTGACAAACAAGAAGCCGACATTTTTAGACACCAGACTGTTTCTTTCCACTCATAAGTACATTAGCTAACTCATTCATATTTCAACTATTCAACATATATCATATGTTTGGTTATGATATGTTGCGTTGTGCTAAATTAGGTAATCATGGAAAAGTGAAAAATAGAAATAAAATAAGTATATTTACGAAGTTGAAATTTTATGATTTAATCCATAACAATATGTTGAATAGTTGAAGTATGAATGAGTTAACACTATAGATTTCTAGTCTATAGATTTTAACACTATAGATTTTTAGTCTATAGATTTTTCGTCAAAAAAATATTGTGAAAAGAATATTAAATTTTTTAAGAACTTGGAAGTTGAAAGATTTGTTTATATTAATAATTGCATAGGATGACATGGGAAGTGTATATATTAATCAAGTGATTGTGGTTAAATATCTATTTTTACTTCTTCTTTTTTAATTAGATTTCAACTTTGTGTAATCTTGTAAATCCCGCATAATATGGTTCATGTTATGGATTTAATTGATCAACATAAAATTGTATCGAACGACAAATGATTAAATGGGATTGATTAATATAATTTGTGAAATTTATAGTTCATAAAAACCTATAGAATCACAAGATCAATTTACTAGTAAGAACTAAGAACTTACCAACATGCAAACGTCCATTTATTATAATTATTATTATTCTTTTTTTTTAATAATACCAACGCAAGTCATTAAGACAAATCTCCGTCAATCGGTTAATGTGACGACTACACCGATAAATATTTTCTGGTTCCGCAAATACTTTCGATAATAACAAGAAATAAGATATCCTCAAACGTCAAGATAACCAAAATATGTTAATTTCGATGATTAAACAAATTAATTATCTGCATGTGGACTTTTAATCTAGTGGTATGTAATAAGTTTACTAAAGTCAGGTGGACTTGCACATCCAGAAATTGAGTTATACTGTCTATATTATATTATGTAAAAATTTGACTAATGAATCGACCAATTATGACTTAATATTGAAAAAAAACAAATTAATTACCTCTTCAGTGGCTGGTTTCATCCGTAAGTAGAGATTATTTGTTGGAAGACTTTCTTTTTCGATTTTGTAGAAGAAATAGTAAAAGAGTTGGGTATGTTCCCTTCGAGTTCGACATCTAATTCAATACATCTTTAAAATTGGTCACATGTTTTCGATCATTCAACCACCAATATTTAAACTTAGGACTGCACTAATTATCTGTAATATGTCCTACCATTCATTACTTGCTTCTGTCTAAACTCAAGTTCTTTTGTATTCTCATAATAAAACTATATTCAAAAACCAAATACAAATATACAATTAATGTTGGTGTTCTACGGTATAACAATACATATACGGAATCACCTCTTTATCGATCACGACTTGAATGGAGCTTGAAAGAGATCGATAAAAAAATCAATACAATTTGAAAATTTTGTTTTGGAATAGTTTAGGTTAGTCCTTAGTTCACCGCAATATCAGGAGTAATAACCGGAGAGTCTAGTTAAGATATTGAAAGTAACGCAGCATAAAACGATCTTATGTCACCTGAAAATAAAAATAAGTCATTTTCAATCGTTTTCCAATTTTTGAGAACATTAAAATACTTTAAAAGATTGAGAAAACAATAAAAGCAGTAATTAAAGCACTCTACACACCCAAAAAAAAGCAAATACTACTTTTCTTCTAAAACTTTTGTGCTTTTGACTTTTAAATAACTTTTTGCCTGTTATTTACTTCTTCTTCTTTTTTTAATATCAACTTTTTTTCTGTATTGTAATTTGCACTACATCATGCTAAACGACAACACAAAGCGGCCTGAGTGCAAAAGCGCCTAATCCAATTCCTGAGACACCAATGAGACCAATAATCTCATTATGTCAATTAACAACATTAATGCTCTAAAATGATAACTTGAGGTTCGTCACGAGGTGTACGAGCACCTAAAGTGTCTTCGATAAAACTATGTCAACCCAAAAAAAAGAAAAGTATACAACATAAAATTCGTAAAAGTTAAAGGACTCGATTAGTAAAACATTTAGTGTTCATACGAAAGTTCAGTAGGTTGATATGTTTTGACTCACTATTCTCCTTATTAGCTTAATTAATAAACAGCCAAATTGTAAGGAAAGTACTAATTTTCTTTCCTGGTTTTACTCGAATTCTATGATATGGAAGTGGAACTACCACACTTTGTGTCATCTTTTTCATGGTTTTACACTGATTTTCTTCATTTTGTATTTATTAATGTAACAATATAACATAAATAGTCATATATATCATGCAACAACAAGAAGAATTGGATAAAACCAATTAAGATATTTCAACGTCTAATCAATACCTAAGATAGGTAATGTTTCTAGAGAGATGTCAGTATGAAATGTTTTTTTATTGAACTAATTATGATAATTAAAACAGTCTCTACTATTGTGAAAACACACACACACAGACTTTCAGCCAAAGAAGAACCTAAACAGCAACAAAGAAACTGAAACTAGTGCAGAATCAAATATATGACAAAAGGTAAATCCTTTGCTTTGTCTGGTTTCCCTTGTTTGGCTCCTCTTGTCTTTCTCATTCCCATCCCCTTTCTTTTCAAATATTCTATAGAATAATATAGACAAGAACAAGGTTTTTGGATCCTCAAATCAATCTTGTTCCCTAATTTTACTATACTAAACCTCTTATGTTACATCACATTCTCTACTATTGTTCTACTAATCTTGGAACTTTAATGTTTCTCTGTTTCCTCTTCAGTCAAGCAGAACTTTTCCATTACAAGAACTTATAGGCCGAGTAGAATGTAATAAACAAGTGTGATCGGTAATGCAATAAGCATTCCGAATATTACTCTGAAAAAGAAGTTAACAGTATATATTAGTAATCTTTTATCTTATGTATGAAAAGCATTAATCTGGATATAATTATAAAATACTTACCCTGTACTCAAGATTGCAGGATGGACATTGTACTCCTTTGCAAACACAAATGGTACGATTCCTTGAGGTAATGCAGCCTAAAATGTTACCACAAGGTTTGATTAATTGGCTTCTTAATTATAATAACTTTTAGCAGAGATTGTTAAGAAAAACCAAAAATTACTTGAACGATGGCCACACGTAATAGATCTCCACGTAATCCAATAGTCACTGCTGCAATAGCCATCACTGCTGGTCCAGTGATGAATCTCACCGCCATTGCAAAAGTCGCCGTCGAATTTCCGCAAGCTATTAATTTGGGTTGCAATGCCATGAACAACCCTACGCAAGGTTTCCACGTTTTCAGTTAATTTGTTTCAATTTAAAAAACAGTAAGTGATGAATGATGTATACATGTAATTAACGTAATCTAAATCCAAAAAATGATGCTGACTATGTTGAAGCATAGACATAAATGTAATGCAAGTCCAATCAACTTCCACTTAATATGGGGACCATGACAACAATCAAGAACACGAGCTATGTCCTTTCACTTATTTAATACGACGTCACTTCATTGACCCCACATGTCGGATGGTCCATACCATAACAGGCCACTTCTGGATATCTAAAAAAAATTCGACTATTCCAACCGTCAACCAAAAAATTGCAAATTTCTCCGTACGATTTCAGATGCTCTTAACTTATGGTTGGCGTAAAAATAGAAAGAGAGTTAAAGGAAAATAGAGTAAAAATAACTCACCCAAACTGAACATAGCCATACCGAGACCAGCATCAGAGAGAATTGAGATTGACTCTTGAACAATTTTAGGCATTGCCACATTCCACCTTTCATATCAAAACTTCGACTAATCATTACTTGGATCTAGTTTCATTATAATGATAATGATTGTTGATTAGTTACCGAAAAGCGACGAGAGCGTAGATGAGACCAATGAGACTTGAGTAAGTGTTTGGGTTCCTTATCAGTTTTCTCCAAACCATAATCAATATTAGCCGAGTCATTACGCTAGCCGGTGGCATATGTTTTACTGGTGCGGTTTCTCCGGTTTCTTTAGGGTTTAGCTCTGCCGTGGAGTTACATCGAAGCTTGTGTAGTCCGTTTGGAACTTTCTTTACTCTCTCTGACTCTTCTTCCCCACCAAAGTCTCCGTTCGTCGGACCAGCTGCAGGATTTATGCGAATATCGTTTGAGATGTGTCTTAATAATGAAAACAGAGTCGATTTGTTTAAGAGGGACAAAATTTAAAAGTTAAAACCTTTGCTTTCGACGTTTTGAGAAGGATCGGAGACCAACATTCGTATCTCCTTTGCACCACCTTGATCGGATTTTCCGCTTTGTTCATTGGCTCCGTTTTCAGCATGAAGACCCGGTCTGTCCGAAACGGGTGACCCGTTTGATCCCCATACGAACATATGAAGCTCTTTAGCATCATTACTATACGATTTTCCGACAGGATGATGACTCTCTGTTCTTGTTTTGCTAGCAGCCGAAGAGGAAAACTCCGGATTCTGAGCCGGGTATGACCCGGGAACTGTTCCCGGGTAATACCCGAATCTTGGCGACGTAGCCATAGCACAATTCTCCTCGAAATTCGAAGGTCTAGGAGTTGGTCCTCTCGATGACTGAACTGAGTACATATCCGCCGGACCAAAATTCGAAAGACGACCACCGGGAAATCCCATCATTGAATAGAAATCAGAATGATTGAAATTGGATCCTCTTGGAGTTGTACTAAGACTATAAATCTCAGCTCCGGTGAGATTCGATGGACGCGGAGTCATATTAGTACCGCAAAAAGATCTACGTGAAGCATTTGATTTCCGCACCGTAACATGAAGCTTACCATCGTCTCCGATTTCAGCATCTGTTTCAAGAAAATCATGTCCGTCTAACGAAACAACATCGGATTCGACTTTGAAAGAAACAATCGAAGCTCCAGTCTCAGGGAATTGCTCCATGATCAAGATTTTAGCTCCTCTGTATTCGAAGAGAAAGAGAAGAAGTGTGTACCAGATTATACACTGAAGAACAACGACTTGAACCATAAGCGAACCGGAATATTCTCCGTACATAGCGATTAAGAGAGGGATTCCCATAACAAGAGTATTGGGAAGTGTTGAAAGAGAGAAGATTGTGATGCTCCATTCGAGACTACCGGAGCGAGTGAAATTAGCCCAGAAGATTAAAAGAGTGAGCATGATTAGTTTCTGGAGTGTATCAGCGGCGATGAATCGGAGATTCATAGCATAAGGATTGTTTGTGGAGATGAAGTGGAAAGAAAGAAGAGGAACGGCGAAAATGGCGACGAAGCGGTTGATACCAGAGCATTGGTCTGGAGAGAATATTTTCCACCATCGGACTGAGCCGTAAGCGAGGATCATAGCTACGTAAAGTGGAATCACCGCCGTGAGGACGGTGTAGAGGTCGTGCCACGTAATCATTATTAATCGCCGGAATGGCAAAAAAAGTAACTTTTTGAAGTGAGGAAAACCGTTAGGAAGTGAGTTAGTGTCAGTCTCTTTCTAACTCTGTGATAACGGAAGTTTTAACAGAGAAGCTACTGAGCGAGTGAGAGAGAGAAGAAGATCTGTCTGAGTTTAGTTTTGGAGATATGTCCCTTCACAGCTTTTTATACAGCAAACACATGTCCACCAAAAGTTTTCGTTTTCTTTTATTTTGCCAACAAAAATTTTCGTTTTTAAATTTTTACATCTTTTTAACATTTTTTTTGTTGGCAGTTTTTTTTAAAATCTATTTCTGAATTTACCCGAATTTCTGTACCATTTATTTGAAACTATCATATAATATTATCAGATTGTATACATTTACATATCACGGAATCTTCATAAATAGTGTATTTTTTGTTTAAGAATCGGAAACGGAATCGTAAACACTTGAAATCTTTTAGAATCATTTTGAAATTACGATTCCAAAAATTAAAAATTTAGAAGCTTAGGAAAAACTTATAATTCCGAATTAGAAGCGTTTTGGAAGCTTGAAATTGTTTATATCATGTGAAGTTTTTTTAAAAATAAAATAAATTAATAACTAATTTTTTGACTTCTAGATTATTATGCAGTTTAATTAGTTAATTTACATAAAAATATTAAAAATTAAACATTAAAAACTTCAGGCATTATTTTTATTTTAAAATTGTAATATTTAATTACAAATTAGATTTTGTTTATTTTAATACAATTTTATGTGTAGTAACTTATGAATATATATATATATATATATATATATATATATACTTACACGTTTCCAACACGTAACCGCTTCCTAAGATTTTTTTTCAAATTCAATTCCGCATTTTTAAACGGTTTCCTAAAATTTTTGAAAAAATTTGATTCCGGGCTTTTAAATGTTTCAACTTCTGCGTACCCGCTTCTGATTTCATGCAGCTTTTATATATATATTGGGCATGAGCTGAAAAACTGAATCGAATTAAACCAAAAATCTTGGTTCATATGCAGGTCTTATGATGTTAAAAGATCAGAACGCTCAAGATATGTTTCAAACAAAGCCAGTGGATCAATTGGACAAGACAAAAACCTCTTAGAGGATGATGGTGGATCAATTGGACAAGATACAAACCTCTTAAAGGATGGTTTCATTGTAATTGAAAGAGAGGCTAAAAAGAAAGCTTGAGAGAGCAATAAGGAACGACACCTGCTTCTTGTCGGTAAGTAAAAAAACAAAGCTCTTATGTTTTCTTATGCTCAGTTACTCATTTTCTTATGGTCTTTGTCTCAGGCTGCTAACATCATGGACTACAGTCTATTAGTTGGCGTGGACAAGCAATGCAACCAGCTAGTGGTAGGAATCATTGACTACTTAAGGGCGTATACATGCAGTAAGAAACTCGAATCACTAGTCAGGGATTTTAGGCGGTCCGGCTAATGTGCCCCCAACTATTATAGCTCCTGTCCCATACAAAATGAGGTTCAGGAAAGCTATGAGTAGGTATTTCATATCTGTGGAGAGCGATTAGTAGTTAGTTTTACTTGAAGCTAAAAGATAGTATGGAAAGACTTTACTTTTGAGTGTGGGTGATAGGCTTGTGTGAGTGTGGAAAGACTTTTACTTTTGAGTGTGGGTGATAAGGCTTGTGTGAGGGACAGTTAGAAAGTTGATTCAAGTGTGTAACCTCGCATACTATCTGTTAAAACTTTTGTGTTGTATGTCAGAAAGTAATTACTGCTGCCGCTGTGTCTTACAACAAAGAGAAAATCCGTTTAGCAGAAACCTCGAGTAGGTTCGTTACAGTTTATCACCCAGCAAGAAATCTAAGCCAGGAACTTCTCGTAGAAGTTCTAGGAATGAGAAACTCAGCCTAGAAGGTGAAAGAAAGAATAGTAAGATCAAGGAAGAAAATAATGAGATCAAGAATATTTTATTGCTTGACTTTTACAATGTGTTAGAGTGCGTTCATAAATAGAGAATTGTAGAGGTTCCTACGAGAGAGAGACGTAATGGTTGGTATCCAGGTCGTAATGAACATGTGTAAACAAATGTAAAGGTCATGTGTAGCGAAGAAACACGTGTTCAGACACAAATACAACTGTAAACCAAAATAAACTAAACAGTGTTTTAGACCCAAAAAAAAAAAAACTAAACAAGGTAAATTACTAAATCAGATAAACGGATGGTTAGACCAATTGAGGAGGAAAGGTTCGAACTTTGAAGAGTCAGAGAGGAGGAACGTACGAATTGAATCGCTTCTTAATGTCAGTCTCTAGGATAGTTTCCGGTGTCGGCGTTTTCGAGCTACCTTATTTGCGTCTGCTGCCAATCTCAAGCATTCGAATCACGTCTCTCTCTGTCGAAGCCAGAAAACAATCTAGAAGACGACGCGAGCTCTCTTTCAGCCATTTTCCGGTACTTATCCACTCGTCAAGGTTTTTTGGAGCTCAATTCAAGTTTTGGTCGTTCCCACGGTGGAGAAACTGGACACTCTGATACCAAAGAAAGTGGTTCTGTCTTGATCGTTCTCTTATGAGCTCTGATTTGTTAGATTGTATGGTATTGGAAATAACATCGATTATAGGTTAAAGGTTGTTGCTTTGTGTCTTCTGGTTAACATACTGAGCAGTGATGATGATTTGTTTGTTGTCATATAAGCTTAGTTTGAATATGGTGAAGAAGTGAGGAGTAAAAGCTCTTCAGGTGTTGGTGGTAGCTCTGTGGCCTTGTTTGTGAGAATGCTCGGTTTGGACAATGATCCTCTTGACAGAGGGGAGGCCGTAGAAGCGCTATGGAAGTACTTATTGGGTGGAAAGAAATGCGTTGATGCAATAATGCAGTTTCATGGTTGTCTGAATCTCATTGTCAATCTTCTCAAGTCTGAGTCCAACTCCACCTGTGAAGCTACTGCTGGGCTAATACGGTCTATAACTTCCGTGAATATTTGCAGAGAATCCGTTGCTGAAAGTGGAGCGATGGAAGCTATAACCTTTCTACTGAGCCGGCCGTCTTTAACCACAGTGGTATGAAGGATTGTGACTCCAAAGTAGTACACTTTTGCTTGTTGGGCTTAAAGTTTTGAGTTATGATTGTTCGATTTTTTTGTTTTTCCAGGTGAAAGAACAAAGCATATGTGCTCTGTGGACGAGGAAACTAGGGAGAAGGCTGTTGAATTTGACATCACTAGGCTGCTCATCAATTTTCTTGAAGATAAAGCAGCTGGTGGTGTTTTGGCCAATATATCCCTTAGCCGCTCACACCATAAGATTCTGGTTGAAGTAGGAGTTAACAACAGAAGGTAACGACACTTGTAAAATTTGGGCAATAAACATTGCTTTTTTTCTTGGGTTTTCTTATATTTATATGAAACAGATTACAAAGCAAGATGGAGAGATTCAGGAAAAATGTGGGAGAGAGCCCAACTGGATCCTTATAACTCGGACCGACCAATCCAGCTTATTAACATAACTGGAACAGAGACATAACTAAACAGAGGGAGCAAAGTCTCTTTATTAAACCCAAAATGAAAAAACAAAGTTGAGGAACTTTTTATTTGGCTTCCGGATCCGTGTAGAACGATCTCTTCCAAGCCCAACTAATGGACACTAATCACTATATATGTTTTTTATGTTTCCAAATACATGATATTCTCAATATCATCCCAAAAGAACCAAAAGGTTTTCTTATACATGTTACGAGTTATCTCATTCCTATTCATATCATAAATGAAATACTGTCGGGTATGAGCCTGCCCGTACTTTCCCTTTCCCAACCAAAGTTTACCACTGTGACTAGTGGCACCTACCATCATCCTATCTCCTCGAGTTTATCTGAAAATCAGACAAAATAATAGTCTTCATGTCGCACCATTGGCTCTTAATGTCATCTTCAAAAATTCAAACACCCAATATAGCACCAAAAGAGCACTTCACACATTCAAGATGGATACTTTTCCTTTGTAGTTCATGAGATTTCTGCAACGGACATCATCCCAGTTAATGCCAACATTAATGGGTAATTTTTATTTTATTTTATGAATGTTAAATTTTATTCAACAAAAAAAACTAATATTGTTTACATTATGAGGCTGAAAATACTATGACTTGAAAGTCGAATTTGAGATAGAAAGAAACAAAGCGAATAAGAGACTGTTGTTGCCTATAGGAGAGGATCCATGTCAAATGACCAATCCTCCCGTACACCCAGACAGAACCTTATTATCTTTGTAAGAAAGAACAGAATTAATCATTGAAGAGAAAGTCTTGTGGATAACCATGTATGCATAACCGCCGAGAATTTGCCACCATTGAGGTCTCGATTCGCATTGATGTTGTTTCTAATCATCTTATCAACGATCATGCATAAGATCCAAGGTAGAATAGATGGCTGCCCATGTATTCTTCCATTACACTCTCTCCAAATATGATAAACAGTCGTTTGAAGTGCATAGCAAGCAAAGAAGTATCTAGTCTTGTCTAATTGTAGGCTAAGCATAGCCGTCTCCAATGCAGCCCATGTAGAAATAGACGTCGAACCAAGTAAAGTTCCAATTTTTTTATTCCAAATGTGCTTTGAAAATCTACACTCAAAAAATAGGTGATTCCGAGATTCGTCATCGTGGTTACATAAAATACACCTTGAAGGTGTGGCTGCATTCCATTGCTTCATCCAATCTCTTGTTGATAGTCTATCCTGAAACGCAAGTCTAATACATAAGGCAAATTTTGGTGGGGCATATGAAAACCATATAAGTTTTGGCCACACCAAAGTCAATCGTTGTTCTCTTGAATGCAACCAAGTGTATTTTGATGAAAATCGGTTTTTATACTTTGTACCTGAGTTCCTCTAAAGGACCAAATCCGTGTCATTCATGGTCGAGTTTCTAGTGGCTAGAACGTCTATCAAAGCGTCGACTTGATTCATCTATGAATTGCGGTATCTCCTTGTTCTTCGGTTTTGAAAGACTTGATAAAGCGTTGAATTTTTAGTAATTCCAAAATCTATGATCCCTCTGCTGCCAAAAACATCATAAAGGGAGCCAAAGTCAGACCAGTTATCAAACCAAAATGAGATTAACTTACCATTCCCAACTTTGAAACGATACAACTTTTTCGCTTCAGTTTGATGTTTAAGAATTTGCTTCTAAATCCAGGAACCTGAGCTAGTTGTATCACTAATGGACCAAAACATGCTAGCACAAATAAGAGACTCCCAAATCCATGAAACCCACAACGACGGTTGGCGGGAAATGATGCGCCAAATCAGCTTCAAATAGAACACCTTTGACGTTTCTTGTAAATTCCTAATCCCCAGACCACCTTCATGTTTCGGAGAACACACATCGGACCATGAAATTTTTGCTTTTGTAGAAGACAAAGCAGGACCAGACCATAAGAAGGCCGAGCATATCTGATCCACTTCTTGAATGCACTTCTTTGGAAGACAATAGGTTGCCATCCAGAAGTTTGTTATACCGACAAGGATTGAGTTAATCAATTGCAACCTTCCTGCATACGAAAGGTAACGAGCTGTCCAAGAACTGACTTTCTCCTTCAAGCGAGTGATCAAAGGCCGATAATCCGCAAGAGAGAGCTTCCGAGTCACAAGGGGGAGACCCAAGTACTTGACAGGAAAGGAACCCTCTGCAAGTCGAAATGATTGTAGAATCCGGTCCTTTTCTAACGTAGATAACCCACCCATATAGACCGTTGACTTCTCCAAACTTTTTCTCAAACCCGATTTTGTAGCAAATGTGTCAAATGTATCAATGATCCCATTCATCGAATGATGAGTTCCATCTGAAAACACAAGAATGTCATCAGCAAAACAAAGGTGTGTAATCCTAAGATTTCTACATCGAGGGTGATAACCAATTCGACCCGCTGAAGCAGCAACATCTAACATATTGGACAACACATTCATGCAAATAACAAAGAGATAAGGTGAGAGAGAACAGCCCTGACGCAAACCGCGATTACTAGAAAAGTAACCCGATAATTTCCCATTTATTTGCACCGAGAATGAAGCTGATGAGACACATATCATGATCCAATGGATAAAGGCAGCTGGTACGTCCATCGCTGTAAGAGTGTCACGTAAAAACCGCCATTGAACTGTGTCAAAAGCCTTCGATATGTCAATCTTTGTGGTGCTTCTTTTCGTGATAGATTCCTTATGATAATCCTTGATGATCTCGGTTGCCATCAATACATTTTCCATGAGGAGTCTCCCTTGAACAAATGCTGATTGGTTCCTAACAATCAAACGAGGAAGTATTAGTTTCAATCGATTTGCCAAAATCTTGGATATTACCTTGTAAAGAAAGTTGCAGCAAGAAATTGGTCTGCATTTGGACCACTTTGTCCTTCTTGGGGATTAATGCCAAAATAGTTGAGTTAACTCCTTTTAGAAGAAACCCGAACTTAAAGAATGATTGCACCGCCACTAAAAAATCTGCACCTATGACCGACCAAGTTGATATGAAAAACCCAGGAATATAACCGTCTGGACTCGGTGACTTATTTTTTGGCATTCGAAATAGTGTCTGCTTAATCTCTTCATCAGATACCTCCATCATCAAAGCCATCTTATCCTCCTCAGTGCATTGAAATCTAACCAACGTCCCAATATTTGAAACCGATGGTTCAACCAAACTAAACTCTTCAGAACTTAAGTTAAAACTCATAATCACAGATCTATACGCATCAACCAAAGCTCTATAGTATAAAACACCGTTGATGGTGATCATGCAAGAATCAAAAGGACGATGAGGAATGTGGCATTTAATGTTTTTCCATGAAGCCCCAGCTCCAAGTATCAACACCTGATGCTCAGATCTCATTACACTGTCTTCTCCCATTATCGGTTTCCAAACCGTACTTAACACTTTGTATTCATCATTAACAGGATCGTGTCCAAAATAGCACACACTGGTGGTATGATTACTCTCGTTCATAACGGGCAATTCCACAACTTGCCTTGTTGTGAGGTTATAAATTCGCACTCTACTCCTATTTCTGAAACACGCCAAGCCACGAACAGAGCTCACAAAGACGCCTCCCCCTATTGTCGGAATGGTCAGATCTTTGTCGATTACAGTGAGAGATGTGTCCGAGTGATCATGATCCGATGACGTGTTCAACGCGAAATCGACATTTGCTTTGTCATCCATATAAAACAGCAAAAAAACGACTTCGTGGTGAGGTTTTAAATAAACGGTTGGTCAGATATTGAGAGGTGATAAGTGAAAGGAAGAGCTTTGAGACGCACTTGAATCTCATCAGAGATTTCACCGGTAGTCTAATCAGACCGGAAATTTGGCTTGATCGTGAGAATTAGAAATGAGAAAATCAGAAAAGGGAAGATGATCGAAGAAGATATTGATATTATTTGTTGGTTTAATTGCTGATTACTTTTACCCTAATCATTGAGGTTCCAAAGGTATCTCCAACAATACACCTTATTTTGAGAGGAGTGACGAGAATCCTAACAATAATCTTCAAATCAAATTTTAAAATTATTAGCAATTTATATTATTTTTATAAAATAGTTCAAAAAAGATAAAAGTTTAATAAATAAATAGAAAAAATAGAATAAAAATATTATACACAACATTACATAAATAAATAAAATTACATGATAATTTAATATAATTAAAAGTTACATTTATAATAATAAAACACAGACAAACTAAAAGTATACAGAATATTTTTGTTTAATGCATTTTTTGTTGGTATAATATTTTTATTTTTCTTTTATGTTATTTAATATTTCTTGAATATCAAAAACTTTAATTATGTATTAATGTATTTACTATCTAAAATAAAACTTAATACTATAATAAGTGATACATGTAGTATTAGACATCTCTTTTTATTTATTTTCACCAAACCCTCCCTAAAATTTAAAAGCTAATCCTTTAAAACCAACAATTAATTGGTTAACAAATTTATATTTTAGAGGTTTTCATAAAGTCAAATTTATTGATTATGTTTACAAATATATTATTGATTATATTTACAATCACAAAAGTCTAGTGACCACATATTAAAAACTCTTTCCATGTTTTTTAACGTCTGTTATTATTAAAAGGTCCAGTGGATTTAGATGTTGTTGGGTTACAACTAAAAAAAAGATGAAACAAACCGAAATACAAGAAGGCCTATTAGGTCAAACGAAACCTTCAGCCTCCACATCTATTGTAGCCATCAAAAGTGACATGTTCTGTATATGTGAAATCTAGTCTGCAACTCATCCTCCACGTGTCATATCTGCGTTCATACCGGCATGCAACCTCCAGATTGGTAACCAAGTCGTCGAAATTTGCCATCTTTGACACTATGCCTTATCTTGAAATCTATAGGATGTCGATCTCCTCGTCAATACATCTTCCAGTTGAATATAAAATAAACCCGACGTTGAAAACCGTATGCGACAACCAAACAGAAAAACTCCAACCAAGCGGAGATTTACAACTCAAAGTTTTGGAGAAACTACATGAATATAAATCAGCAGCAACCTTGATGGAGAATATGCGATATCCAATACAAGATCAGATTTGATCCGGATTAAACCAGAATAGAGAGAAAACAACTGGAAAATTAAAACGAAGATGAAGCAAAAACAGTCGTCGGATAATGAAGAAAACAAGAACTTTGAGTGATTGGCACATACCCAAAACAAAACAACAGAAAACTGCACATGAAAGGGGAATAAAACTGAAAATTAAACCAAGATCTAAAAAGAAAAAACTAAAAAACACAACATGTTCCACCAAAAAAACACAGGTTACAGGAGGGAAGACTCCGGATGGTTACCGACGGACCGGAAAGTTATTCTCCACCGGTGATGATCAACAAACGCTATTTCTGAAAGGTGAGCTTTGGAGAAGAGATGCGTGTTACGTTAAACCGCCGGAAGAGAGAAGATGTTAAGACTTTAAACTCTTTCCATTTTAGAGGTTGAAAAAACAAAAGCGATAAATTTCCATATTTTACATAAGACTACCAAGTATTCTACGTATTTATTATATTAATCGGAGATTTTTCGCAATCTTTTCGACAAAAATAACATTTTCTTTAGTAAAATATTTACATCAATTATCCTTGAAATTGTTTACAAATTTTGAATCACTAAAAGTATTTTAGTCTTCACATAATTAATACCCGATTAATCTATATATTATCCGATTCTAATTCGGATTTATCCAAGTAATCAATGGATAATCCATATATAATCCGGATCCTACTTATTTATTGAATTTTTCCTAAATATAATACTTCAAATTTCCTTTTTCAATTTTTAATAAATTATATTTTTATTGTATTACATTAATTTTTCAAAACTTTCCTAATATTTTATAAGTATCTATTTACAAGTTTCAGACATATAATTAACTCTAGGCACCAGCAGTAGCATAACCAGATCAACAACATGATTCAGATTTGAAGTATACACAAGAGAGATAATATACTTTCTTGTGGTTGAATGCAAAAAGTTGTTGTAAGCAAACTCTTAGTAAGGTAAAATCATGTCCAACTGTCTGGCTTATTCTCAAAAACACTTTGAATCATGTTTCTCAAATTTACGTTTGTCATCTCAGTCTGCGCATCAGTCTATTGATGTGTTGTCAAGCTCCTGTTGAGAATGGTCCCAAACATCCTCCGAAAAGTGATCCACAAGTGACTCAGAAACTTGGTTTTTTTGTCTCTTGGATGTGGAAAATTTTGATCGTGTGCGTACAACTCTTTGAATTCTTTCAACTCATTATCACCAACAACAGTAACTAGTCCCTTCGTCACCATATGATAGAAACATTGTGTGTCCTTGATTGAGGATTCCAATTCTCCACCACTGATTCACAATCAAGAAATTTGCATGCTGATCAGTGAGCACCTCATCAAAACATTGAACATGAGTCATAGCAATTTTGTGTCCACTCCAAATGAAAAACATAATGTTGTCTCTGCTCCAATACGTAATGTCGTTGTCATTTATATTGCCAAAGATGACCCAATAGAAGATACATAGAACCATGTCAAAGACATCACAAACCACATCTGCCTAATAATATTTCTCGATGGAAATCAGAACTCAGCAAGTCTTTGTGACCTTGACCTCTCAGCCTTTGTTAACATATCCCAAACCACAAAGTTTCTCATGAAGCTATGTTGGCAACTCCAAGTACTCAACCAATCATTAAGAAACTAGATTTCCAGCGCTCTTGTTGTTAACAATCAGGTTACATAATCTGTGATAAATCGTGCAATGCGTCTTGAACAAGTTTTTCTGTTGACCTTCAGAATTTGTTAACAACATAATTCTTTGCAGGACTATGTTCACATTCTCGACTGAAACTTCCTCAGCAAATTCAATCCATGCATAATGCATCTGGCAAAGTCTTCGTAGCAATAAATTTTGGCCCAAATCTTCCTAATCATCGCTCCAAGAATTCTTATCTTGAAAAATACAGAAAACATGCCCTTTTAGCTCTAAAATATTTTAAATTTTGTTAAGTGCTAAATAAACCAAGACATATTATATACATATGTTGTGGAATATTGACCTAAAATGATGCCTAAAAGTGGTAAAAATGAGTTATTATTACATACCCATTGTTTCGTCATAAGATCTGAATCGAATAGTTTCTTCTTGCTTTTTTTTCAATCTCATTAGCATTAGCATATATAGTATAAAATTCAATGCAAGGCCTTATGCAACTTCTTGTTTACCATTTCTGGTTTTGGAAATCAATGGGTGAGGGTGCTAACAAAAAATCTTTTTATTAGTTAGACCTATGTACGGTTTAGGGGATTATAGTAGGAGGGAAATTGCCTAAAAACATGAATATTGTCTCATATTGTAAAGGCAAAGCTGAAGTCTCTTGATAAGTTTGGTCATGCGTCATGATTAATGAAATCGTTAGTTGTTACCGTTCCCGATCAATTGTTGTACTTAACTATAGCTATTATATTTGTACCATGCTTTCAAACGTTATTGATCTCTTATATATGTTGCACTTATCGGCTAAACTAATTACTAATTCAAAGTATATTTTTTTCATTGAGGCAATTGTTTCCGATGATTCAAACCACTTAGAATGTTAAAGAGACCGTGTGTAAAATTTTATGATCTTGTAAGAGGAATCAGAGACACAGTCTCTTTCTTTATGCAGCTTTCGACCACTTTCTAAATTGGACCTTTGGTAGTATTTTCAGGCTTACACTAATATATTGCTCTCTGTCTCTCTCTTTTCGTAATCGAAAGATAATATACAAGACAATTTCAGAAGCAAACCTCTCTTGTTAGTGGTAAGATGCAAATGATATTCTTTAACAAAAAAAAGATGCAAATAATATTGCTTAACTATCAAATAAAGCCATTTTTATTCCCAAGTTGTTGTGAAGCTGAAAGTTTATATTCTGATCCCCAAATGCTTCGCTGCTTTAGACCGAAGTCGTTGACCTTCACCTTACTGTTGTATTGAGCTGACATTTCTGATTTCTTGCTTCCCAAACTAACTACCACCATTAAATAATGATAATGCGGTATTTATGGGTTGTTGAAGATAATAATTAAACCATTTTTGCTAACAGCAACTCTAATCAATGAGAAGACTAATATGTTGGAGATTGTTTCAATTTGGAGATATCTCTAACAAATGGCTCAAACTTAAATATGATTTAAGTGTGTTAAACCCATAAACTTAAAATCCAATAAAGACCCATTCTTGTTTCTGAAAGTATGATACAATATAAAATGGGAAAACTTTCAATTAAACATTGTTTCCGCAAAAAAATCATTGATTAAACACTGAACTCCGGACGTCTTTGATTAAACATGTAATTTATTGTTGACCTTTTAAAAAGTATCGAACTTATAGTTGACTTGGCCAATTAAACACTCTGTTAATTTGACTAACGGAATTAATAAACACCGTTAAGCGAACGTTAACGAACAGTTAAATGATACGGTGCATTTAACATTATCTGGCTCAAAAATAGCCAATCATAACACTCTATGTAGCCTCTCGTCACGGACCAATCATCACACTCCACGTAGGCTCATGAAGCTCTTGTCTAAAATGGTGTCGTTTTCTCTTATCGTCATCTTGCTCTCCCCACAACCAAAGTCATCACCAGCAACCAACATGATATTCACTTCTCTGTTTACGGCTCTCTCAGGAGAATCTTTCGTCGGAACCTTACCTCCGAGATCCTCCAACCATCACACGTTAAAGCTCATGAGACAATTGAAAGATTTCCAAATATTTTATTAGAATTTCATTCGTTTGAAATCAAACTTATAGCTCAAAGAATACAAATCCTTGATCAATTCGGAAATAAAGAGAACAATCTGAACATGAAGACCTTGAAACCCATCAACAGGCCAGAGACATATCAAAAGAAATCATTAAAGCTTCTGGAGGATTCAATAAAGACTTAACTTCAACTAAAAGGTCACAGACTCTTTATCAATACAGAGAAACCTCGAAGAAACATAACTATCAAGCACAATCAATGAAGATGTGAACATAAATGAACAAATTCACGCCTATGGTATCAAACAGAGATTCAAAGACCAAAATGTGTTGAGACGAAAGATAATCTCAGATCTAATCTAACAACTCAGCGAAGCAGGAGAAGAGAGAAGCAATTCAATCGATAAAAACATAGAACAAATTGAAGATCGAAAAGCGAATAAAAAATTCCAAACAAAGTACTCGGTCAAAGATCAAAACACACCCATGCGTAATGATCAAAACACAAAGTACTCGGTCAAAAATCAAAACACACCCAAAACGCATTGTATCATTTAACTAATCGTTAACGTTCGCTTAAAGGCGTTTATTAATTCCGGTAGTCAAATTAACAGAGTGTTTAATTGGTCAAGTCAACTGTAAATTCGATATTTTTAAAAAAGTCAACAACAAATTATATATTTAATCAAAAGCATCCGGAGTTCAGTGTTTAATCAACGATTTTTTGCAGAAACAACGTTTAATTGAACAGTTTTTCCAATATAAAATATAGAAAAGGAAAAGTAAAGTGAGATACAGAGAGAAGAAGAAGGACGTTTCTGTAAGTTACGGTGGTCTCTTAATCTTCTCTGACGTTGTTTTACTTCGTTCTTTTTCTTCATTATTATTCTTTGAGATTTCATCTCGTATCTTGCGTGTTCAAGAGCCGAGAAGCAGAGTTAACGCTCATGGAAGAACCATCTTTGATACTTTCACGAGTAGAGGTGGATTAATCTTCTGTAGTGCAGTAGATTAAGTTCTACGCTCTGCATCTTCTTTCCTTGTTTAGTTCTCTGTTAATCGTTTTGTACTTTGGTTCTAACATAATATGACTCATTTCGCTTTCGTTATTGAAGAAACTTTCAAACAAACCCAATATATATATATATATGATTTTCATTCAATCATTGAAATATCGAAATATATGATGAGGTAATGTTGTATGAAAGATTTTGGTGGCTCCAGCGAATACCTTGATTCTTCCGGTATTCACGCCGGTTTAGTAGGCAATGTCGACTTGAAGTTGCCTACCATAGCAAGTGAAAGTTTGACATTTAACGAATAATGTAGCTTATCAATCATTTTTATTTGATTTGTAATGGTTGCTTCTCTTTCAAGGATTATTATCATAAGAGTAACCAATTCACGTGAACTGATTCCGTGAAGCAAATTGTGAAAATTCTTAAATCAGAAACAAAAGGATAATCCAATGCTTATTCTTCCCCAAATTTTATTACAAATGTAACAAATAAATACATAGCGAGCAAAACAGAGTTCGATTTTCGAACACACTGTTCATTCACCACCAAATATGATTCCACAAAGGGAATTAGTAGTATCCAAAAAAATCAAATCAATTGAACAATATATTAACGTAATTTAAGAAACTCAATAAAAATGAGAGCTTGACGATTGAACCTTTTTTTTTTGTCAGAAGACTAATTATGATTATTGGCATGCCTTACGGAGAAGCTCTAATAAAGATATCGCTTTCCTTTTGCCTCTTTCTGTTCCACTCTTCGATAGATCCGTCAATGGCACAACTGCACCGAGTCTACCGATCGAGACCAGTTTCTCAGTGTCTCTCTTGCACAATGAAAGCAATATTGCTGCTGCATTCTCTCGGTTTCTAGCTTGATCTGTTTGGAGTATACCTATCAGTGCGGGTAAAGTATTTGCTTTTACTATTGCGGTTTTTGCATCTTGATTATTAGCAAGAACCGAGAGTATTGTCAAAGCTTCATCAACCATCCGTTGCTGGCTCGAGTCACTGAGCATCTTAACCAATGCGGTTACTATACCAGCTCTAACTGCTCTTCCTTTGTTTCCATGATAAATGCAGAGATTGAACAATGCTGTGGCTGCGTCTTTCTTCCCTCTAGGGGTCCCGTTCTCAAGCAGATCCACTAAGGCAGGTATAGCACCTGATCCGCCTATTATGATCTTGTTCTCATCTGCTAACGAAAGGCTAAAGAGTGTCGCTGCTGCGTTTTCTCTTGCTTCCATGGTTCCAGCTCTAAGGACTTGAACAATGGAGGTGACTGCACCAGCAAACATTATCAGCTCTTTGTTGTTGTCATATATAGAGAGGTTGAGAACGCATGTGATTGCATTTTCTTGCGTTGCAACGTCTTCTGAAGTTAACAGGTTCACCAAAATAGGGATTGCTCCTGCTTCTGCAATCAGAATGCGATTGTCCGTGCTTCTCTTTGACAAAGACCGGATTTCAGAAACTGCATTCCTTCGATCCTCTGTGGACCGGCTTGAGAGACTGCGAACCAAGGCCCGGATCACTGACATGTCTCCCCGGTTTTTTGTCCTCCCGCTTATATAACCTGCAGGTTGCTCAATGTTGTGTTCAGTGCACCACCGCGAGATGAGGCTTCTGAGAACGTAGTTTGGCGTAAGTGTAAAATTTTCAAGTTTCTGCTGAGTCTTTGGACATGTTAGATTGCCACAGTCAATCCATCTCTGTATGTACGCCCTCTCGTAAGTCTGACATCGAAGAGAAAGAAAATATCAATAACCAAGCAACGGACAATAAAAGCATAAATCTGCTACAAAATCTTAAAACCAGACCTGTCCTGTGGCAACAATAACAGGATCCTTCATCAGTTCCAGAGATACCGGACAAAGAAAATCTACTGGGATCGTGAGTTTATCAGATTTCTTCGATTCATCAGTGTTCTTGGTAACCATTTTGTCTAATCTATCGGTATCAGCATCCTTTGATAGATAGTAAGCCAAAGAAATGGAAGAGGTTCTCCGCAAAGGCGGCGAATCTTGTTTATCCTCCTCGGCAAATTGAAGCGTTTCTGAAATACTCTCAAGCTTTTCCTCAACCTTGATCTTTACATTGCTAAAACCATCTCTCTCCATTGGCTCAGATAAGGCACTGGAAAACTTGTTCGAATTCAGTGACCCATATCTTTGCATTGCTCTTCTCAACTGCGATCTCGCTAATTCCACCTGATTACAGTAAAAACACAACCTTTAAAAAAACTTCAAAAATGAGAAATCATCTCCTCATTTAAACAAAATCATGCAACGAAATTATACCTGTTCTCCAACTTCGTCAGAGATATCATACAAATCATATGGAAGATTGCTCAATGCTTTCTCAAGCTTCCATGTAACGCATTGAAACTGGAACGAGATTCTCTTCGCAGCACCATCCTTCAATCCAGAAAATTAACACTTTTAACTAAACCGAAGATAACCACTAGTCTAATTACACATATATAACCGATTCTAAACCAGTAATCCTAGTAAGCAACAATGAATCTAAGAATTTAACGAGATCGAAGAACTGGAAGTTTGAAGAACAGCAAACAGAAAGTGAAATTAATCAATGGCTGGATTCTCATTGCAAAGATTTAGATTACTTACAGAAGAGTCGCGAGCTTGAAATCGACTGGCTGTGGAAAGAAGACGCTTCGCCGCCTGAAGCCCCACCACAAAATCAGACCACCAATCATTTTCCGATGAAGATGAAGCGCCTGAATCGATTGGAGTAGAGTCTCTAATCTCCTCTACCAAATGCGTCAAGAGACTGACTCGCCGAGTGAGATCCGAGCAATCTTTCTTAAATACACCAGCGTTGAGTGGAATCTCAACTATATCGGAGATTAGGTCGAGCAGAGAAGCGGGTGAGACGATTACTCCGGCCATTACGCCGATCAACCTCCGTCAATCGGAAAATAAATAAAAGAAGAAAAAAAAGTAACAAAAAGAAATCAGCTTGGGGATTCGCTCTTTACTCAGAAGCGAGACTAACATGGGTTTTATGTATCCACAAGCGACCATTTGTCAATAGAGAGGTCGCTATTACGGCACCGTTTTGCTGGGCCTGCGTTTTGATCCACTTTTATCTAAATTTTATAATTAAAATACAAATACTGTATACTCAAAATTTTAACCTTAAAAATTATGAAAGACATTTTGGTCCAAAACTAATTACATTTCATGCTTTAGATTTTAATCTTGGACTCTAAAATACACATTACTGGAAATAAATTGACTAGAGATTTTTGATGTAATTATAATTTTTCATACAATGATATAAGTTATAAAAAAAATTAAAGGGATGTAAAATATGGAAGAAAAAAAATCCGAAAATCAATTATAAGATCTTATTGGAATTGCTTTAGTTGTTTTGTTTTGAAAACTAAATTTTTTGTAAAAGATTAAAATTAAACCAATCATATTTTAGAGTCAAAAACAAACTTAAATATGATTAGTTTAAATATATAAAAAAATTTGGTTTTCAAAACAATAAAACAAAAACAATTCCAATCATACCAAAATTCCTAACTACACAAAACAATCATAACAAATATTAATAAGAAAATAAAAGACTGAGTAGATAAATAAAGAAATGAAGAAAATAAATAAAAGAAAGAAAGCGAGATTGGCGGTGGGTAGAGAGAAGAGAAGAAGAGAACAAAATAAGAGGATACAGTTGGCTTTGGAATATTATGGTTTGTAATGCAACCAAACACATATAATTGAGAAATGAACCATACATTACACACACACACTCACACACGCTTTTAATTATTCATAAGAGTGATCCAGCACCATTCCATTTTCTATGCTTGCTTCGTTGTAAAGCCGACCTTTTATTATCATCAGTTTTTATTTATTTATCAAAAGTTTTAATATTATCAAAACAAATTGGGTCAATCTAATTAATATTTGGACCACATTGTTAAAATTAGTTAACTGTTTTTTTTCTTGCCGGAACCAATTATCAAATTTTTAAAAAGATTATCATCATCAATTCATATATTGGTTGGCACATATTAATTCTTCTATGGCTTCTCTGAATGTATTTTGCTCATACTTTGAATTGTTCTTTTATTTTGGTAAATACTTTGACTTATTCTTCACATATTGAAAAATAATCGTCGACGTTCAATTTACGGCATTTATCAGCAAAACCATTCATAGTTGTTTCTGTTTTTTTTTCATAATTCTAGAAACTGTCTGTTTTTATGAACTTTTTATCTGTAGATTCACTATGAATCGTTGAATTGGAACCTCTCAAGTGAAAATCTAATTCGTTATTGATTATGAGCCCGTCCAAAAAGGTTATGACTTATGGTATTCTAGCTCTTCGGTGTAATTGACACGTGAAAATTACATGTAAAATGGTTATTAAGAAGTAGAGAATGATGTCAAATGTTTGGTTTGGTTATAGTAAATGGTAGACAAAGAAGAGTCAAAAGTGGTTAATAATCAGAAAGAGAACATGGTCGTGGAGCCAGAAAGTGTGAGTAATAGATCACAAAGTACATATCCGTGTCAAGGGGGGTGTTGACGAAGATACCAATACAGGCCGTAGTACTGAATCGTAGTAAATGCAAATAACAAAATTCAGAGTGAACAATGAAGAATGAGAAACATTTAATGAAATCAAAAAATATATATGTTTCAGACCACAGATATATGTAACCAAAACCAGCCAATGAAGCACTCCTAATTACAACTTGCAATAGAGTCCCTACTTGACATTTCGTACATCACCCATATCGTCTATAGTTAATATTTACGTTTGTCTATTATATAATATGAATTTCTTTTATAGATAATGTTATAAGTTTCGTTTTTGACCCCATATATGAGTATTTTGTTCCTTGTCACTGTGGATAATTATTTTATGCAATAAAATAAAATGTGTTATTATTTCAATTAATGTAAAATTAAGATTAAAATAGTTCAATTCATGGATTTAGAGTTTAGCCTTCAACTTTCAGTTCGATTCCATTTTGGAAGAATGATTTGCGTTCAACAAGGACAGTATTAAAATCTGTTTCTTTGTCACAGTCAAGAACTTCCTAGGTCATAAAAAATGTGTGTAGGGCCTTAGTAATTTGGGCTTTTATAGGCTTAAGAGTTGTATTATACATGTGTTTTTATTGTTTTGCTTTGTTGTTCGCTTATTGATGCAAAAGTCTGACAGATTCAGGAAAACAGTTATTTCAGCTTGACCAATACTAAAATTTGGTATTATTACAAGGGATTACTATAAAGTAAAGATTATATTACATTCTAAATGTAATTCATTTGATGATATCTGATTAACTTTTTTTTAATCTCTAGAACGTCATCATCCTTGCAAAGATCATTCGACCTTGACATATCAGTTCCTGATCTTAAGTGGCCTCATCATCATATTGTCCTCGTGGTCCAATATCTGCAATGCATAATATACATCTATGTTCATTCAAAACCAATTTTGTAATAACGATTATCGATGTTTAAGGAGATTGAAGAAGTCCTACTTACGTGGCAATGGTAGACATAGCCGGGTTCTTGGGTCGGGTCAAATGGGTAAGAAGCGTTAGAATGGATATAAGCAAAGCGGACGAGTATCTTCGTCACATGTCCCGGCATCGTCTTAAACACATTCTTCCAACCTCTTTCGTATGCAGTCACTGCTGTCTTTTTCCCACGTGCGTATTTGCTAAGTTGGCACTTGACGGCGTCGTTTTGTTTCGTCATACATTCCTTGAACTCCTCTAATCCTGCCTCTAGTAATGCTGTTTGCTCCATCACTTTGAAGAGTCCCAAATGAATGTGTAACGGATGATTATCCTCCGTCAAATTTATCACTTCCCACACCTAATCAATATTTCTACAGTTTGTCATTGAATTTTGCATAATTAACTATAGACCAAGCCGTTAATTAACTAACGGTGTACCTCAGTGGTTCCTGATTTTGGAGTTTCTGTAACGGGTGCATCGTAAGGCAAACCATTGACGTACAAATGAGTAGGCTCGTCGGAGTCGCTCACGTACTCGTACATAGCGATATAACGTGTGAGAACAGAATTTGACTCGTCAGCATCTGGATAATCACTGAGCTTCTTGGGAATTGTCGACGTGTCATCTTCTAATTCGTTCTTGATGATAAATTTCATGACCTTTCCATTTTCCTCGTTGACGGGATCACCGCTTGGGTAAGGATATGGTGCGTCGTTGGCAAGAACCGCCGTTCTTGACCGTGATTTTGAGAAATCGACAATAACGTCTGAAATTTCTGACGGAGATAGAAGAATTGATTTGGTTGTCACCGGTTTAGATAGATAGGCTGAATCGGAACCCACAACAATGAAATCCAGACCATTGGAGAAGAAGAATTTGAAGAATCTGGCATTGCTTGCATTAATGATGCGGAATCTGTATTTCCGACGTCGTACTGTTAATCGCGGCCACGCTTTTCCGTTCACGATTATCGCATCGCCGAAGTATTCTGGTTGCCATTGTGGGTGAATCGACGGGTTGTTCCCAGTAGAATTCATGTAAATCGAACCGTCTCTACGAAAGCTCCGGTCAAAAACAATCAACGGCCGATCAAATTCATCTCCAGTAGGTAACCGGAGAGGAGATTCAACAGTCTTGTGACGGAGAACATAGGCGCCTAACAAACCGGCTAGTAAGTTAACTCGGGTCAAACCCATGGCATGGTCATGGTACCACATGTTACCAGGTTGCTGCTTGTTCTCATAATGTAACGTCGTTTTGGTCCACTTTGGTCCGGTTTCCTTAAAGCCAGCAGTAAACCAAGCGTCAGCATTTCCATCACTGGCCGGTTCATGGATTCCACCGTGTAGGTGAACTACCGCGGGAATTCCACCATGTTTTGGGATTGCGGGTGAGATTGTGGGGTCCCAGGGAAGGATATGAGATGAAGGGAGGTGATTACGCCACGTCACATATGTGTCTACTCCATAGACGGCTTCGATCGTCGGACCAGGAACTGTTGCCTTGCGCCGTGATGTACCGTAGGCAAATACAGGCGTCGCTGGCAAATCTCTATGAAATTTCTGTATATGTAAAGCCACATCATAAGCCACAATATATGGGCCTAAAAACATGGGCCAAAGCCTATTATGTCTCTTATCATCTAAACGACTAAGTAAGTGAGGACGATAATAAATGCATAATTGGCGTGAACAAGTGAGATACTGATAATTCTAACCAATCGACGAGAAGAATCTAATTCGATGGTCATTTCTAAAAAGAAAGAAAGAAAAAGATAGAATGAAGAAAAGAAGAATTACCCATTTGGTGAAGAACATGCCGATTTGAAGAGAAGTGGGTTTGAGAACGCCATGAACAGATTTGAAGCCATGGAGCCTAGGCATATCTGGAAGCTCATCAACGAACATCTTAAGCTTCTCAACTTGGAATAGCTGTTCATCGAGCTCCCCAAACGTCCCACCGAACCACATCAACATTATAATTAGCACCATGGCTTTGGTTATCGTACTTGGGCACAAGTCGCACCACAAAGATTCCATTTTATGACAACTCAATTTTGTGTTTGAGTAATTTATTAAGTTTGGGAGAGAGATGGAGATTAAGTTGTTGATGTTAAGATTATATGTTATATATAGGAGGCTATTCGTGTGTGTGTGTTTGAGAGAGCGTGGTAGTCTCTGGTTCACAACTCTTGAGTCAAATTATGCAGTACAGGATCTTTACAAATTTTATATCATTAGTCTAAATTTGTGCAACTTTTTAATAAACTTTTTATTCAAATGGTTGCATGATGTGCAGATGGCATTTTCCTTTATATTATTCAGTGATTTTCTTTTCAATGTGTACAGTTTTTAGGCTTTTTTTGTTTGTCTTTTTATTGTCTTGTAAGATCTTTTCATTTATTTTTGCTAAAATCAGAATTTTACTCACTTTCGTCAATTTGATACCGTATTTATTAAAGTATGAATTTAATGAAATTTGCATGTAATCTGCAAAGGTTAATGACAATTGAGAACCTAATTTAATTCACCGTTATAGCTTAGCATAGTCTTCGAGATAGTTAGGTAGGTTGGTAGGTTGATTAGTACGTATAACTATGAGTCTTGTAAATTGTAATCAAGATTTGATCTTTAACTCCATAAAATAGCTAGTAAACGACGTATATACAATTACAAACGCAATGGCGTCGAAAAGCTAATAAAGTTGAGAAACACACAAAAAACTTTTAATAAAAAGTTGCTATTATTAATAAAAGCAACGTAGATGTATGTGTCTTGAGCCACCTTATGACGTGGCAAACATAGATCAGATTATTGCTTTACACCTCGTAAATTAACCACACTAATTTTATTGTATGAACACGAGAGCTCTAGAATCACAGACGCGTGACCAAAGCTACCTAATCACCTAAAAAGCGTTTGAAAATTTAGATTCTGTTGCAATAAATTTCACATACCAACAAAAAAAAGTTATTGCATGTAGATTTTAGGGAGTTTGGTGTCGCCTCATTTTAATTCAAAATTATGTCATATGTTTTCTGCTAATTTTTCTTTTATTTTTGTTTTTTTGGATAAAAAAGAATAGATCGAAATGACGAAAATACTTCTGGCCGCTAGTTTCTTAATTGGTGAGATGAAATAGAAGACGTATGTTCGCTAAGTTTGGTGAATGTGATAATGAATGATATTTTTTAGAAAAAATTATGTATAATGTTATTTTTAATCTTGAAATTATGACACATGTCACCAATGTGAGAGTGAATGCTTCATTTGGTGGAGATCAATTCAGTTCTGGAAATGTTTGGCTCATAAAATGTGTTTGGTAATGAAGGTAAAAATGATAATTGTGATATGATATGGTATGAAATCGGACGTGTTTCCATGACGTCTAGAATGGACAATATATGGGATGTATTCCAGGCATTGATGTAGTTTGTGATGAAAATTGATTAGATGTCACAAGCATGGTAAAAGTGTATGAAATGTAGGGTAAAAATTAGAATTAAATGAATAGATGTAGAAGGTGGATGTAAAGAACGAGATAATAGAATAAATCGGACGTTTTTCCCGGATAAGTATATGGAGATGTCTAGAATAAACAAGAAAAGGATAAAATTATTTTTCTATATTATACGAATTGGCTAAAAAATAAGAAAAGTAAAAATGGATATAAGACACAATTTCAGGAAAAAAAAACACTGGACGTAAATATTTTTAGATTTTATTTAGGACATGTGAATTTATAATATAAAATAACACATAAGGTATATTAAGGTGGTTTCTCGATAATTTTGGAATCCATAAGATAAAATCAAATGACAAAAAATAACAAAGGCAATTATCTCACGGCTTGTGTTGCAAAAAGTAGGGATTCGAGTGTGAAAAGAATTTAAGACGGGTCCATTATTCTAAACTTGATCTTTGTTATTATATATAAGTGTCCATTTGGTAATCCATTATAATGTACAAACCAGATTATAATTATACCAACTCTGCTCTTTTCTAAGTCATTGTATCAAAACCAAATGTTTCTTACTCTTTTATAATGCTAGTGTCTTGAGTTGCTATTAATTTCTATTGAACTACGAACTTTTTCCAAGTACAATAGTAACATAATTTCTTATGTATATTTTTCATGTGGTTGGGGGAATCCTGTGTATTTATTGACAATTTAAAATGGGTCTCGTCTATTTGTTCTGTGCAGCCCAAGCTGGGTAACTTTTTTAAAGACCCAAACATTATATGAACCACAGAGCCCAAATATATATAACCTGATTTTATTTACTCAATAATTATTTTATCTTTACATATTGCAAATTCCATTTGTTATTTTACTGTAATGTACGTTCTATTCCACCTAACCAAGTAGAGATCAAAGCGAACTAAACTAAACACAAACCCCAACCAAAATAGTTACGCTTGGATTCAACTAGACTGTCAACCAAATTACACAAAACCGAACAGAAATCAAAAGCTGGCTAGTGATGTGAAAAGTGAAAACAGCATAACTACAAAGCTATATCCTGGTCATAAATCTCATATTGAAAACAAAGAATTGATTTGACATGGATGACTAGTTGAGATCGTCCTTCGCTAGTCAAATTTAAAAGAAGCATCATATCGCATTAAATAAAATAGGTGACGCATATAACGAGACACTTACCGAGACACAGCCAGCAGGTGGAATAACTTTTTTGTGGATTGAGAGAATATCTTTTCGACAGATACACACAACTCACATTATGACAAAATTCAACCGCTTTAAACGCTCTTTTACAAACGTTTCCAACGCACCAATCGCATTTCATTGATAACCAAGTGCTTAACAAAAGATACATCGCTAAATATAGCAACCAACACAGTTTCATGTTCACTCCAATATGGCTTCAAGCCAAACACACACAAAAACAAAATCCAGTTGATACAAAAAGTGGAAAGTCAAACACTATTAGACATTAACATGATCAAATATTAAACATTTTAAGGGCTATTTTGCCAGAAGCAGAAAGATACCTTCCTTAACAAGCAACCACATTTTACATGATGATGCAGCTATTGTTATTGTGAGTGTCTTCATCAATGGACATACTTGTTGCAGATGAATGACTAGTTTGATACTGCTGATGGTTCTCAGTTTGGTAAGGGTAATAAGGATAATAACTGTAGGGACTAGGGGTATTATTGTAATAATAACCATTGCTTGATGCTGGACCGAAGGTTGATCTTTGGTACATCATTTGCTGAGTCTGAGGATGATGATGCATCATTTGCCTATTTTGCATGTTCATTGCAAGATGATTGTTGTAGCCATTCATGTTCATCATCATGCCTCCATTAGCATTGTTTTGATTGTGATTAGTGATCCCGTTAATGTTGTTCAATTGAGGTGCTTGAAGCTGTTGCAGAATCCCATTTGAAGGATGATTCACGGCGCTTGTTGCGTTGTTGAAGCCAGCGAGATCCATGAGAGCTCCAATCTCGTTGCTTTCAACACCAGAGTTCATTTTTCCGGCGTTTCTCATTCTCATAGCAGCCATTACTTGTTGAGTGTTCTGATTTTGATTGTTCTGTTTTTGGTTGACCTTCTTCTGTGTAGTATTGACTCCATTGTTTCCATTGTTCATCGAAACTCCTCCACCGTTTTTCTTAGAGTTGACAACGGTTTGTTGTTGCTGATTCGCCGGTTTCGGACACTGGACCTCTCCTTCTTCTTCCTCGCCGCCGTCTTCGTCTTCTCCAGTGACAAAGGCTGAACCTTTAGGGCCGTTTTTAGGCTTAATGACTTCAAGACCAGTTTTGGCAGAGCCTTGCTTTTGACCCTTTTGACCAACGTTCTTTGTGACGTCATTGGTCTTAGGCTTCTGAGACTGTTGGTTAGAGTTAGGGTTAGGAGACCAAAGCTCGGCGTGTTTTCCAGCTTTAAGGAGCTTTTGGATGAGAGTGGCTGAGTCAACTGACCCTGAAACAGTCACCTTTTGATGCTCTGCTTCTATCTTCACGTGGCAAACTCCTGTTTTGGTCAAAAACCAGATACAAATCCAATATAAGTAAAGTGAAAATGTATTGCATGTGTGAAATAGAGAGAAAAGAGAAACCTTCGATCCTTTGAAGAAGTTTCTTGACTTTCTGGTTACAACCCTCACAATGAATGTTGACTCTGAGGGAAAACGTCTGTGTTCCTCAAAAGATTAAAAAAAACCATTAACACATTGTAAAAGTAATTAACAAAAAAAAGACTTGAAAGTTTGGAAAGTACTTAAGTTACCTGGATCTTTAGGAGCTTAAAGTCTTCACCTTTAGTCATGGCTTATGCAGAGAGATGAGTAAAGATTTTTGGATTTTGGATAACTTTTAAGAGAAGAAGCTCTGAGTTTGTAAAAGTAGGCAATTGAGTGGAGGCTTTGGGTTTAGAGACCTTTTATTGCTCTGAAATTTGAAACGATGTTGAGTGAGTGAGTGAGACTGACGACCAGTGACCACTCCTCTCTTTCTCCCTCATTAAATTCTGAATTTTTGGAGTTTCAATTGCATTCAAACAAAACATTCAAGTGGCATTTTGAATTGTAGGTTATTATTATTTAAGGCATATTTTACATTTATTTTGGTACTTCCAGTTTTTGAATATCGGACTATTCTTATAAGTTATAAGTACATAAATGAAATTAAAAACAATATAGAAAATTTTATTTAAAAAAAAATGTCAGAGTCGGGCCCAACGGTCTGTGTGTAGTCAGTGTTTGTGGTTTGCCTTCTCCAACACTCTTCTCGAGCTTCTCCCTCTCTTTCCCCAACCTTTTTCTCTTTTCTTCTTGTTTTTCAGAATATTTGTACCAAACCATTATTTCTCTATTTCTCTTCTTCTTTCACAAAAAAAAAGCAAAATTCTATGAGATAATTACATTGCCTAAAATAAAACCAAGGTAAAAAACATATTCTTCAATGATTCTATTTTCCATTTTAGTAGGTAACAGATGCTTGATGTAACTTGTATCAAAATTTTAAAGATCAAAATAGCAGATAAAATTGCATGCAAAATAAAACTGGAAAATAATGATAAAAAATACAGTATTTTAATATAAGTAGTGATAGGACATGTAATTACTGGCATTAAAAAAACTCACGCGTGCAACATTTGTTTTAGTTCTCTTCTCTCTTTCCAACACTTGATAAAGTCAGTAACTTTTTTGGTTTCAAATGTTTGTACATGCAATGTTACGACCTCATCATATCGTATAAAAATGCAATAGAGTATTCACAGAACTTCAAAAGATGGGCCTTTAAATGAAACTATTAATGGGCCAAGAATGAAAAGGAGGCGCATACTGTATCGGTCCATTACTGAGTGATTGCTCAAAACGTTGGCCTATAGATCCCACTTCATTCTAATTTCTTTCCTAACCTAATGAGATGCGATAACCATTGATTTGTATTTATTTTTCTTTCCAAACGTTTGCAGTACCCGTAGTAAATTTTGAATTTAAATTAATAATAATCCCAAGGCTTATATAATGCATGTTTTATTGCTAGTTAAAAGTTTAAAACGAATAGTCGAATTGCTCTTAGTCTGGTGGTTAAGATGATCCAGCTAATGATTTGGTGTCAGGGTTCGATTCCTACCTGCTGCATAAAGGTAACTTAAAAAAGGGATTATAAAGATGAGATTTAAGTTATGAATCGGGTCTTATCGATTTAATTGTTGACAAAAAAAAGAAAGTTTAAAACAAATATAGAGATTAATGGAAAGCAACTATAGTGGCCATAAATTAACCAAAACTAAAACAATACTGGTCATTAATAGTAAATCTCATTCTTAACTTTAGATTAGTGACATTTTTATACACAAACTTAAAAACAATGCTAAAGTTTTTATACCATTAATCTATTTAAATAATTATTGTGAGCGACATTTCAAATTCTACATAAATAGTTTGGATTAAAAGCTAAAGAAAACAAATTATATTTAAAATTGCATGACACCATCTGTGTTAAGTGTTAACATTAAAGTTGTGCTAGAATGACACTATATACATAAATTCAACATTAAATTATATCGTAGACCACTCATTTATCAATCCTATATGTGATCTATTAACATTAGATTTGCCAGGTACCTATAACAGTCCAATATATGTTCACATGATCTGTTAAATCATTAGCCAACACTACATATGGTTTTTATTAACTCTTGATGTAACTGCACATTTCTAGATTATGATCTGTTTCAATCCCAGTCGTGATTAGTGTGTCAAGTCTAATGATTTAGCCGAAGCTCCTAATCTCTGGGCCTCACAACATCAACAAAAACATTGACTTCAAAGTCTCTACGCCACGCGTTAGCTATGTTACTTCTTCATCTGTCCATTAGTTTTATGTCTTTTCACACATTCACATGCCATAATAGACTTTCGAAATATGTTTACTTTCTATAGAGATTGTAATTTATAATTAGTCATGTCATTACTCGACAATGAAGTACTTACATGTCTTCCGATCATCTTGTCAAATGATTCATATCTTTAGTTCTGGTTGACAACAACACCAAATATTATGCTCATCTAATTTGACTTTCAAAGCTTTCCTTAACTAACCACGTAATTATAATAAGAGACACAATTAATATATTTTATACTCGACAAATCTTGTCCCCTTACTGGTGGTCGGCAAACTCCTACTGTGCTCCAAATTATCATAAATTGAATGATTTTACTATCCATTATATTTATATTGATTATTGACTAATAACAAATATCTTATCTTATCTAAAGACATCATCAGCGAGACATATCTACTTCCACCGAGGAACAATACCATTAATTACTTACTAATACAATGGGACCTATCCGAATAGACATTTTACCGTCGGATATTACACGTGTCAGAGTTGTGTAATGAAAAGGGTTTAGATGTAAATAAATCAGTGTTTGATGTTTGGCTTTTCACTTTTCAAGGATTTCCTTAGCGTCATAGAATCTTTTAACTTTTTATTAACCAACCACTGCCTCCACAAAACTCTTTTTACCACTTTCAAGTTAATACAAAAAATTTGGTCTAATATATATTGTTATTTAATTATTTGAATCTGATATAATTGTAAGCTAAGATATTTTTGGAAATAATCAAATTTATAAGTTTAAACTTCACCGCCATACTTATCCTTTAATCACGGAATGGTTTAATAAGAATGTCACTGTCAACGACATCTCAACCGAACAAATTAAATACTATATCATACTTCATTTGTATGAACTGGTGTTTAATCTCTAGGTTACCAGTTGCAGTTATTTTTTCGTTTTTTTAAGATACTAGTAATTCAAATAAAATCGACTATATTATAAACTGGTTTATTGCCATTGCCATGTAATTTCTGATTTCAATTGTGTTATTTCTGATCTTCAAATTAGTGAAAATTCCATCATTTAGTCTAGATTCAATTATATTTTTCTAAATATCGAGAAAACATAACATTTGAACTAAATTTAAAAACATGTTAGCTAGTGGTTAATTTAAATTAAAACATTTTAACTATATAGTATATTACCAAAGAACAATGCTTATCCAAACCAAAACCTAGGCCTCGGCATTCGGTTAAATGGTTTGGGTTCGGTTCAGAAAGTTTGAGTTCGAAAAATTTATAATTTTAAAAAGATAGCTGAATGGTAAATAACATATATTCGGTTCGGTTCGGTTCTAAGTTTGGATTTGGTTTTCAATTTTTTTATAAAATAAGTTATATTTGTGATCAAATTATTTTTTAAAAAGTTTTTAACAATAAAATGTAAATAAGATAAAAACAATTAATAATTTTTATGTAAAGATTGTGTATTTTGACATTTAAAGATATATTTCTATATTTTTAATTAAAATATTAGTTATTTTTATGGATATTGGTTAATTTTATTCGATTTCTCATAATTTGGTTTCAGTTCGGTTTAGAAAAAATTAATTCGGTAATGAAGATATCATTTTATTCGGATAATTTTATATATTGGTTCAAAATCGATTTCAGGAATATCGATTCACATTCAAAAAATTTTGTTCGGTTTGGAAATTATGGCCAAGTCTACCAAAACCAAACATAAAGTACAATATTTTGAGGCGTATATAAGTTTAATCTCAATCTAATGCTCCCAACATATATCTTAGTTTGTTCATGCTTTATGAAACACAAATTATAATACAACAAAATAACAAAAAAAAAATACCCATATATATATATGAAATAAGAAGACACAAGTACTTGTGAGTATGAAATTACTAATTAGTTTTAGTTGCTTTGCTTCCAAATCTATGGCTTTGATTAGTTAAAAAAATTTGATTTGCAAACGATATGCTTATTTTACTATCGATTAGTACTTCATTTGAAACGAGTGTTTGTAAATAATTTTTCAGAAAAAGTCGTTTGGATTTATTTTTGATCGTTTAAAAAGATCGTTTGCAAATAGAGCTTGACCGTCGTTTGTAAATACAAATGATCATTTATTTTACATTTTACATATAATTATAATTCAGAAACAAATATATAATTCATATTATGGTTTAAAAAGAAAAATCATTCGTTTATATTTTAAAAAATTATCATTTACTAATATAAAATATTATTTTAAATATAGTAATTGTATTCTCTATATTTATTTTTATATCAAAAATGTTAAACTATATATTTACACTATTTAACCAATATAGTGTTACCAATCAACATTAATTTTTAAACGATATTCGTTTGAAAACCTATTTTGCCAACCGCTACTTTTAAACGATCTTCATTTTAACCGCTTATTTTTTTTCAAATTATCGTTTCAAACGGTGATACCAATCGGATCCTATATAAACAATAACATGCAAAAACGGTTCTTACTATAAACGTCGGTTGCTAAAAGCTTATTCACATGATGGTGCATGCGTTAGGATTCTCGTCGTTGAAAAGGTTCATAAGCTTATCGTCTGTACTTCCCGGCTGGACCTGAGACTGTTCTGACTTCCTCACAAAACCTGCAGGAGCCCTCTTGTCGTAAACTCCTGCTGCGTACGGATAAGCCACCATTGTGTACGGAACATACGGCCATAGTTCAGCTTTCTTCTTCCCTGTGCTATGCACTGCCTTCAATACTTTTTTGGGATCCGCGTAACCATTCACTGTCACTTTGTTCATCTTTCTGTTCACTTCCACCGATTTCGCTCCTTCAAACAAAAAAGAAAGAAAAAATTTGGTAAAATATATATTAGTATGGCCGTATTTGGCTGATTTGACAGAAATTTGCGTAATTGTGGTTATTATTACTGTAGAGAGTCAAAGTTTAGAGTTTGTTATGCATAGTTTTCGTGTGGATGATAATTTACTTGTAACACAATTTATTATTTATCTTGCCCTAGTTGATACGAAAACCGAGTTGTGAATATGGCTCGAGGGATTTTTTTTTCGAGGAAGAGTCTGGGTCGAAACCCAAATCAGTTTCCAGGGTCTGTCGTAATCCGAATTTAAACATCTGGTGACCAAATGAAAATAATGAGCAATTTCATACTTGAAGGAATTGATCTCTGGTTTAGACGGCTAGACCAACACGACAACTTGCTCATCAAGTGAAAACTATGAGACTCGAGAGACTTGAGATATATAGAGGATGAAACCTTTAAGAGAAGAAACAGCGTTTTTGATTTTGCGTTCGCATCCGTCACAGTCAATCTTCACCTTTACATTTACTGTCTGCTCTTATTACAAAACAAAGCTCAATTAAACACTTAATAAATGATGAAACAAAAGCTAAACATCGTCGATATTTATGGAGTTTAATTACCTGCATGACTTTACGCTTCTTTCGTCTTTTTATTGAGACATTGAAATAGTTAGAGAAATATTCAGATAGAGGATCGAGAACTCCCATGTTTACTGTTACAAGCGAGCTCACAAGAGAGAGGAAGAGAAAGGAGAGCTAGTGATTAATCAAATGGGTTTCGTATATCTATCTATATATATAGGGTTTTAGGGTGTACGTAAATGTATAAGTTCCGAGTATTAGGTACCAAATAAAATTGATTTAGTTATTGATTGATTGATCAATTATTTAATATGATTAGGTGTAACGATAATTCTTTTAACTTTTGGAGTTATTCCTCTAATTTATAAATAAATTGATGTGAATTCCTCCAAAATATTTCTCGGCAGACAACGAGGTTGTTTCTTTCTCTCATCATGTCATTTTCTTCTTTTCTTAATGGTTAATTATTTATGTTATATACAATTAAAGAAAAGTTGATTATAGATCTGCTTTAACTCATGTATTTTATCTAGTAAAGAATGATAAAAATGAAAATATTATTTATAATTGGAAAAGGTTAAAAAAATATTGAAATTGGATACAGCCTGTTTTTTTACTATCTGACAAAATTCTTTTAGTTGGTTGGTTCTGGATTTCCAATTATATATTGCAAACTTGTGATGAAGTCTTTGAGTGTAACAATAATACTATATATTATAGAATTTGTTTTCCTTGTGAATTATTTACTTATGCATGAAATATCTGCAAATGAAACCATTTTGACTATGTAATAATCACTGCATTTTAAAGTCAAATTTGACTTTAATCATTTCTTGAAATCTTTGTTAATTTTGAGTAGCACGCAAGAGGCAATTATTGATACATCACATATGTTAAAATGGAGCCCACTTCCCAAAAATAAAAATAGAAATTAAAATTCATATATATAATTTATCAACCAAAACGCAGGAGATGCATGCGTTTTACATTTTTTCCCTATTCGATCGCGATTGCTTTTGTCATGGTAATTCACCCAAAGAACTTATTGCATAAACTGATATATGCATAGTCTTTATTTTTATTTTTAAATGTATTGTTTGTAACAAGATATCATTTGAGATTTTAATCTGCAATTGTCTATATGGTCGAACCTTAATTTTGCTTCTTTGGTTTATCAACCAACCACCAGACACACAGAGTATCTGTTCCATATCCGGCCCATTTAGGTTTCGATAATAGGCAGGATATCCACGGATATCCGGTCCATTATTTCATCCGATCCGTATTTGTATCTGTATCCATCGGATATTTAATTTTTTGATTCGTATCTGTATCCGTTTGGTCCGAATATCCGTGTTACGGATCAAAATTCGGATACGAATACAGATATCCGACGGATCACGGATCATGATTAACACCCCTAAAAAATGGTAGGCTTCTCTTAAATTAGGTGATTTTTTTTTGTTAATTTTTTGGTATGGTTACTTTCTTTATTTTGGTGCTATACGTGGCTATCTCACCAATTAGCCCTTCTTTTTACATGGATTAAGAAAAAACATATATTTTATTGTTAGATTCTATACTCTTTTTTCTTATATTTATGATAATTTTAGTGGACCAGCAATTACTATCAAATTATGTGATTTTTGTAGTCGTTGGTTCAACAAATAATTACAGCAATTAATGATTTAAGTTTTTGCTCGCTATTTTTCTAGTGATTTTTAGCGACTATATTTGAGAATTACTAAGATACCCACAATTTCCATAAAGAAATCACAAATAAACCTAAACGAGTTCTCTTCTTCTATGCTTACACTTCTACTCTCAAAGGTTCTTTTGAATTTCTTCTCTCCAATCTCTCTTACTCTGAAAAGTATCTACAACAATCTTTCTAAGCTTTGAATATCTCTCTCCCGTATATTCATGTAGTTTGAAGTTTGGGTAAGAATTAACCTAGATTGGTGAAATTATGGTTCTTCTTAAGAATAGAGAAATCACACCTTTTAAGTCTAGATCCTACTTGCGGACTTCATGGCTTAAGAATAGAGAAATCAGATTTTGTTTTGCAGCTCTTTCGGTATGTACCTTTATCAATCCAATATGTTTTTTTTGTCAGATTTGCTAAGTGTTATATACAGTTCTAGAACCAACTTTAACTCACTATTCTTTAGATTCTTGTTATTTTCTAACTAAGATAATCATTTCTCTGTTTTAATAAATGTTTCACAATTCATAACTTGAAGATTACCAAGATTATACATTTCGATGAGATGAACACTGATGATATAAGTGATTTTTTTTACTATTTTACTAATGATGTGAATGAATTTGTGTTTATTTTTATTGAATTTGGAATTCAGCAGATGAAAAATATTGTTATTTTCTTCAAGTATTTATTGATGAAAAATTAAAAAGGAACAAAACGAGAACATGATTAAATATAACTGCAAAAGTGTTCATCATAAGTTTGAAGAAAGATATGAGAACAAATATGATGTTTATAGAAGAACTTCCCAAAAGGGAAGAAGTTGATTCATAATAAAAATGGTATTGGTTAGGATTACGTGATAATATTGGATATGTCTAATGATTGATGGGATCAAGGAATAAAGGTTAGTCTCCTTTGTAATTATAAAATTGTTTTTTCACATTTTTTGTTTTAATCTTTATTATTTTTAATAGAATGTTTACTTATATGGTGTTTATTGAAATGGTTTAATGCTAGAAAATATAAAGACTTGCGTAAGAAGGTTGATATAGTTAATGAAACTTGTGTTGCATGGTGTACCATTATTGCACGTAAAAATGAGTAAAAATGAGCTAGTGGAAAATATGATGGAGCGACAAGAGCGTGAGAAATTTTTTAGTGTAATAAATACTCTTAATGGATTGTCTGGACTTAAAAGTGTGATCACCTCTTTATCATGTATTACTTGATCTTCTTTTATTTCATGCAATAAAGCTCAAAACATTACTATACCCAGAAAATCAAATTATGTATTTAGAACATAAAACTAGAATCAAAAATATTGATATTGGCCATATTTTATAGATTGTGTTGGATTATTTGGTAGTTCATCTTTCTAATGTAGAAGCTTATAAAGATGGAAAAACATAGCGTACAATTATTTTTTTGTTATATGTAACTTTGAGATAAAATTTATATATATGCATATATATATGAATGTTCTAGGTAAAACACATGATATAAAAGTTTTGACTCATTACGAAAATAAAGAAACTTCTTTTTCATATTTACATTTGAGTATACGATAAATAATTTAATAGACATTTGGAAAACGAAAAGCAAAAAAGATAATTTTACACTGTAAACATCCAAAATATGATTTGACTAGGATGATTAAGATTGTAACAATAACAACATTATACATAACTTTATACATGATTCATATAGAGAGTCATGATATTTATATTAGGAGATGGTAGAACATTATCAGACTTATGGTAATTAAAGAGAAAAAATGATGATGATCAACACGATAACCATATTTTATATGAGCCGACGAGTGATTGAGCTATGAAAATATTGCGAGACACATTTAGAAATGAAATTGGCACTTGATGTGGACTACCTTACTAAAAACTTTTGTTTTTTATAATATTGTGTTATGTTTAACCTGAATTATGTTTAAATATTGTTATGATGTGTTATATTATATATATTTTTTAATTTTATCATGAAATTTATGTTACTTATATAACTATATGTCAACTTAACTTTGTCATATTAATTGTGACTTTTAAAAAATTTCATTTTATAAATTTTAATTTAATGATTTTGTTGGATTAAAATTAGTACCAATACTTCTCAATTTAAGTTGACATATAAAATTTTTCCATGTATTTTCACATATAGTTTTTATCATAAATTAAATATAAATCTGAAATTTTTAAAACATAACTTACAACTTTTTTTTGCAACTACCAAAAGAGCAACACCACAACTAATTGCTACGACCAGTCATTGCAATCTGTTGCATCAACACGACCAATTACTGCAACTAGTCATTGTGATCTGTCATAACAACTACCAAAAAACAACACAGCTATGAATCATAACGATAGACAAAAAAATAACAAATCGACTAATACAATGATTGTGAAAAGAAAAAAAAACTTAATTTTTGATACGGTCGTGAATCGCTAGTTCCATGCTAAAAGAGCAGTGCTTATTTAATTATATTCCGACACAAAAACAACATGTGGTCACGAGAATACTTACAAAAAAAAATAGAGTGGATAAATGGGTTTGAGGTAGATTAAGTTGATATTTTGGTAAACGTCCCTTTATAACCTGTTTGGTTTGATCTTCTCTATTTCGTGGTGACGCAACTTCTGGAGAGTCCAGTAACTTGTTGATTTCATGTGCATATGATAATGATATATAAGAAAGCGATACAATCATAATATAATGGAATATCGCTTGTGGAAAAACATCATATGTTCAACTTTTTGAAACCTGGTCTTACGCATCTTATAAACATTATGTCATGTAATTTACGTATAAACTGGTCGATAATTTAATTTACAGAGTTTAAAATTCGTTTTATTTTGTTGATTGAGATTTGAGGTTTCACAAGTAAACAATTATTTACTAATTAGATATAACTTATAAGCATCAATTGGTTTTGATGGAGTCATGAATGAAGTCCATACATATAGAGTTATATCTTGGCAAGGGAGTGAAGCCCAAAAATTAAGGCCCAAAAGCCCAAAACCTCAAAAGAAGGACTTTTTGCTGAACCAGATTAGTCTCAAAATAGAGTTTGAGATGAAATTAAAGTACTTTTTTCAAATTTGAGTAAAAAATATATTTTTCAAAACCGACCTCAATTCATTATTCAGATATAAGTTACTGTATGAGATTGGATTAAGTAACGAATAAGCCAGGCTAATGAGATTCTGATGAAATAAGCAACAAAATCCTTCTTAAAAAGGCGGAAACAAACCCTAATTCCAAGCCTCTCCGTTGTCAAATTCCGATTTTTTTCCGGCGAAGATGAAGCGAATTGTGAGGATATCATTCACCGACGTTGAGGCGACCGATTCTTCCAGCAGCGAAGACGAATCGCCGTCGCGCCGCCGTGGGAAGAAGCTTGTTAAAGAAATCGTCATCGATCCTTCTGATTCCGCTGAGGTCGGCAAGACTCGGTATAAGATCAGAATTCCGGCGAGGCTTCTCGCTGCGAAATCGTCGACGGGGCATAAGAAGAAGTTCCGTGGGGTAAGACAGAGGCCATGGGGGAAGTGGGCGGCTGAGATCAGATGCGGTAGAGCTCACGGTGGTGGGAAATGTAAAGGAAGACCTGATCGTATTTGGCTTGGGACTTTTGAAACCGCCGAAGAAGCTGCTCTCGCTTACGACAACGCCGCGATTCAGCTGATTGGACCTGACGCGCCGACTAATTTCAGCCGCCCTGATGTGGATTCTGCGGCGGTGAAGCAAGATTCTGATGCTGGTGGCTCCGAGGAGACGCCTGATTCTGTGGTTTAAGTTTAACTAACATATAAGGTCGAATGGCCATGGCGGTTAGCAAAAAGGTTTCTATTTTGTTGATCGTCTTTGTAAATTGATCATCTTTCTGTTAACTTCCAAATTCCAACTTCTATTGTACATGTTGAAATTCTAAAGTTCTAATTTTTCTTTACAGATTCTTGCTTTTGAAAATTGTATACTGTGATCTGGTGATGTACTCTCTTTATTTGGAAGAACAATTGCTTGAAATGTTTTCGTCCTTAACTGAGACAATCCAACGTTGTTAATCGCACTCGCATTACTAATTACCTAATACTAGTCTCTTAAAGGCTATATACGGCTTGCTAGCAAGTTAGTAACTTCATGTTAATGACTGTTTCTTGTTAAAATCTTACTCTGTTTGGTCTTTTTGGAAAAATGATAGAATTTTGGACATAAAAATAGTTGTCAGCTAGGGATGTTGTACCGACCAGCCAATCTTTTATCTCGCGTGGGGACAGAACGGATTCCAAGGTTCTGAATTAATTCACTTTTGAGCCGGACTTCAGTAGGACCAGCTTTGTCAAAACCTTGATCCGGTCGTAGTTATTCAATTATATCATCAGAAACCTAAGCTGGTTGACAAAACCATCCGAAACAACTTTACCAGTACAAGTATATTGATCATAACTTGCTAGCCAATAAAACAAGCCGAAGCTCTCAACTACTCTGCAGTGTTTGGGATCCAGTAAGTAGAAACTTGAATTTTTTTTAACCTAAACAGTAAATGAAAGTACTTTCTTAACTGACAAAACCACGTCGTTAAATTGCAGTAAAACTTCGGCAAAACCCTTAGCTTAGCAGCAGTAGGGGTATTGAGAGTTTGAGGAAGACGAAAATGTCAAAGAAAGAGGATCTAAATCAATTTTTGATTGCTCATCTCAACACCATCTATGATACTCTTCAGGTATTCTTTCTTCTTACCGATTCTTGTTTGTTCTACTCTAATTCGTAAATAGACAAGGGTTGTGCTTAAATTTTGCAGTTGTTCGATCGAACAGCATCTCCTACAGAAGAGAAAATTAATTGGAACGATGTTCTTCAGATGTCTGATCACCTCTCTAAACAAGCCACCATAGGTTTAATTAGAACTTGGTTTTCTCTGTTATAGTTTCTCAATTCCTTCTTTTGTTTTGGTTTCTTCTTTTAAATTTGTGCTTTTGTTGTTTCTACTTATACTTAATAGTGGGAATGTTATGGACTGGAGAATCTCCAAAAGCTGAAGCACTTAAAGAGACGATAGAGTCTTACTTCAATGCTCTTCAAGGGTTTTTGCTGTGTTGCCATGGAAGCACAGTTGGTGCTGGGCCTACACTTTCTTCAATCATACACGTTTCTGTTAAGCAAATTGTTGATTCCAGCTTCAGATTATTGCAGGGTTCTGTTTCATTATACGGTAATAATGGAATGATCTATGCTGTTACTTAAGTACTGCTTATACTTTTCTCCCATTATTTTAACAATTTTTCAACGAATCGTATTTCAAACTGGTTCATTGTTTGATTTGCTTTCAACGGACTTTTAGTGAGTTCTTAACTGTGTATGATTTTGCGGGTGTTTTTTGTTTTGGTATATGTAATCTAGAGGGGTCATATGAAAAAGACAAGAAGCCGTCTATTCCGCAACTTTCAGGATTGGTTTGGGAGGCATGCTCTAGTTTCAAGAAGGTTCCTGCAACAAACATCACTGCGATTGGCAGGGCTATTACACAGGTTGCGGTATCCATAAAAGATGTTCTTAGGGAGATGAAAGAAGTGAAGCCAGCTTGTGCATCATCTGAGTGTGAGGCATCTGGTGATAACAACTCAGATGACGATTTAGGCGATGATTTGTCACCTGAAGAAATGGAAGTTGCTCAAATGGTTGCTGAGATTGTATCTGAGACGATCATGGTGATAAAGGAACTCATCCGAGTTATTACTGGGATGATTAAATTGGAAAATCCAAAGGATAATAGTGGGTTTGTGGATTCGCTTGAGAAGCTACTGAAACTGTGTCAAGGAACAGGAGTACAAATTGATGAGCTTGGTGCTTGCGTCTATCCACCGCAGGAGGTAGACAAGATGAAGCAAACGGTGAAAATAATACAAGGAAAGCTCAACGAAGTTGAGCGTCTAAAGAACTCTTCGGACGGCTTCTCAGGAGCTTGCAGGAAGCTTAGAAACTCGTTGAAACACATGGAAACTGAGTTGGACAAAAGATGTGAAGCTGAAGTAATTGTTGAAATGCAGAATGTTACTCTTGTCAGTTGAGAAAGTTTGAAAATTTGCAATTGAGGTTTCATTGTTTCAATTTGCTTCTGAATGAATGTCTCGTGTGTCTATTAAGTATTAACAAGCATGGCACATGTGTTGCATACACCTTAAATTTATAGATTTTGTTTGGGTTCATATCTTTTGCCAACTTGAAAAAGCAAGAATTTCGTTTTGGTAAACTATAGATTGAGATTAGATATAGACATGACAAGAAGATCATGTGAATGTAGCGAACTACGTGTAAGTAGGTAATACCACAAGAGAATGATTTTCAAAACCAAATAAAATGGCAAACCGGTGACATTTCTGGGTCGTGACTTAACCGGTCGAAACCTTTGGCTTTCTAATATTTTTAACTTCATATAGAAACATTTACAATTATAACAAACATAATTTTTCATAAATTTCTGTATGCAAACCGGAATTAACGGTTTTAACCGTGGGATTACGGTTCAAGATGTATTTTGGAAAAATTCAAACCGGAAGGGAGATTAAGCGAGGATCGAACCGGTACGGTTAAGAGTACATTGAGATAAACCCTTATTTTGTTAAGCTCCGGGAGATGATCGCCGACGCACGGGGGGAGAGATGGCACAAGGCTTCGTGGAAAATTAATGGCCGCTCCTCCTTCCTTGACTTGGATCCTTGGAAAAAATCCAGAAAATTTCGACTGTCTCTTGATCCATTCCAAGCTTTGGTTCCTATGTGTTCCTCTCTGTTTCCTCAATGATCCTATGTCTCCGTCTCTGTCTCAGAGCTTCGAGATCTTTCTTCTCTATTTCTACTGCCAACAACAACAATAGCGTCCCACGCTTCCTCTTTCGATTCTCTACTCTCCCTCATTGCGCTGCGTCATCATCTTCTTCGAATCTCGAGTCGTATTACGCTAATCTTATTTTGAGCTCCTACGAGGATAAGAAACCCAATACTCGCAAGTGGTCCTCTCATCAGTTTCGTCTCCTCTTGACTGATCCAGATTTGCTTATTAGAGTCCTTAATATGATTCGGGAAAAGCCCGTAATCGCGTTTCGGTTTTTCAAGTGGCTCCAACAGCAGAGCGATGTGAAGCAGTCGCGGCAAGCGTTCGCTGCGATGCTGGAAATTTTAGCTGAAAATGAATTGATGAGTGAAGCGTATCTTGTTGCTGAGAGGAGTATCGATCTTGGTATGCACGAAATAGATGATCTTTTGATTGATGGGCATATTGATAAGCTGATTGCTGTCAAGCTTCTGGATCTGTTGTTGTGGGTTTACACGAATAAATCAATGGTGGAGCAGTGTTTGTTGAGTTTTGAGAAGATGATTAGGAAAGGATTTTTACCTAGTGTTAGGAATTGTAACATTGTTTTGAGGGTTCTTAGGGATTCAAGGATGATGAATAAGGTTCGAGAGGTCTATGAAACGATGCTTGATCATGGTATTAGTCCAACGATTATCATCTTTAACACTATGTTGGATTCTTGTTTCAAGGCTGGCGATTTAGAGCAAGTCGCCAAGATTTGGTCAGCAATGGGGCGAAAAAATATTGATTTTAGTGAAGTGACTTACAATATACTGATCAGTGGATATTCCAAGAATGGTAAAGTGGAAGAAGCTAGGCGAATTCTTGGAGATATGCGAAGATCTGGATTCCCTCTCTCAACTTATTCGTTTCATCCGTTGATTGAAGGGTATTGTAAACAAGGCTTGTTTGATGAAGCTTGGGGAGTTACGGACGAAATGCTCAGTGCGGGTGTTTATCCAACCACATCCACGTATAATATTTATATACGCGCTCTCTGTGAGTTTGAAAGATTTGATGATGCTAGACGGCTGTTAGTTGGTATGGCAGCTCCTGATGTTGTGTCTTATAATACTCTGATGCATGGATACATCAAGATGGGGAAAATTGTAGAAGCTTCTCTCTTGTTTGATGATTTGCGAGTTGGGAATATCTGTCCCAGTATTGTCACCTACAACACACTAATTGATGGTCTGTGTGAGTCAGGGAACTTCGAAGGTGCTCTGCGGTTAAAAGAAGAGATGACAAATGAACTGATAGTTCCTGATGTGAAGACGTACACGACTCTTGTAAAAGGATTTGTTAAGAGTGGGAATCTTTCCATGGCTACTGAAATTTATGATGAGATGCTGAGGAATGGGATTAAACCTGATAGATATGCATACACTACAAGAATTGTGGGTGAACTGCAGCTTGGAGATCCAGAGAAAGCGTTTAGTCTGCATGAAGAGATGATGGCAAATGATCATCATGCTCCAGATCTGACAATCTATAACGTTCGTATAAATGGACTCTGTAAGCTTGGGAATCTGGAAAAAGCAATTGAGTTTCAGCGTAAGATTTTTAGAGATGGTCTTGTCCCAGATCATGTTACGTACACCACAATTATACGTGCTTATTTGGAGAAGAGCCGGTTTAAGATGGCCAGACACCTGTATGATGAAATGCTGAGGAAAAGGTTATCTCCCTCTGTGGTTACCTACTTTGTGTTGATTCATGGTCATGCGAAAGTGGGAAGGCTAGAACAAGCCTTCCAGTACTCAACCGAGATGAAAAAGAGAGGTGTTCGTCCAAATGTCATGACGCACAATGCTCTTTTACATGGCATGTGCAGAGCTGGCAATGTAGATGAAGCTTACAGATACTTGTGCAAGATGGAAGAAGAAGGGATTTCACCGAATAAATATAGCTACACTATGCTTATAAACAAGAACTGTGAGCTTGGTAATTGGGAAGAGGTTGTGAAATTGTATAAAGAGATGCTAGATAAAGAGATTGAGCCAGATAGTTACACGCATAATATCTTGTTCAAGCGTTTGGACAAAGACCACGCGTCACGAGAGGTTGAGTTTCTTGAAAGGATATTACGTAGTTGACGAGGAATCAAATGTGGTGACTTGGAATGATCATATATATTCATGGAGCTGGCCGATTTTGTCACTGAGTGCATATAGTCAATTTTACAATTACTATGCACAATCTAGTTGATGGCTCAGCTTGATTGGTATGTTCAAACTCTGTCACTTCCTTTTCACAAAGCTTCTTCAAATTCGTGATTTTTGATTGTAGTGCAGCTATACTTGTGTAGGGGAAACATACTCTGATGCTGAGCTATGGCCAGAATGGATCCAATGTTGTTGAAAATTCATTGCTTTAAGCTTCACTCATTCTTACACAGCAGAGGCAAGAGAATAGGAATAAAGATGACACATAAATGGTGTGATGATGCAAAGGAAGTTCACATTCAGTGAAGTAGATTCCTGTGTAATTGTTTAATTCTTTGTAACATTTTTGGGAAAAGATAAAAATATGAAATTATATATAAATTTCATTTTTTTGGAAGAAAAGCCAAAAAGACAAGGCTCTGCTTCTCTTTAGACTTTAAGCATGTTTTAGGTAAACATTAGAATTCCTCTGTGCTGTCTTGTTCCTTTCCACAGAGCCTTTTTTGTACAAATCATGCAAGACTGTTTATATTTTTTTTGGAACAAATAAAAATGAATACAACCCAAAGTTTACAGATTTATTGTTAGTATTTTTTATGTTTAAAATTTTTACTGTTACAAATAATTTTAATCAACAACAACAAAAAAATAGACGTTTCTAAATTTGGTAGGAGCAAACAAAGAAGCTTAAAATACGCCAGTGCTGGTCCCACATTTTTTGTTTGTCTTAACTCTGAGGAGGTTTCGAAACCCTAACCCCCCAAACAAACCATCATCATCTCTTTCACTCATCAAAAACCTAAACCCTAGAATGTGTATCGCTTTCTTTACCTGAATGTGCAATCAAAGTCGGCTAAGATCTATGGCCCTTGATTCTTCCGGAAAGCAATCTAAGCAGCAACAGCAGCAACCTCGAACCTCCTCCGGAAACGGTGAGCTTGGATTGAAACTTCGGAGATTCCCTAAAGAAGAGCATGAGCCTGAGAACTATGAAGATCTACCGTTGGATTTTACTCCATCTCTATTTAGCTCACTGGAGCGTTACTTGCCCGATCAGCTCCTCAATTCCACTCGCATCGACAAAGCTCGGTATATGAGAAAGCTTCTTCTTCGATACTCCCCTGACACTGAGCGAGTCCGGGTAAAGTTTCCGTCTTTTACCAATTTTTATTAGTTCGAGCTTTTGTCTGTGTAAATTGAGCTTGAATTTGTAGTTCATTTTCAGATTCTGAGGCATAAAGAATACAGAGACAAAATCTTGTCATCTTATCAGGTAGTTTTCTTCATACGAATTGGGAAATGAGTCTGCATCTTGAATTGGTCATTCGAATCTGTTTTGTTTCTTGGTAATCTGGTTTTTGCAGCGTCTGCATGGAGAGATCTATTCCCTTGACCCTGCAAGTTTCTTCGCGCCGTCGTTTCTTAGAGCTGTTAGTCGGAAGTCGGAGCAGAGTTTTAGAAGCATAATGGTTGAATCCTCTCCTGGGATTTTCACTTTTGAAATGCTTAAACCACGGTTTTGTGAACTATTACTAGCAGAGGTAGAAAATATCTTAAATGTTCTGGTTTTTGTTGTTTGTCACTGATAGCTAGTGCTCTTTGTCTTTTTTTTATCAAATTCCAATTATTTTCTCAGGTTGAACATATGGAGAAATGGGTTTACGATTTAAGATCCACTATAATGAGACCCAATACGATGAACAAATTTGGTGTTGTCCTTGATGATTTTGGCTTTGAAAGCATGCTCCAGAAGTTGGTTGATGACTTTATAAGTCCTGTATCTCAAGGTTAAGATTCTAACTGTGGTTGCAGATCTGGATATGGTTGTTGCAAGCTTACTTTTTTAATATATGTGCTCATGAGTTAGGTTTAAATCTTTTGTCAGTTCTGTTCCCGGAACTCTGTGGATCCCCTTTAGATTCTCACCATGGCTATATTGTTGAATATGGAAAGGATAGGGATGTTGATCTTGGTAAGTACATGGATGCTTTTCTACGGGTCTCTTCCTTGGTAATTGGGTTTGGAATGGTGGAACATTTTAAAACTTGCTTCTTGATTTTAGGGTTCCATGTGGATGACTCAGAGGTTAGTTTGAATGTCTGCTTGGGTAAACAATTTTCTGGTGGGGAGCTGTACTTTCGAGGTGTAAGATGTGACAATCATGTGAATTCCGAAAGCAATGAAAAGGTACTTGTGAAACTAACCAATTAAGCAGTTAGTTTAATCTATGAGTCATGCATTTTGTGCCTTTGTCTCCACCATTCTCCATGATTATAGTGGGTTTAAAAACTGATCAGCTTATTATGAGCACATACATAGTTTTGGTAGCCTTCACTCATAAGATTCTCTATAACTTCTGTATGAAATTTATAGTCATGTGAATTCAGAAAGCAGTGAAGAGATAATTGTGAAACAAACATTTAGCAGTCAGTGTCATTTATGATTGTTCATTTAGTGATTTGGTCTCAACCACAAAGATGTTTTAGAAATGATCATAAGATTCATAGTTTGTGTAGCCATCACTCATAAGATTCTTTATAACGTGTTCTTGTGTAGGAAGTTTATGATTACTCTCATGTACCTGGTCATGCCGTTCTTCATCGTGGACGTCACCGCCATGGTGCTAGAGCTACAACTTCGGGACACCGAGCCAACTTAATCTTGTGGTGTAGAAGGTAAAGTCTTTCAAGACCTTAAATTGTTATGCTACATCAATGTAAGATAATCTTCACCAGCCAGTGTGTTTACATCTGTTTCATGGAGATTTCGTATTTCCCTCTTTTCTCACTGTAGCTCACGTTTCCGAGAGATTAAAAATTATCAGAGAGACTTCTCAAGTTGGTGCGGAGTATGCAAACTTAACAAACAGAGAAAGCAGCGAGATTCAATTAATGCAACAAAAGAGGTATGTATATCAATGCTGCATTATATATAAGATGATGTGTAGTTTCTTACAAGCAATTGTTATCTTTGTGGATTGTGGTAATTTGCAGATTCTGGCGAGGAGAACAGCAGAGAAGACACTTGCTGAGCACGCTTTAAAATCATGTGCCGACTAAAGAAAAACATGAAAACTCCAATCTTCTTTGTATCATTAGTGGCTATGTATATAGAGGCAAGGGGAACCTTTTGTTTATTATAGCCAAAATACCTTTCTCCCGGGGTAAATTTTGTTCCATTTTTTAGATTGCTGTAACAATAAATTTATTCAAGTGAAGTTAATTTACATCAAAATTTCGTATTTATATAATGGCATCTCTTGGAGACTTTGAGAAGCTATTAGAGGTCTCTGATATTGAGAGAAACTGAATGATCAAGGTAGTTTGTAAAACGATTAGAAAATCAAAGTATTTATAACGATGATATTAACAACAATAACCAAAAGAGAACACTTTTTTTTTTGTCACTATGTAACAATGCTTATTACTTTTTAGTATTTATTATCACAAGCTACATAGAGAGAATTGATCTCATACAAATAAATATAAAAAATCTGCTTAAAAGAATAAATGATGTGACCGCATCGTGGATCATAAGATCAACACTCCATATGCAGGAAGAACTTACATCTTGTCACCGTGAGAACTGCGAAACTAACAACATCGGTGAAACAAAATTTAGACAACTCAAATTTCCCTTCTGCTCTCTTTAAGCGTTTTATGCAACTTGTTAGCTTGAGTCAAAACACTCTCTTGGTCGAACAAAGCTGACACAACCGCTACGCCTTTTAGATTTGGTGCATTGATCTGCATAACAGTCTCAGCGTTTGAGATTCCTATGCCTCCAATGGCAACCACTGGTAATTTTGATGCCTCGCATACAATTTTGAGTCCATCAAGTCCTATGGTACGATTATTGGCCTTAGTGTTCGTTGGGAAAACTCCTCCGGACCCAATGTAGTCCGCACCATCTTTCCATGCTTGATGGGCTTGTTCTGGTGTCTTACATGATACCCCAATGATCTTATCCGGGCCAAGAAGAGACCGAACTAGATCAACAGGCATGTCGGATTGACCAA
>OY986993.1:16041710-16149845 GCA_963920545.1 Lepidium didymum | reverse complement strand
GGGACACAGAGTATAGTGGCACAAATTGACGATTTCTTTGATGAAATTGTTGAAGGAAGAAAAAAGCTTTTGGATTTTTGCAGCCATAGATGAAATCAAAAGCTGACATTTTGTTCAGTTTCAGTTTCCAAAATAAAAAATGGGTAGAGTAGGCTTTAGATGAATCAGTTGGTAGGGAGTTGTTGTAACTTTCTTTTTTTATTTCTTTTTTGTTATGGAATTTCTTTTTTGGAATTTTAGATTATTGTCAATCCGCTCTATTTTAGTACTTTGATGTTTAAATATATAATTCTACAAATGGAGTTATTCTCTCATTCATATCTAAAGTAATTGTCTCCTTTTCAGTTTTGGTGGTTCCAGTCGTTGAACATGTTTGTTCTTCTGGAAGATTTCAAAATATATAAGTTCAATATGTGTTTGATACTTCAAAAGTGCAAAGATGATATTTAGAAAGTGATTTAATGCTTAATATAAATAAAATCTTTGACAATTTTTAGGTAGCTACATTTTGGGTGCTTGAGTTTGAGTTTCATTTTTAGTACTTTACTATCCGGTAGTCGTGGATTCTTTCCTTGACAATTTTATCGACAAAGTTCGATCTATAATTAATCATTAAACTTTTAATAATAACACATGAGAAAAACCGACTTCTTATAGTCAAATTCAAGTGGAGAAAGTAGCATATGTGGCATGACCAAAAATACTTTCTCCCAATTTTTGTGTTGTTGTTTTCGAATAATTCTAATATAATTTTATTTTCTAGTAATAAATGAAAACAATTTTTTCGTAGATATAATATTTTTACGGTATTTATATGAACTTATCTAAAAGTATTAGATTTGTTGTGGGTGTAAACTGTTGATTTAAGAACTGTAAATCACACTTAAACAAAAGCTCAAAGCTTTGATATTTTTATTGATGTAGAGCAAATGACTTAAATAGCCTAAAAAGAAGACAAAGTCTTCTACATAATACTGGAATGAGAAACTTACGGAAACAGACCTAAAATAAAGGAAACAGAGCACTAATTAACGAACAAACTTTGACTCCAACAAACTCGGAGCCTTATTTGAGACCACTACTTGACTGAAGACCAACTCAAACTCAACAATGCTTCCCCTAAACTAAAAGCGGTAGCTTCAGTTTACTCTCTCACATACACCAAGCTTCTCTCTAAGCCGAGCAAACACTTCCAACTTCAATGGTTTAGTTAGAATGTCTGCAACTTGATCATTAGTCCCACAGTGAATCAGCTTAACAACTTCGTCTTTGGTGAGATCACGTAGAAAATGGAACCTAACGTCTATATGTTTGCTGCGACCGTGTAGAACTGGATTTCTTGATAGCTTAATGGTGGAACTGTTATCACATAAGATCGTAGTACATGTTGACTGCACTGATCCAAACTCTTCTAAATTTCTCCTCATCCACACGCATTGACAAGCACAAAATGCTGCTTCAATAAACTCCGCTTCAGTTGTAGACAAAGTCACAACATGTTGCTTTTTTGATGCCTAAGCAACAACTCCACCACTCAGCATAAACACATAACCACTTGTACTTTGCCTATCATCAACGTCTCCAGCATAATCACTGTATGTGTAGACAGTCAACTTCCCTTCAGCTTTTCTCTTATAAAATACACCAAACCCCATAGTTCCTTTGATGTAGCGAAGTACTCGCTTTGCAGCCTGCATATGTTACCCTCTTGGATCTACCATAAATCTACTCAAGAGACACACCACATACATCAAATCTGGTCTTGTGGTAGTGATGTACATCAAACTTCCCACGAGCCGTTTGTATAGCGTAGAATCAACCTTGTCTCCATCTCCTTCTTTTTATAACTTCACTTCTGGCACAATTGGATTTTTAACTTCATTACTATTTCTTAAGTTGAATCTTTCTAGAATCTCACCTGCATATTTCCTCTGATGAATAAAAATTCCTTCTTCATCTTGTGTTACCTCAACTCCCAAGAAATACTTCATTTTTCCCAAATTTGTCATCTCGAATTCTTCCTTCATTGATGATTTAAACTTCTCAAGCATTGATTCATCATTTCTAGTAAATATTAGATCAATAACATAAAGAGAAACAATGAGAATCTTGTTACCTTCTCCATTTTTGACAAAGAGTGTATGCTTATACTCACATCTACGGAAACCTTCTCTTACAAAATAGGTTTCTATGCGGCTGTACCAAGCTCTAGGAGCTTGTTTCAAGCCGTACAGTGCCTTCACCAGTTTTTAGACTTTGTGTTCTTTCCCTTTCTTTACATAACCTTGTGGTTGATCCACAAAAATGTCCTCTGTTAGCTCTCCGTATAAGAACGCAGATTTCACGTCAAGTTGATATACACACCAGTTCTCTTGAGCTGCTACTGCTAGGATCATGCGGATGGTATCCCATCTTGCAACTGGAGCAAAAACTTCATCATAGTCTATTCCCTCTTCTTGTGCATAACCCTTAATGACAAGTCTGACTTTGTATTTGTCGACTTCTCCTTTCTCGTTTAGCTTCGTTTTATATACCCATTTCACCCCAATCTTTTTTGCATTTGATGGAAGCTCTGTAAGAAACCATGTGCCATTTTTCTCAATTGACTTTAGCTCTGTCTCCATGGCTTTGACCCATTTTTCTTCTTTATTCGCCTGATCAAACGTTAGAGGATCATCATCTGCTGCAAACATTATGAAACCAACTTCATCTTCTCCTTCTATTCCTTCACCAGTTTCATAATCATTAAGGTAATTCGGTCGTCTTCTGATTCTCTGGATCACCAGAAATGGATTAGTCTAAAGCGTCTGTGTATTTCCTCCACCGGTCTGCTCTGTTTCAGGTTCCTGAGTTTTATTTTCATCATTTTCTTCTCCTTTTGAATTGTCGTCTTCCCAGAATAGTTTTTCATCTTCTGAACTTTCATTTATCTGTCCCCAATCCCATCATTTTTCTTCTTCAAAAATCACATATCTGCTTGTTATCACCTTTCCAGTTGTCGGATTATATAAACGATACCCTTTTGATTCATTGATGACACCAATCAACACACATATGGTTGATTTATCATCAAGTTTCTTTCTTTTCTGGTTTGGAACATGAACATGTGCAATGCACCCAAAAACTCTAAAATAATCATCCATAGGCTTCACACCGCTCCACATCTCCTCAGGTGTTTTGTTTTGTGTCACAGTTGTGGGACTTCTATTTAGCACATGAACAGCCCACCTAGCTGCTTCAGGCTAGAACTTCTTGGGAACTCCCTTATCATTCAACATACAACGTACCATATTCATTATAGTTCGATTCTTACGCTCTGCCACTCCGTTTTGTTGCGGAGTGAATGCAGTGGTCAGTTGTCTACTTATTCCGTTTTTTCACAAAATTCTTTGAACTCGTCTGATGTATACTCTCCACCCCTATCAGTCCTTAGACAAACTAGAGATTCTCCAACCTCTCTCTCTACATGACTTTTAAATTTGTAAAGAAAGCAAAAGGTTTAGATTTCAAAGATAAAAAAATATATCCACACCTTTCTGTTGTAGTCGTCAATGAATGTGAGAAGATATCGCTTATCACTCCTTGAAGTTGGAGAAATTGGTCCGCATATATCTGAGTGAACCAGTTGCAGTTTCCGAGTTGAACGCCATAAGGTTTTCTTTGGCATACTTTCTCTGTGTTGTTTTCCTACCAAGCAATTAATGCATTTTTCTGCTTCCTCTGTGCTGAGATACGACATTCCTCTCACCATGTTTTGATGTTTTAAAGTTCTCAGACCTTTGTAATTTAAGTGCCCATTCCTCTGGTGCCAAAGCTGCAGCTCATCAATTGAGGTGGTTTTCAAACATGTTTCTGTTTCATCCTTGTTGCGCCTGGTTGCCATGATTTTAAACAATTTATTTACTGTCATCTGAGACTGTATGATAAGTCCAAACTCAGAATGATAGATTTTGCAAGTTTTATTCTGAAACAAGATCTCACACCCTTTCTGCACGAGCTATCCTAGACTCACCAAGTTGCTTGTGAGTTCTGGAACCAAGTATACATCTGAGATGATGTGTGATCTTCCATTTACTAACATGTTCACATTTCCTTTCCCAACTACAGACAACATATAGTTGTTTCCTAGTTTCACTGAGCATCTAAAGGATTCATCAAGCATTGAAAAGCAACCTTTATCACTGCACATGTGGTTGGAGCAAACAGAGTCTAAGTACCAAGCTTCTTCTTTCTCTTCTTTTATTGGTGAAAAGGCCATCAGAAGAACATCTCCTTCATCTTCATCTGCTTCAGCATAATTTGCTTTATTTCCTTCTTGACATTCATACTGGAAATGCCCCAGCTTATGGCATTTAAAACACTTCACTGTTGCCTTGTTGAATCTACTTCTCTCTCTTCCTCTTCCAGAACCTCTTCCTCTGCCTCTACCTCCTCTTTCTTCATACGACACCTTAAGTAACTGCTCTTCTGCTCCATTACTGGGACGTCTCATCTTTTGCTCATGTACCAGAAGTGAACTCTGCAACGTATCCACCGACATGGTGTTGATATCTTTGGATTCTTCAATGGAGCAAGACGATGTAGTTGAAGTTTTCTGTTAAGGTACGTAAAATCTTCTCCACAATCTTGACATCTTGCATGTCATCTCCACAGTTTCTCATGTCATTTGCTACCATCATTACTCTCGTGAAATAATCAGAGACTGATTCCCCATTCTTCATCTCAAGCAGCTCAAACGTCCTTCTCAACATCTGCAACTGCGCACGCTTTACTCGAGCATTGCCCTGATATTTTGTCTTCATGGAATCCCATAGTTGCTTCGAGGTATCCTTCAATGTAATTGTTTTTAGAATAGGTTTTTCAGTCGCGCTGAATAAATAGTTCTTCGCCTTAAGATCTTTCAATCTCGCTTCAGCAAGCGTCTTCTTTTGAGCTTCGAACAAAATTTCTTCATTGGCTGGTTCGACAAATCCTTCTTTCACTACACCAAAATACTCTTTTGATCTCAAAAGATTTTCCATCAGGAGACTCCAATGATCATAATCCCCATCAAACCTAGGTATATTCGGTTACGCAAAATTACCAGAATCACTCATTTCACTCCCCATGTGTTTACTCTTTCTCACACTCGTGTTTCCCTTAACCCACTAAAAACCAAGGCTCTGATACCAGATTTGTTGATTTAAGAACTGTAAATCACACTTAAACAAAAGCTGAAAGCTTTGATAATTTTATTGATGCAGAGCAAATGGCTTAAATAGCCTAAAAAGAAGACAAAGTCTTTTACATAATACTGGAATGAGAAACTTACGGAAACAGACCTAAAATAAAGGAAACATAGCACTAATTAACGAACAAACTTTGACTCCAACAAACTCAGAGTCTTACTTGAGACCACTACTTGACTGAAGACCAACTCAAACTTAACATAAACTTCAAACAAGAAACTAAAACATCAAAATCGAAATTTGAAAACGACAGAGAAATTGTTGATCCATTTTTACCAACATCACAATATCATTAGAGTACCAGAAGCTAAACAAAGATAAAGCAATTGGTCTTAATGGAGTGTTTGTTGTCATTTTGAGAGTTGAAGAAGAAAAAAGTAAAAATGAATGTAGTCAATGATCAAAACTGGAAAATCTATTTGAGTTGATTCACATACGAGGTGAAAAGAAAGGAGACTAATATTTTTGAAATTTTGTGGTTGATTAATCAAGAATAATGATGAAAATGGATCCTTTGTAAAGCAAGATTTTTCTTTTGGCACTCTCATCTAAATATATGCTTTGGGCACACAATTTGGTGGCTTTATTTGTGTCAACAATTATGATTATTATTACCAATTTCACACCCTAAATCCATCCCCACCCACTGTTTTAAAGCACTCCTTGTTTACTTCTTTAAGTTTCTAATTCTTATTTTAATATTTGATTTACACTCATTTTTGCTTTCTCCTTTTTTTACCCAAAATTAACATCTTTTTGTGTTTCTATGAAGAATCACTTGGTATATGTGTATCAATCAAGTAACAAATGTGTCATTTCCCATACTATTACCTCTCTCAAACACTTGATTTTCAATAGAAAATAGTTGAATCCACTAGAGAAGTGTTCTTACATATATAATTATATTCTGTGAAAAAAGTTTAAATGAGACATAATAATTCATTTTAAGCCAGTTTTATAGCTGGAAAATTCTTCAACTATTTACTCTGTCATAACAACAAAATTAGTCTAGAAAGCATGTTTATTTACTATTAATTTGTAAGAAAATCAGAATTGTTATCAACAAGTAAGAAAGAGATCCTTGTGACTAAACCCTTTTCTTCTTCTCTTTAATTTGTATTTGTGTTTGTTTACCTCTTGCGTTTTCTATAATTTAAATTTCATTATAAGACTTTGCAAAACAAATTAAATAAGTAATGATATAAAAGATAGTTTTATATAGATGTGGAGAGAAGTCATAATCAAAACCAAAAAAATTACAGAATCCAAATGCTTTTAGAGACTCACTAGAATTACATGCTTTGGCTCCTCAGTAGTACACCAACTTTTTCAGCTCATTTACCAAATATCGTTACCACTTACACAAAAATAAATGAAACAATATTCATAAAAAATAAATAACGGAAGTTTCATGTTACACCATCTATATGTTGATATCGTAATGTAATTACATCATAATCTAAAGTTCTCAACACAATTGTACAAATTTAATGGTTTGAGTCTTAACCGTATTCGAGACTTAACCGACGAACTGTTTCGCCTACCGACCCAGACCAAATTGAATACGCAGACCCGAATCGTCAGCCCATAATCTGCTTGTCGTCTCAAAGAAAATCAATGAACCCTAATTTCAGTACACCAGAAAATCAAACAAATCGAAGCAGAGCAACGAGTCTGGAAATTCTCGTCGATCATCATCTAGTTGACCTTGGAACCAAATTGTGGATGTTCCAAAATGATGCTGGTGTGATGAAAGTATGGTTGTAAAACTCTCGAAATAAGAGAGGAATCCTTACATGAGATTTTTTCGATGTTGTACTCTGGTAATTGATAATCTTTGTTTTAACATTTTTATTAACATCTGATTGGGATTGTGATATCGATTTTATTGGTAAAAATAGAGTGATAATCATGATTTTAAGTAGGTTGATGATGCAATGCTAGAAGAGGTAGAAGCAATGAATTCAAAATTTGTGAAGCTTGATGAAATGATGAAAGAAATATCGAAACAGAATCTGGAGTTTGAGAAGGTGATTAAATAAATGCAAAGGCTTGAGAAAATGCTAATAGAGAAGATGGAGACTGTGATAGTTGAGTCGAAAAACAAGACCAAGATAGCGATGGTAATCTCAATTGGTGGTATTGTGATCATGGGTTTGGTTATCAAACTGTTTGTTTAGTCACGAATCTAACTACGAATGTTTAGCTTTTGTAATGACATGAATGTTGATCTTTTGTTGATCTTTTAGTCTCTGTAATGAAAACATGATGAGTTTTTGATCTTTTGGCAACTGTTTGTAGGTTTTGGTTTCTGATTCAAATGAAAACATGATGCAATTGCAGGTTTTGGTCTCTGATTCAAATGAAAAAACTGCAGGTTTTCGTCTAATAAAACTGATGCATTTGTTGTAAATACAAGAATGAAAATCAGTATGAAAAAGCCTATAACAATTAGATTAAGAGAAATAGCCGATGATATGTTTCTACAACAAGACAACAATGAAAAACCTGCAACTGCCTTGTCAACCAATCTGATTTAATTTATAAGTATCAGAATACACAACATCATTCCAAAATGAAATAAAACAACAAAAACATGCTACGTAACACACTTCCACTAATGAAGCTGTGTCACCGTGCCCTGTGAAGACTCCAGATTGAACCACCAGTTGTGTCACTGTGCCCTGTGAAGACTGAGGCTTGTGGTATCTAGCATTGTGGTTGGTAGCTCCACAAACACCACAATGCATTACCCTCTTCAAAGCTCTTGACTTCCCTTTCAGTGGAGATTTATTAGTCCCGCGTTTCCTCTTATCTTTGTTGTTCCTATTCTTTGGTCTACTAGGCATTAAATGCGAAGAAGATGCGTGCACATTAGGTGCATCTGTAGAAGGCCAAAACTGAGGACCTCTCAATGGACTATACCCTCTACGTAGTTCATTCTCCACATTGAAGTCTGGAACCATTGGCAAACATATGCTTCTGGTAGCAGTTTCTTGTGCAAAATCACACCATATGCATGTACACACGGGATACCAGAGATATCATATGCTCTACATGTGCAAGTCCTTCTATCTATGCTCACCTGATGGTTGCTACCTATACTCTCCACTTCAAACATTCGTACTTGGAAACACCTTACATTCCGCATCCTTTTTATGCTTTCTAGCTAAGTAGCTAGCAACATATGGTGTACATAATCCAGTATGCCTATTAGATATAACAGATCGGGTGTCTATACGTACCATTACAAGTTTTCTGATGGTTTCCAGCATAGGTACAAGTGGCTTTCCCCTTGCTTTGACAATAGAGGCATTGAAGGACTTAGTCGAGTTGTTCTCAACATCTTCACAGAAGCTTCCAAGGCGGTAAAAGGCTCTGCACAAACTTCTTGGGTTCTCAGCTAAAACAGAGTCATAAACCTGCTTGTCGTAATTCTCAATGCGCTCCAAGTTAGCTGCAAACTCAACCTCGTTATAGCTCCACGCTAAGTTCCATACTAGTGGCTTCATCCAAGGTTTCTTCCCATGTGTTTTCTTCAAGTTAGCATAAATATGGCATACACACGCCCGATGTTCAATCCTTGGAAGCTCCAAGGTAACAACTTTAATGACTCCCTATCAAGACAAAAATAAACAGATTTACATTAGCTATTGAAAACACTAACCACTGACAAGAATAATAAGCTATACAAGGGACCACAACATATTTAAATGACCAACCACCGACAACATTGAGTGAATTTAGACATAAATATAAAACAATATAAGGGACCACATACCTTTTGTCGATCTAATATAATTACAAAACTATCACCATCCATTAAAACTAAATCATCTCTTAGTTTCCTCATAAACCATGTCCAATTTTCATAGTTCTCCACTTTCACAACAACCCATGCTATATGATAAATCCTATTATCTGCATCTCTACCTAGGGCAACCAACAGCTTTCCTTTCATCTTCGACTTAATGAAGCATCCATCAAAACCTATTATAGGTCTACAAGTCTTCTTCCTTTCATCTTCGACTTAATGAAGCTTTCCTTTCATCTTCGATTTTTTTTTCTGGGTTCGAAATTCTGATTTGGGATTTTATTTTCTAGGTTTAAATCACTTAAACGGGTAATTGATTCGAAACAGGTCTCCAGTCGAGTCTCCAAACGGGATTTTTTTTTCTGGGTTCGAAACAGGTCTTCAATCGGATCTATTTTAGGTTTATTATAGTTAACAATGGATTTTATGGTTTAATCGTACGTCTGGTACACAGTAAACTATTGATTTCCGACCTATCTAACACGTGTGTGGAATTAAATTTCTGAACACTTATTTTAAGTGCAATCACGTTGAAAATTTTAAATTATGGTGTAATTAAATTACGATGAGTAAGCGGTTCTTTCGGGCGAGAAGCAGACCGGGCCCTACGGGCGGGCATCTCCCGCAACGAAAGCTGCATAGTTCGCCACCACCCGAAAAGTAAAAGATTAGAGAGTCCAGGCTAAAAATATACATGATGTAATTAATGATATGAAACTTCTACCAGTCTCGTAAACAAATTATGTATATTCCTTTTGCCACAGTTGTATTTATTTTTTATTTTTTTCCTCTTCAAGAATATAATGATTTTCTCGAAGGAAAATAGCAATGATTGAGGTCAGAGGCAAGTTTTCCTCTTGTTACAGAAATTATGTGTTCCCCAACAAATAAATATCCTGAAAGAACATTATTCCCTTTTCTATAATATCAACTGCATTACAGATATTTTTTTAGAATTTGTTTTTTTTTCTTCATTGTGTTCTATTATTACCATTTGAAAAGAACATAAAGGAATGCACTAATAATACCCAATGTTTATGTACACAAACATTGAAGAACGAATACCATACCAAACACAAAAGTTTGTTTCTCCCCCATCACGTATTGATCTAAGTTTATCAAATTTAGGGAATTTTGATATTGTAAAATAGAGAAATGGGTGTAAGAATTTAGATTACCATTGCTACAAAAAAATGAGAGAGGTTGAGTTGTCTAGTTCTTTAGGTTGACTCACATCTCAACCGCATGCATTGCAAACTGAGTATCAAAAGCCTCGACTTGGTTCCGAAGATCTGCAGTGTCTTTACAGTGCTAGATGCTTCGAAGTGGATCCTTCTGCAACTTCTCGTGTTCACTTTGTGCAGCATTTGCTATTTAAGCAGCACTATATAGAAACTCTGCCATTGTCTCAAAATCTGATTCTAAACAACCTCTTGAGGTCATAGCCGGACTGCCTGAGACAGATGCATGATCCCACGTCAACAAAGTAGACAGAAAAACAACTTAAAGCGCACTAGTTTAAGTTTAGTTCCAGAGTGTAATGTTTCCGTAAGAGTTTGATTTGCTTACCTATTCTAACTCCTCCCAGAGAAATAACACCGTTTTCATTGAAAATGGCGACTTTGTTGACCGTGATATGGCACATCTCGCATACTTTCTCATACACCTTGCCTGAAAATCACAATGCCGAAAACTTAAGTCGCATGTGGACACACAGCTAGAACATATGCATCGTACATACGTCTAAACATGTAAGATTATGATTTTGGGAAACTAGACAGATTTTCATAACGATCTCAAACAAGTTTGATAATAGATTCCAGACTTATCATCCCCATCAAACTAGTCATTTGGGCTATCCACAACCTAGAAAGCTGAGATATACTAGAAACTCAGCCTTCCCTTAGCTTGGTAAAACTATGCTTATAGACCCCCGAAAACTGGTTAAGCTGATGTAATACCGTGGAAAATCAAACAGTTGCAATGCCACCAATATCTTGTATGAGGCATACATTTATATCACATAATGCAATTATTTTCCTCTAAGAATAGGAGGAACAAATCACATACCTGTCAAGCCCAAAGGAGTCAGATCCCAGAGAAGCAAATCATTATCGGTGCCACTTGTTACCAACTTGCACTTTTTGCTTATCAAAGCAGATGCTAAATCCCTAGCATTTTTTTTACATGTCGCATGTATAGTTTATACTCTGGTGAAGCAGCCTGCTTGAGGGCACAGCTAGAGCCGCTATATGGTTATTGTGAGGCCCCCCTTGCAGCGATGGAAAGACATAAAAGTTGATTTTTTCTTCCATATCATACTGAACATTGCTCTCACAGTGACTACGATTCATGCTTTGCTTCTTGGGCTTCAAACCTCTTCTATAAAATATAATACCGCCTCTAGGTCCACGGAGTGTGTCGTTGAGGTAACAATATCGCAATAATCAAATGGATTTGGACTTTCCTACAACATTTAGAGAAACCAATCAAGATGATGGAAAGAAAATTAGTGTCAAATCACTGAGCAAGACAAAGATCATATGCTTAAGTATCAAGTTTAGTGACTGATGCCAACGAAAAAACAATTCACAGCGCTATATGGAGAACGAAAGTGAACATACCTTGGCAGCCACAAGACCGCTTATTTGTGCCATGTCAAACATCAAAACAGCTCCACATTTGTCTGCAATATGCTTAAACCGAGGGAATTCCCAGTCCTCTCGGATATGACTCCCACCACAAATAAGTATCTTGGGACGATAGTCAAGCGCCTTTTCCTCAAGCTTATCATAATCAATTTTCCATGTACGAGGGTCAACCTTATAGGGGAAGCTCTCAAAGAATATAGATGCACCAGAGACTTTCTTTCCACATGGTGTGTAATAACCGTGACTCATGTGACCACCTGAGGGAGAATCCAATCCCATAATTCGTTCACCGGGCATCAAAAGACCAGCGAAAACAGCAAAATTGGCGGATGTGCACGAATAAAGTTGCACATTAACTCCCCATTTCTCATGATGAAGTTCAAAGGCTGCAAGCGCACGCTCTTGGCAAAGAATCTCAATCTGATCAATATATTGATTCCCTGTGTAGTATCTAGCTCTCCCGACATTCCTTCCGAATACTTGTTAGTCAAATGACTTACCAACTTCCATTACTGCCTTGCACACGAAATTCTCAGAAGCTATAAGCTCAATGCCTCTAAATTGTCTCTGCTTTTCCTTTTCCATGAACTCAAAAAAAATTCAGGATCTGCTTCTTCAATCGACTGATTACCCCACGCTCTAACGGCAGCTCGTCTACGTTCAATCGCAGAATCAGCCGCAAATCTCTTACCAGGACTTGATGATGACATTGAATTGGAACTTCCACCTCTACATCGTTTCAACTTCATCGGATGACCCAAGAGGATAAATTGCTTCTCTTCCCTTTGATCATCATTACCATCTTCAACGTCATCTTCTTCCTCGACGACCCGATTACACTATCCGATGTAATCGAATCTCTGCTCAAGCAACTGAAGCGGAACATGAGGCATCGAATTAGGCGAATGACGGAAGCTGGAATCAATCTGAAGAGTGATTGACTCATCAGCAATTGGGATTCTCAGAGGAGGTAAGGGCAAAGCGTGGGAGTTACCGAATTCCAAAGAGAGATCGGATTGAACACTACGGTCCATAAGCACAATCTAAAGACCCAAAATTTCCAAAAATCGAAATGATAAAATGATTAGAAATGGTTTCTGGAGGATGCTAAATCGAATTGCTTAGCTGTAAAAGCAACAAAAACAGCGACAACAGTTCCTGAAGAAGCTACAGCTAAAACAACGAAATCTTCCTCTATGATTCTCTACAGACAAGGTGGAAGTTTCCATCCAAATTCACCAGAAACCCTAAAAATATCAAAATCTAAAGGAGTCGAATTTTTTTCTCTCTCTTCGGATGAATGATGAGAAGAAGAGAATTTGAGAAACAAACAAAATAAGGAATAAAAGAAAAATGGAAATTGAGGGGGCTACCGGCTGAATAGGTAAAGACGGCAACGTGAGTAATTGACGCAGGCTGCGACAATGCCTCGATATTCTTAGTTGAGATTAAAGTGACTAAGCTAATATTAGTGACTTCAATGCTCCTCTACTCTCCTCTACAAAATTTTGTCATCTTTTAATTTTGAATTAATTAAATAAAAAAGAAAAAATATATTTAGGATCCAAAATATTGGTTAGTGAAAAATTAAATATACCAATCAATTGAAATCTGAATCAAACCAACCAATCCAACCCAATTCAATCCCATCTAAATTTAACGTGACTTGTACAGAAACAAAACAAAGAAATTTGCAGTGATATTCAATCCCATTCACGGCGGTGATCCCGATGATCCTTCCCCTCGCAATTCCCGGTGACGATCTTCACCGCTGTAATTTTTTTCTTCACGGTGATATTCAGTTATCGGCGCGACGTCTCTTTTGCTGTTCGTCACAACGATGTTTGGTACAATATTCATGTTCGTGTTCTTCAACTGATTGAAAGTGATTTGATTCAAAACAAGTCCTATATAAGAGTGTGAGGTACAATATTCGTGTTCTTCAACTGATTCTGGTGATGTTTTATATGGCCCGATTTATATTGAGTTGAATACAGATTTACGTAGTATTGGTTTCAATATTAAATGTACAAATGTACAACTAGTTAAAATAGTAAAAATACAATAACGATCTTTATATTTTATTTTCATCTTGCAGACAGAATGATTAAAACGGTGATTCATATGGATACTGGTGGGTCTTATGTTGAAACCGATGATGGGTATCGATGGGATTCTAAGGGTACTAAGTATTTTGCTATAACGATGAAGACATTTTCAATCGAGGATATAACATACTCAGTATTAGGGGAAAAAGTAAGGAAGAAGATTGGTGTGGATAATGGGGCGAATATAAAGTTGAGTTACATCATGTTGGTAGTTGAAGCGAATAAACTAGGGTTGCGAAATCGGGTCACACAGGTCGGTTCGGATCGGGTTAGTCGGTAATGGGGTTGAAAGCGGTTTGTAAAAACCGTCCGAATGACCCGAACCAAAAAAATCGGGTCGGGTCGGGTCGGTTTTCGGATTAACCGAAAAAAAGTCCGAATGACCCGATGTGTACCGAATAGTGAAGTGGTAAACCAAACCGAAGATGGGCTTAATTAAATTGAACGTGACATAAAGAAGCAAAGTTGGGCTTATTTGTTGACTTAACAAATTCAACTACGAAATGCATTGCAAATGGGGAAAAAAAAGAGTAAAACAAATTCATCTCTAACTTCAAGCGAAACTTGAAGATATATACTAGACATAATAATATATTATACATGTATGTAAAACATATTAGACATGTCGTGATAAGAACCACAAATGTCACAGCTGGTGCATACATAGAATCAAATCTCAATACAAAATCTAACTCAAGATAAGAAAGTGTGCAGAAGGAAATCAGATTTATAAGCATGTATATTCTCACTCACCAACCAAACCTTGATTACTCATCATTCATAGAACCAAACTAGAGGGGTCCAACTTCACAGATATAGACAAATAAACATGTCCAAACAAACTAGACACAAAATGGAACATGGGAACCTTACGAATTACACTTCACAGATATTGATTCAACAACTGAATTCAGTTTCACATAAACCATCATATAGCTACTGAATCCTGTTATACATAATGTATACGAGATAGTGAATATACAAAACAAAACACATATTAATACCTATCTCAATCTCTAGCCATTTTCCTAAATTAAACATAAATGCCACACAATCACACATGGAGAATGTTGAAAGGTTCTCACAAAGAATCTCAATCTACTATGAAACCATAAAATCCATAGATAAAAACCATAAACGAAACTCTATAAGAGAATAAGAGAAAGAATGAAGTGAGGACCTGAAAGAGAGTGAAGACCTTTCCACTGATAATGCTTCTCGTCGACACTGATAATGGTGTCTGAGAATAAACAAAAAAGAATCACAGAATAGAAGAATCAATGAATCATGGTCACTTGGTCAGCTTCGACAAGAAAAGAATCACAGAATCTTACAATTGGTTGGCGTCAATTGGTTGTGTACTTGTGTTGATTCCATGTTTACATATGACTGATGAAGAGAATGTGGGTCAATTGCTTTTGGCCAAATCTGCAATTACAAGCGAATGGCATCAACAATTTTTGTCGGGTTTACAGGTAAAGAAGAAGATGAAGGAACGTTGTACCTTACATTCTGAGAGACGCGAGCCGAAGGAGATGAAGATGAGGCGACGCAGACGCGAGACGAGGGAAACGAAGATATGTTAGATGAAGAAGAAGAAGAGGTGAGGGACGAAGAAGAAGAAGCTTGACAAGAAGAAGATGGAGTAAGCAGAAGAAGAAGAAGATGAAGATGAAGCAATCAGTGATTCAAAGAAGAAGATAGAAGAGACCCGATCGATGTGAATATACAAATCTATCCGATTAACCGATTAACCCGATCGGGTTTTTGCTACTGACCCGACCCGAGTTCTAACTCGAACCTTATTCCCAAATCTATCTGATTGACCCGAACTCATTGATATAACCCGACCCGATTTGTCAAAAAATTTGGGTCGGGTCGGGTCTGTCAAATCGGGTCAGGTTATTTTCAGAGTCCTAGAATAAACAATCATATATTATGGACGATGATGATGTTGAGAGTTATTTATGTAGCATGAATGTGGGTCATTTGAGAAGTATTTTGCATGTGGAAGTGGAGAAGTTGTGTGAGGAAAATATAAGTGATGGATATGGACATGAGCGTAAAATTCTATTGGTTTACTTGATAAATCATTCGGTTTAATTGAAATTAAGAGAGAAAATTACCTTTGGTTTACTTGATCAATCGTTCGGTTTACTTGAAATCAATCGGTTTAATTGAAATTAAAGAGATAAAATTCCATTGGTTTACTTGATAAATCATTTGGTTTCCTTGAAATCAAAGAAGCCTTCAGTTTAATTGAAATTAAAGAGAGAAAATTACCATTTTACTTGATCAATCCTTTGGTTTACTTGAAATCATTCGATTCACTTGAAATCAATCGGTTTAATTGAAATTAAAGAGATAAAATTCCATTGGTTTACTTGACCAATTTTTCAGTTTACTTGAAATCAAAGAAGCCATCGGTTTAATTGAAATTAAGGAGATGAAATCATATTGTTAGTCATATTCACGAATGTAAAATAGTGATGATATTATCATTTATGATATCATATTTGTAATACACTTAATCTCTTAGTGTTAATCAAATAATTTTTTACGATTTTATATATACACATTACATCTTTTATATATTACCATGCATATCTTATGAAAATATGGGAAGCTTGTTGTCTAGGATATCATTATGAAACCAAATTTGTATATAATTCGTAAAACAAGGAAATGAGTGTATATAATCTTTATAAATGTTGTAAAACATCATAATATCATTGGTTAAACTATTATTCATAAATTTAGATTAAAGTAAACTAATAATTTCTTAAAAGTGGTCAAAGTATAACTATGTGTATTTGTGCATAACTACCAAATTGGTATAACTATTTTCAAAAAAATTGAATATTTCAGAAACATTTCGTGAAAAAATTAAACTCCATCCAAAACAAAATTTTTTTGAATCTCCTTCCATTTTTTTACCACCTATGCGCTGCTTGATGAGACTTTTCTTTCCTATTTTAGTATTTCCCAAACCAAAACTCAGATTTTTTTTTCAAATTTTTTAGACTTCTTTCAAAAATTTTGAATTTCACTCAAAAATTCAAATTTCCACAAAAAATCGAATTCCTCTCACATATACACGTTTTAAGCAATTGACATAACAAAACCAAGTCTTAGAAACAATATCCGATACTCTGAACAAACACTATAAGCAATCCAAATCTCATAATCAATAGGAAACACAGAACAATCACTATACACAATCCAAATCTCAGTCATCATCTTTTGAACCATCGTCTTCTAACTCATCTTCTTCGCTTTCTTGCTCTACCAAGTCAGCCTCTGCCGGATTCCGGTGAAAATCGATGAGCGAGAAGGAGGGGAAAGCGATAGGTCGGGAAGAAGTGAAAATGGGAAAATGAATTAGGGTAATTTGGGGCGATTTTACTAGGATGGGTTATTGATGCCTCAGTTTTTCCTGAATTCTGGTTTAAATCTAATGAACAAATACTCATCGGATCCTATCTAATGGATCACGGGTTCGGACGGGTTCAACAAGTTGGATCCTGTAATTGTCTTAAACTACCGAGGACAACAAGGTAAAACATCATATTTTCTGGTATTAATCGTATTAATTATATAAAAAAAATTAGGGAAGAGTATATAAGTTACTTTTTTCTTAACTAAGAGTATCTGAGGCATTGCCCCACGCTGGCTACTGTTTGAAAAAGAAGGTTAATGAAGGAAACTGGGAGTAGCCGGTGAATTCTTTCGTGTTCTTTGTTTTTTGAAGGGATTGATTGGTTTATATGTATTTATAATCATCCGTAAACGCAAATGTACTTCTTATTCCTACTATTAAATACGTGTGATATTGTTAATAATGTTAAAAAATCGATCCAATATTTCATTTCGAAGACTCGGTTCATGGTAATTTAAAAACATGTTAAACATTGAACATTTCACGGTCAGTACTAGTACAACTAGTTTTATATTAATATATATGAAACTCTTTGACAATATAAATATGAAACTAATATTTTGTAATTAATCTTTCGCCAAACTGAACTCAAATTACCTCAGCCTAGCTACTATCCATAGATATTGGTGACGTGAACCATAAGGCACCAAAATTAACGAAGAACTTGATTTACATATATGCATTTGTGAAAACATTGCGACAACCTTGTAATTTATACGTTACTAGCTTAATGCCTGCGCTTCGCTGCGTGTTATTGTATGACAATTACCTTTTTGTTCAATTGTCTAAAATATTTTGCGTAAAGAGTTAAAGTCAATATTTTGCTTAAAGAGTTAAAGTCAATATTTTGCTTAACAAATTGACCCATTGGCAAACAACACAACTATGTGAGTATATGACCCGCCTAAGAACCTATCCTCAGTCAGCGAACCAAACAATAAGATAAGTGGGTTTTTACTAATGGTTTAAGTAGAGGTTAACCATAACATAAAGGAAAACAAATTTCTTAATAACATTTCCAAGACCGGCACCCATAATTGCACTTGTTACTTGTTAGTTGTTAGTGTCAACTTCCTTTAGGTCCCTCTCCTCTGATAACGGATAATTCCGATAGCTTGAGAATTAAGTTATCTTTAAATAAGAATAAAGTATAGAGATAACACCTAAATAATAGGATAAGAATAATGTAAATCCTAATAGATTAAGGAGTTTAGCTTAGTTTATAAATAAGGGTCTTTTGGAGAGTTGTTCCATAAAACAAGCAAGAGAGTTTGGTTAAGTTTTGAGCAAGTTTCTTAATCAATAAAGAAGAGTAGTTCTTTAAATCATTTGCTATATTTGCCTTCAATTGGTATCAGAGCCAAGTTGAAAATATACGAAACCGAGAAACATACGAAACCGAAAATCATACGACACCGAGAAACCTCACGTAGCCAAGGATGGGAGACGTGAACCAACAACCACCACGAAAGGACCCTGGAGTGCCACAGATCCATTGTCCTATGTTGACATTGACAAACTACACGGTTTGGGCGATGAGAATGAAAGTCACGCTTCAAGTTGATGAAGTGTGGGAGACAATTGAACCATGATCTATGGACGTAAAGAAGAATGTTACGGCCATAGCTCTCTTGTTCCAATCCATTCTTGAGGTACTAATCTTGCAAATCGGAGATCAAAGCACAACAAAAGGGCTTTGGGATACCATTAAATCACGGTATCAAGGAGCTGATCGTGTGAAGGAAGCAAAGTTACAAACTTTAATGGCTGAAATAGAAAAGTTAACCATGAATGACAATGACACGGTTGATGAGTTTGCGGGAAAGATTTCCGGTATTGCGGCTCAATCGGCTTCTCTTGGTGAATCCATTAATGAAACGAGGCTAGTCAAAAAATTTCTTAATGGATTACCACCGAACAAGTATATTCAAATTGTGGCTTCTCTTGAAAAAGTCTTAGATTTTAAGACAACAAGTTTTGAAGACATAATTAGGAGAATAAAAGCGTTTGAAGAACGAATTAATGTTAGCAATAAACACATGAAGGAACAAGGAAAACTTATGTTTTCAAACAATAATTGTGGGAAAGGTGAAACTCGAGGAGGTAGAAGTAGACGAGACCGCGGGAGAGGTCGTGGTAGATTCAATAACCGTGACCAAGAAGAAGATACCAAAAGCTATAGCCAAAAGGGAAGAAAAGATCGATCTAGGGTAATATGTTGGAGACGTGACAAGCCGGGTCACTTTGTTTCAGCTTGTCCCGATAGACCTAGACAGAATCAAGAAGCAAACTTTAATGAACATGAAGAAGGATGGGAAGAAATTGAGGAAGAAGCTCTCTATGTTCATGAAGTTGTGTTCTTGAATGAGGACAAAGTGTTTCCGAAAATGTATGGCACAAGTAATGAAAGATCAAAAGTTTGGTACCTTGACAATGGAGCAAGTAATCACATGACGGGGAACAAAGAATTCTTTACTAAGCTGGATGAAAACATTAAAGGAAAAGTAAAGTTTGAGATGGCTCTCACGTCAACATAGTTGGGAAAGGGTCCATTGTATTTGTTGGAAAAACCGGTGAAAAAAGGTAACTTAAAGACATCTATTTTATACCCAATTTGAAACATAACATCATAAGTCTCGGTCAAACAACAGAGAATGGGTGTGAAATCAATATGAAAGGATACAAACTCCACCTTCGAGATCCACGAGGAAGACTTCTTCTTCAAGTAACTCGATCACTAAACTGGTTATACAAGACAAATCTTGAGATAAGTCATCATAGGTGTTTACTTGTGAAGGAGATTAACACCACTCAAATTTGGCACTCACAGCTAGGGCATATAAGTGTTGGGGTAATGGAGAACATGATAAAGAAAGAGATGGTGATTGGTTTACAAAATTACAACAAGAGAAGAGTTTATGTAAAGTATGTCTACTTGGAAAAGCATGGGATAGGACTTCGACAAAAGAAACTGTTGGTGAAGCAGGTATGTTCAAAATTCATCAAGAAAATCTTGGAGGAGAAGGAGTCAATGAAGTACAAGATGATCTTGATGAATATGAGAACCTAGATGAACCCGAAGAAGAACATATTAACCAAGAAAACGTTAATGGTGACATGAATCAAGTAAACGACCAACAAGCAAATAATCAAACAACTCGATATAGTCATATGATTTCTAAGCCACGATATCTTGATGATTATGTGTTAATAGCTGAAATAGAAGGAGGAAAATTGCTTCTAACTATAGATGGAGAACCCGAGAACTACTTAGAAGCAAAAAACTTTCAAGAATGGGTTGATGCAATGAAAGCTGAGATAAAATCCATCATCAAAAACAACACATGAGAGCTTGTTGATAAACCCGAGGGAGCAAAACCTATAGGGTTAAAGTGGATCTTCAAGATCAAAAGATATGCGGATGGATCGATGAATAAGCATAAGGCAAGACTTGTGGCTAAAGGCTATGTTCAAAAACAAGAATTTGTGAAGAAGGGGGGAAGAGAACAAAGTGTATCGTCTTCACAAAGCTTTATACGGGTTACGACAAGCACCAAAGGCATGGTATGTGAAACTTGATCACATCTTAAAGGGAATGAAATTCAAAAGATGTGTCAAAGAATCATCGGTATATCTCAAGAAAGAAAAGAAAGATTACTTGATTGTGGCCATCTATGTTGATGATTTATTTGTAACCGGCACATCACAAAGAATCATTGATCAATTCAAGAAAGCTATGTCTATGGAATTTGACATGTCGGATCTAGGTAAGTTAACTTATTACCTTGGGATAGAAGGGATTCAAAGTGATGATGGGATTCAAATTAAGCAAGAAGGTTATACAAAAGGAATTCTTGCGGATACAAAGATGGATTCATGTAACTTGACACACACACCAATGGAGTCAAATTTGAAACTATCAAAAGCTAAGAATGAACCGGAAATTGATGCCACCACGTATAGAAGAACTATAGGATTCTTGCGGTATCTAGTTCAAACAAGACCGAACTTAGCTTATGCCGTTGGTGTGTTAAGTCGATATATGCAAAGTCCAAGGGAATCACATGGGAAAGCTCTTAAACATTTCTTAAGGTACATCAAAGGTAAAACTAACTTTGGTTTACATTTTAAGAAAGATGGAACAAGAACAATCATAGGATATAGTGATAGTAGTCACAATATCGACATTGATGATGGAAGAAGTACCTCTGGCCACATCTTCTATCTTGGTCAATCTCCGATCACTTGGACATCACAAAAGTAACCCATGGTTGCCCTATCATCGTGTGAAGCCGAATTCATGGTTGCCATCGAAACCGCAAAACAAGCAATTTGGCTTAAGGAACTAATGAATGAGATCGTTGATGAAGACAAGAAGGTCAAGCTTAGGATCGCTAACAAGTCAGCCATTGCACTCACAAAGAACCCAGTCTTGGAAGAAGCAAACACATACTCTCGAGATATCACTTCATTTGTGAGTGTGTGGAGAACAATCAAATCGAAGTGGAGCATGTAGTCAGTGAAGAACAAAATGCGGACATACTCACAAAGCCATTAGGAAGAATCAATTTCAAGGAAATGAGAGACAAGCTAAGTGTCATCGAGATCATTCATCCCGGAGTTCATGTCGGAATTAAGGGGGTGAATGTTGGATAATTCCGATAGCTTGAGAATCAAGTTATCTTTAGATAAGAACAATGTCTAGAGATAACACCTAAATAATATGATAAGAATAATATAAATCTTAATAGATTAAGGAGTTTAGCTTAGTCTATAAATAAGGGTCTTTTGGAGAGTTGTTCTATAAGACAAGCAAGAGAGTTTGGTTAAGTTTTGAGCAAGTTTCTTAATCAATAAAGAATAGTAGCTTTTTAAATCTTTTGCTATATTTGCCTTCAACGATCACTCTCCCCTGAAACATGATACCGTATAAACCCCATCAGTTATTAAAATTATAACAGTCCTTATTCTTAAGACGAACATCATGCATATTACAAAACATATTACCGTAAACCTCATTGGGTATTCGGATCTAACTGCCATCATAGATTATTCTCCTACAAATACAAATGTTAGACCTACGACAAGAAATTTCATACTTTTTAAATCATTATTATGGTTTTCTCGGAGGCTTAAGTTCAGAAGCATAAGAGTGAATCAACATATGATCCCTCTTTGTCAGTTATTTTTGCTACATAACCATATATATGGTTTATGCGTTTTATGGTTATTTGAAACGCCCTACCCCAAAAGGATATACGAAAATACAGAATTTCAAAAACATTTTTTGAAAAAAAAACACAGATCGATCGATCCTTCCTTAGATCGGTCGATCCCATCCCCTGTTCTGCAACCCGAGAACAAAACATCAAGATAACACAAGTCCAATTATTAATCCAAACAACATCAACACTTGCTCATACATATCATCATATCCCACATCACTGATAAGCAAGCTTCTAAGTCTAAAACATCAACAACCAAAGCATTAAAACACGTATCACAAAACATAAAAGGGAAACCAACATGCTCCTAGATCATCCTTTTCTCCTCGGCCTTGGGTGTATTAGTTATGCTAAAGTCGATACACCACACTTGAAGAAGTTAGATGATCCATCTCGGATGCTTGTTCATCTCGGAACTGAGCCGGGATCAAAAGCATATCGATTACTTGACCCTCCCACACGAAAGATAATTGTGAGCCGAGATGTTGTTTTTGATGAATCTAAGGGGTGGAATTGGAACATCAATGATAACTCGGATTCAAGACATGGAAAAGGCTTTGATTTTGAACTTGAAAGTTCCAAAATCAAGAAGAAAAGAATGGAAAAGAGTTAGGTTCACAAGAAAGCAGCATACCTTGTGATGCAAGTAATGAGAAAAAATCTGATATCGAGTTAATTGATGACAAGGAGGAGGATTCTAACGGAGAGGAGGAGAATGAAGAACCTAATCCAATATTGAGAAGGTCCTAAAGACAAAACATAAAGCCAAAACATCTTGAAGATTATGTTTTGCTTGCGGAAAGAGAAGGTGAAAGGCTACTCTTGTGTTTAAATGAAGAACCCAGAAACTTTGGAGAAACAAAGGGGTTAAAAGTGTGGATACTTTTGTGTTAAGATGAAATTTCATCTATTATCAAGAACGAAACATAGGATCTTGAGGATCTACCAACGGGAATCAAAGCAATTGGGCTTAAATGGGTATTCAAAATCAAGAGAAATCTGGATGGTAGCATCATAAAATACAAAGCAAAACTTGTTGCAAAGGGGTATGTTCAAAAACATGGAATAGATTATGAAGAGTTCTTTGCCCCTATAGCAAGGCTACAAACAATTCGTCTCTTGGTTAATTTAGCTCCGTCAAATGGCTGGGAAATTCATCATCTTGACGTTAAAACGGCTTTCTTGAATGGAGAACTCAAAGAAACCGTTTTATGTGACACAACCGGAGGGATTTGAAATAAAGGGAAGTGAACACAAAGTATATAAGCTAAAGAAAGCTTTGTATGGTTTGAAACAAGCACCAAGAGCTTGGAACATCAAGCTAAATCAAGTTTTAAAAGAGTTAAAATTTGATAGATGTACCAAGGAGCCTTCGGTGTGTAAGAGAGAAGTAGCACATAATTATCTTCTCATAGCCGTTTATGTGGATGATTTATTTGTTACAGGAAAAAATAGAGAGATGATTGATGAATTCAAGAATGAGATGTCAACAAAATTTGAGATGAATGACCTTGGGAAGTTGACATATTACCTTGGAATCGAGATACATCAATTTGATGGAGGCATAACTTTGAGCCAAAGAAGATACGCACATAAAATACTTGAAGAATCTGGAATGAATGAGTGTAATCTTGTACACACACCAATGGACTCGGGTCTTAAGCTATCAAAATTAGTAGGTGAGGATGAGGTCGATGCTACAAGCTATAGAAAGAATGTGGGATGTCTTCGGTACTTGATGCACACTCGTCCGGACTTAGCATATTGTGTGGGAGTGTTAAGTCGTTATGTGCAAAGTCCGAGAGAGTCTCATGGGGCTGCGATGAAACAATGTTTAAGGTACAACTACATACAGATTGGTGTTCACGAGATCATCGACCAAGGTACCAAAACTCGTCGGCTTTAGTAATAGTAGTTATAATGTTGATCCTGATGATCGAAGGAGTACTACCGGGCATATCTTCTATCTCGGAGAAAGTCCAATCACTTGGTGTTCACAAAAGCAAGATACCGTAGCATTTTCTTCATGTGAAGCCGAGTTTATGGCATATACGGAAGCGGCTAAACAAGCTATTTGGCTTCAAGAACTACTAAGTGAAGTAACGGGTTTGATAAGTGAGAAGACAGCAGTATACATTGATAATAAATCGGCTATTTCACTTACCAAGAACCCGGTTTTTCATGGAAGGAGTAAACACATTCATACGAGGTATCATTTTATACGAGAATGTGTTGAGAATGGCCAAATAGAAGTCGAGCATGTTCCCGTGATCAAGCAAAAGGCGGACATTCTAACAAAGGCACTTGGAAGGATCAAGTTCAAGGAAATAAGAGACTTGATTGGCGTTAAAGACTTAGTGGAAATCGATGTTAAGCTTAGAGGGAAGATTGTTAGATTAAGCTTATCATCAATTACTTGCTGAGCAAGTTAGGAACTTAACTAATCTATATAAGGAGATACCAAGTTGTGGTATAGCTTAAGAGATTGAGATTAGAGAGTTTAGGTTTTTAGTAAATTTACTAAGCTAAATAAAAGAAGAGTTATTTCTTTTCAATCTTTGTATTTTTATTGAATTGCTTCTTAGTTTCTACAAAAATATTATGAACATCTTGTCCTTTACTGAACTTAAAGGTATACAATTTCGCTTCCTGGAAAGAACAAGCTTGGGAAGACCTTTTTGCTCAATTTTTTTCTTTCTATTTGTCAAAAAATTAAAAGAAAGAATGAGACCTTTATACTAAGAATAATATTGCTGATTATTATTAATTTTTACCTATGTGAAAATTTATTCTTAAGTTTAAATTTTGGCTACGTAGATTAAATGACATCCCGTTTAGAAAATCGAAACAGGAACAAAACTACATATTGGAAATTTAAATATAAAGCAAAAAATTTCGAACATGAACTGATATTTTTGAAACTGAATCCGAACTAAAATACAAAATTATTATTTGAATAGAATGAAATTTTCAATACTAAAACAATTGGCAACTACTCAACCAAATCTGAATTATGTGAACCCGAATAAAACTAATAAAAATTCACTAAAATAATTAATATTTTAATTAAACATATAGAAATATGTTCTTATTATATCGAAAATATACGATTTTAATTAAAAAATAAATTACCATATCTGACATTCCTTCTCTACCATTTTTCAAAACTAACATTTCAAATCTACCCCTTTCAAAATCTATCTTTTAACAAAACCAAGTTTTTTTCAAAATTGACTTTTCTGCCCGCTCATTTCTTTCATTCTCTCCTCTCAACCTAATTTTCTAAACGATGATGTTGCGTCTACGTCTTTGATTGGTTTTGAATGGTTTTGAATCTCTAGACAAGTCAAATTCTGAGAATTTTCCATTGATTCTATCATTATTTCGAGATTTGATAATTTTTATGTTTCCGTAATTTGATTTGAAATCTTTGCTAATGTTTTAATTCTGATTTTTGTTGTTGTTTGATTTCTTCTAGATGTTTGAATTTCTATGATAAAGTGTTAATCTTCACCCTGCATAATCTCTCTTGGTCAGACATCAAGGCAAGTTTCCAACTTTGGTATCATCAATATGTAGCTTAGAACTTAAAAGTTAGATTTCGTACTGTGGGTTTCTGTATATGTTGGATACCGAGTTAGAGACCATAAACCAAATCAATAAAATCCATCCATGGTTCATATATAAAAGTAATCATATATTTGAATCTTGACTTTTGTTGGACTTATGGAGTAGTGAAGTCCGTGTACCTCCAAGTATACTTAAGTTTATCCTTTTTTTTTGAGACGTACTGTGTCTTAAGGAAGATCTTATATTAAACTCATCTTTCCAGTATCGAAGTTTGAATAGATCTTTTGCAATTCTACAGGAGTATGTCAAGAAAAACAATTAAAAGCTCTTTTGGCGGGGACAAATTGCATCTAGCATACGGTTCTTCAAGTATTAATAGCTCCAGCGGTCTACGACTAATCAAAGCCATACAAGTTCTCAGATCTAAGCTTCTGGTGAAAATCCAGGATATAAAGAATGATCTCCCTAAGAACTGTTCTTTCTCTTGGTGGGATTCTCTTCTGCAACTGCTTTCTCTACATTCATAGGACAAACATGAGACTAAAATGTTCTATCTGTTGGACTGGTTGCGCTTGTAGTTGAATGCATTAACTTCCATTAATCAACAAGATGTGAGGCACAATCACAATATTTAACTACTGGAAGACCGGACTCGCCCTTGGACTGTTCCTAGACTCATTCAAGTATGAGTTAGACAAAATATAAGTCATCAGTTTTACTCAATCTATTAGCTTTTGTGATGATTCCATTGAATGAGAAGTGCCGAAACTCTATTGGCTGGACTCATGTTTTAGCTCAGATCTCAGAAGCAACAACAAACACCACGAAGTCTGGCTCAAGAATGGACAGTAATTAGCAAATTAATTTGACAATATTACATGTTTTGTTTTAATGTTGTTTGCAATGTTAATGACCTATATCTTTAATATACAGTGTTTTTATCGACCTAAGTTGCTGCTTTTGAAAATTTATCTAAAAGAACTTCAAATTTGGGAATGGTCTTAAAAGCTGATACTAGCTAATTATAAAAGTTTGTTTATAAAATTACATATATGTTAGTTATTAGATGTTATTGTACAATATTAAATCAAAGAAAATATTCAACACTCAAAGGTATAATACAAAAACTTTCTTTGGTTTAAGAGAAATTAAATTTCAATTTTACTTGAGATCTCTTGTTTAAGATGGGTTACGATTTAGTTTTATGAAATACTTCTGATTCGTTTGTTTATAAAGCTTGACAAAATATCTTATAAGTTGTATAAAACAAACGGAAATACTTGAACAAAGAAAATTCTCACCATTCACTAGTTTTATTTGAAAATCATCTTTAGATTAAATTTCGAATGGTTCCTTTTGTTAAGTCGACTAGTTTGTTTATTAAGCTTTATAATATATTTTATAAAACTATATAAAACCAAACAAAAATACTCAAACAAAGAAAAATTCTCAACATTTAATGGTTTATACAAAGAATATCTTTAGTTTATGAAAAATTAAGTTAAAATTTTCCTTTGGTTCCCTCTTTTAAGAGCGGTAGGGTTTAATTTTAATAAATACGTCGACTAGTTTATTTCTTAAAATTTATAAGATATCTTATAAAACTATATAAAACCACACGAAAAAACTTAAACAAATGGTTTTATAAAGAAACCATCTTTAATTTATGAGAAATTAGGTTTAAATTTCTTATGGGTTGCCTCTATTAAGAAGGGGTACGGTTTTGTTTAATAAATATGTCGACTAGTTTGTTTATGTAAATTAGGTTTACATATTTGGTATTAGGAAATATGTAAATTAGGTTAAATAAGGTTAACTACATACTGCTTTAGCCTCCATCGAATTCAATAAGAAACCCTTTTATATCTTCTCTAGGTTTCTTGACACTAAATATAAACTCTTATCAAATATTTTGATGATTCACAATGTTTTGATCTTTATGATATTATTATTAACCATAAAAAATACATTTAATCATTTGATATTACAGAAATATATAAGTTTGGTTTCATGATGATCGCTAGTAAATCAACATAGTTTATCAAATGTTTTGCTTGACAATGATCACTAATAAATCAACATATGATGATCTAAACGAATTTGTTGGGAAAAACTTATAAATTTTAGTAAATCCTTAACAATGATTACTAGAAATCAACATACGATGATCACTAGTAAATATTTAACAATGATACCAATGTTTATTCAATACAAATGTTGGGATGGTTAACAATATATGTAAATCGTTGCGTGAACCGGAGACATTTTTACAAACCGATTTGATTTCAGTTGTTGAGTAACCGATGTGGAATTAAAAAATAAAATAAAGGAAGTGTTAAATAAGAAAGTACAATGATTGAATAGACTACATATAGAGATCCTGACACATACAAATGACACGACCAAACAACAAGTGGGGCCTCAATACTTTTGGTTGAGTGAAGCGGTTTCTCGTAAGTGTTTTATGTGTTACGAAGGAAAGGATAAGAGAAATAGAACTAATGGGCCTTGACTAAGATAATGGCCATTACTTTTCGAAGAGCCATGGTTAAATTTCATGGTTAAATTTCATTTGGATCCATCTCATTTCCACATCCCACTTAAAACATATTATTCTTGAGAACATAGTCACGGAACAACACAAGAATATAACACAAAGGGAGTCACGTAACATGAAGCGCCAACATAACAAAAGTCTCGTACACATGCATATAACACGAAAGTCACGTAACATCAATATAATTTCACATTTACGAACGGATATACGGACCTGAATAACAACAAAACGAAAACCATCATCACGAATCATCACGTAAGATACGAATTAAAATATAAAAATATACACGAACAATATGAAAGCGTACATGACTACATAATCGACACCAACGCCTATGATCTGGTGTTGCTACTATTAAAACACATTTCCAAATCTAGACTGAACATTAACCTATTACTCATTTTTTGATGTCGCTCATCGACCGAAAAAAATCAGTTTTTTTGGAGACGTCCTTTTATTTTCACAAGATGTGGTGGTAATCCCACCTTTACTTGGACCAAACTAATAAGAGATTAAGCATGAGGTGTATCCAATTGATCAGGGTAATCCTCTCTCATAAGAGATGAAACTACATCCGAAGTTCCTCTCCTTTTAACGTTTGATGAACTCGCTATTACCTAAGAGCAAGAATGCATATTTTGGTATCTTTTAACCGACCAACTACCTTTACTTCTTTCTGACCGTGACACTCTTAAGTACCACTTACAATCTCGTTGGCGACATCTTACCGGGTATCTCCAAGTATTTGAGTTTACCACATCGTAGTCATAACATCTAATAAGTGACGCTCTAAAAACTACATGTTTACTTGTTCTTTAGACATAAATTCTTGGCCTAATTCTAGTCTCGTATCTGCAAAACTCAAACTTATAACAACCTCTACTATAAATTCAATTTTATGATGAAATCATCCCAAGTCTCATTCTAGATTTGTGTTAATTCAACAAACAAATACTTTCTTATGGAAAAGAAAGACTACTCTTGATCTATTGTTTAGTGAATGTTGTGGATCAAATCTTCTTATTGATTTTCTCCACCCTTAACCTTTAAACCTTTAACGAACCTTTTGATGGACAAGGATCGAAAACTCTTTTATTTGTTTCTCTTCTATTAGTAACCGTACGTCTCTAATTTCTCACTTATGCGTAAGTGTACGCTTTCACCTTTTATATGACAGACCACACACATAATAATAGAAGACTCACTTCTTATAAATAGAAGAGACACGTCTCTTTCTCTTTTGTTAACTGTCTTATATACATATGATTAAATATATTGTATATTAGTTAATTGATTACCGTATATATGTATATATTGTATATAGAAGCTTTACACAATATTATTTAGTAAAGGAAGAAGGTTATTAATACACCCGATTCTAATATTGTTATTCGAAACTGATCTATCACGGTATCAACTTTTATATTAGAATCCATAATATTGATATGAACTTGAACTTTATAATTAAACCGAGAAACATATCAGACCACATATAACGGAAAATATTCTTACATCTACACCTCACTCGGATCCTACCTCACTCACTGCATGCTCAACAACTCATTAACAAGCTCAATACAAAAATGAAAACCCTAATCTCTACACCAAAATCATTCTCACCTCATAATACGAAACTGAAAACTATATAATACGTAACATCATCGTCTCTTATACGTACAAAAGTGAAAACTGAAAACAATAACCAAATCAATATCATACAAAACGCTAAAAACCTATACACCAATCGATAACCAAATCAATATCATACAAAACTCAATAACCAATACAAAGATGAAGAATAACTATGACGTTTATGAGATGGCTTGTAATTCAATTTCTTCATCTAAGAAATTATAATAACTCATTCAACGCTAAGAATGAGTTATTTTGTTATAATGACGTTTATGAGATGGCTTATCACAGCTGGCTTATAACTATGACGTTTATGAAGACGAACTATGACGTTTATACGTATAATTTCTTCATCTAAGAAATTATAATAACTCATTCAACGCTAAGAATCAATACAAAGCTCAATAACCAATCAATATCATACAAAACTGAAAACTCTAAGAACCTATACACCAAATCATTCTCATGACTTTCACGTGGTCTTCAAGACAATAACCATCACGCTTATGAGATGGCTTACCGTTGGAGTTATAACGAAGGATGAAACAAAGCGCTCACGCCAGCCTCACCGGAATCTCAACCAGAACAGTTTCACTCGTCGAGAACCATGACAGTTTTTGAGGTGAAGAAGAACTATGACCGTACGACCGAGAGTAAAGATGAAGAAGAAATATTGGTTGCTTCAGTTAATGATACCGTACAAGGTAGGTAAGAACGACAAAGAATTAGGTCAGTTTTTAATAGGGAAAATTGGCTAAATAGCATTTTTTGATAATTTTATTAACTCCATAACTAAAAACCCTAAACTACCATTATTCAGCATATTTTCTATAATATTTGCCAAACTATTTTTTCAATTTAATTTTCTTTTTTGCATTTTAATATCATCTTTCCTCCATTTTATTTTCATTATATCTTTTCATAAAAAACTAATTCAACTTTAATAATTCTTTTTAAAAACATAAATTTTTTTCTACACATTTAAACTTAAATTTTTTCAAAATGAATAATTTTTTATATAAATAACTAATATATTATTAACTAATTATATATAGACCACTAATATATAAAATATCTGTTGATATAGAATATTTATTTTTTTATTAATTATATAATATTTGAAAATATCTAATCAACTTTAATTTTTTTTTCTATTTTTTTTATTCATATCTTTCTCCTACTCCTCCCCTACTCATCTTTTTTCTCTTCCTTCTCTCATTCATCTCATCTCCCTTTTACTCATCTTCCTCTTTCGTATAGTTGTGCTATCTAAAATAAAATAGATAATTTTTAACAACTATTAACTAATTTTATATAGAATACTAGTATATAGAATATCTATTTGATATAGAAGTCATGTATAATATAACTGAATAGTCATGTATAATTTGAATCTAATAATCTTGTTGTTATGCTATTGATTAGAAGTCATGTGAAATATAATAGCACAAAGAAGAGTTTTTGGCTCATCTCTCATCCACATAAGCAAAGTCTTTCTTTCTTTGAATTAATTTTGATAATAAACAAATTTGTTTTAAGGGGTAGAGTAGTAAATAGTTAGGGCAAAGTGTCATTGACTTAATTAGTACATCAGTGGTGTTATATTCTTAATAAAATTATCAAAAAGTGATATTTTGCCAATTCTCCCTTTTTAATATTGAATTCTTTGGTTCATAACCATTTGGTTCATTAAATTTAAACCAATGCTTTTGATTACAATTCAATTTCTGGATTGTTTGGTTCGAAACCGTTTGGTTCATTATATTTAAACGGGAAAATTATCGATCTAACATGGTACTTACCAACAGTAGTTGATTAAACATTGAACTCGGGATGTCGTTAATTAAACATTCAATTTAATGTTGACTTTTTCAAAAACACCAAACTTTGTGTTGACTCGACTAATTAAAAATTTTGGTAATTTCAAATTAAAAATTTCTCTAAATTCGAAAGCCAAATCGATTTTGAAAGTTCAATTCAGTTCTTATCTTCCTTCTAAAGAACCCCTAAGCTTGATTTTCTCTTTTCTTTCAAGAATGATCTCAAATTCGTCGGTTAAAATGTTGTATTCGATATTTCAAACCAATGAATTTGAGCTTATTCTTGAAAGAAAATAGAAAATCAAGCTTAGCAGTTCTTCATAAGGAAAATAAGAACTGAATTGAATTTTCAAAATTGATTTGGCTTTCGAATTTAGAGAAATTTTTGGTTTGAAATTAATGAAATGTTCAATTGGCCGAGTCAACACAAAGTTTTGTGTTTTTTTAAAAGTTAACATTAAATTAATTATTTAATCAACCACATCCGCAATTCAATATTTAACCAACTACTTTTGGTAAGTAGCATGTTAAATTGACCGTTTTCCATATTTAAACCAATGCTTTTGATTATAATTCAATTTCTCTAGCATTTTGAAACCTTCTTTACCGAATAGAAGGTCCAAAGGGCAAATGTAATTGGCTCAATGGGGTCCAATTTTTCTTTTAAAAAACAGAGAGAGTAATGAGAGTATTTGTGACACAAGAGGAGTTGCTTAGGAGTTCAGTCTTCAACTAAGAGTACTTGTGCAACTCATCCTTTTAAATCGAAGAGATTTCAAGTTATTATGGACAAACATATCATTATTGGTATACAACTTGTGATGAGTTATTATATATGGGCCAACAAGTTTACAATGGGCTCTTACATTTTAAAACGTTATCAAATATGTTACATAAAACAAGCCCATAAAGCTGACAACGTTACATAAGTTTTTTGTTTCACTTAAAACGAGTTATTTTCAAGCCCTGTTTGTTTGTCCATCTAGCTAATTCATCCAAATGGTCTATCTGAATGCATCATCTAATAAAGCAATTGGATATTGTTTGTTTCCATGGTGAATACTACATCTAGATGTTGCATCTAGATGTGTGTTTGTTTGTTTTCTAAATTGACATCTACATCTAAATGGACCTACCTATAAAATGACCAAAAAAAACATGATTAAAAAAGAGTAAAAAAAAGAGGACAGAGCGTAAAAAAAAAGAGAGAGTAAAAAAGAAGAGAGATAGTAAAATAGAGGAGAGAAAGTAAAAGAGGAAAGAGAGTAAAAGAGGAGAGAGAGTAAAAGAGGAGAGAGAGTAAAAGAGGAGAGAGAGTAAAACGAATAGAGAGAGTAAAAAGAAGAAAGAGAGTAAAAAAGAAGAGAGACCTAAAAAGAAGAGAGAGAGTAAAAAAGAAAAGATTAGCGTAAAAAAGAGAGAGCGTAAAAAAAAGGAGAGAGAGTAAAAAAGAGAAGAGAGAGTAAAAAGAGGAGAGAGAGTAAAAAAGAGGAGAGAGAGTAAAAAAGAGGAGAGAGCGTAAAAAAGAGGAGAGAGAGTAAAAAAGAGGAAAGAGAGTAAAAAGAGGAGAGAGAGTAAAAAAGAGGAGAGAGATTAAAAAGAAGAGAGAGTGTAAAAAAGGAGAGAGAGTAAAACGAAGAGAGAGAGTAAAAGAGAAGAGAGAATAAAACGAAGAGAGAGAGAGAATAAAAAAGAGAAGATAGAGTAAAATATAGGATAAAGAGAGTAAAAAAAAGAAAGAGAGAAGAAAATGGTATTTTGGTATTTTTAATTTTTATGAATTTCATCTACGTCCAATTGTTTCTTATAAACACATTTAGAATTTATAAAAATTTAAACTAAGTTGAGATGCTCCATCCAGCATGTCCATCTGGATAATGCACAATTATGCATTTAAACGAACATCTGGATGGACAAACGAACAACACCCAATTCAAAAATTTTGATTTTTCAGTTCGCCATTTCACGACATCGATACTCTGTCACCTGGTGATCTCCAAAGTGCGAGAGGTAAGGACCTCATTAGGGAGATTCGAGACGATGGGTTCATGACGAATATTGGGGAAAATACCAGAGAACGGAGACTTGCAGTTAGGAGAAGGCAAACCGTTATTAGATGACTACAGGGGCATGAACAGGTTAGGTTAAATCTTAAGCTAGCTCTGCGATTTAGCACTAGTAAGTCAATATCCTTTGATTATTGATTGTTGGAATCTGAAATTTGTCTGTGCAATCTTTGAATTCTCTGAGTCCAAATAGAATGAATTGAATTGTTGGAGTTGAAGCTGTAGCAAGAGGAGCTAAGACCACATCTATTTTAAAGTACTGACCAAATTCTCTTTGAGAAACTATATTATGAAAAGAGGTGGTTTTGGGATTCCAAAAATGAGTTGTAGAGTAGGCAATTCTCTTAATATGTTAAACCAATAAGTATTTTCATTTCATTAATTTAGAAAAAAATATTATCAGAATTGAATTGTTTAACAATTTGATGTTTTTTCATCACCCATTTTCCTTTGTTTATTCCACCCCTGTAGTTAATTTTTGTTCAATAATCTCACAAAATCATCTCTACCATTACTTTGAACTCTTTTAACTCACAAAAAATAAAGAATCCGAAATAAAAAAAATTGATTCGGATATAAATATAAAGAACATGAAATCAAAAACCTAAACTAATAAAATCGATTTAAATTTTGTTTTTTTTTAACTATTAGTATGAGATCTTTATACTAAGAAAGAATATTGCTGATTATTATTAATTTTTACCCTATATGAAAATTTATTCATATGTTTAAACTTTGGCTATTTAGTTTAAATGACATCTCGTTTAGAAAATGGAAAGAAGAATAAAACTAGAGATTGGAAATTTGAAAACCAAACAAAAAATTTCGAACTTGAATTGATATTTCTGAAACCGAATCCGAACTAAAATATAAAATTATATGAATTGAATGAAATTTTCAATACCAAAACGATTGGTCACTACTCGAACCATATCTGAATTATGTGAACCCGAATAAACTAATAAAAATACATTAAAATAATTAATATTTTAATTTTTTTTTGTTGTCAACTGGCCTAATGGTCTTTAATCTCCTCTTTTATACTGCAGGTAGGGGGTTCGAACCTTGGTGCTTTGAAGACTTATAAAGTGACAACATTACTGGGTCACATGTCCTCGGCAATTAATATTTTAATTAAACATATAGAAATATGTTTTTATTATATCGAAAATATACTATCTTAATTAAAATTAGTTAAGTTTATTTTTTTGTTAAAAAGCCTAATTTGATCATGAAAATTAGTCATAGGCATAAACCCGGACACCATGTGAGCCATTAGGAACTTCCACCAATTCTTGAGACATCAAACCAATGATTGCTAATGTGCCTATTCAGAAGGAATCAGAGGAATAGTATTGTTAGGAAAAAGAGTTAAGAGTTGAGGAGAATTATTAGCGTATGTAGGATTGTTTTAGGTGATTGATTGTATAGATTTTAGAAATACTATAAGATGAAATTCTATGAATAATAAATTTATGTAGTATTTAATAAATATTACTCGTTCATTTTTTTCCAATTATATGTCAAAACCATAATCTCGAACAAAATCCGCAGAAAATGTATGTACTGTACAAGTATCTATACTAATAAAATGAAGGTTTTGAAGCCTCTAAAGCCATCCACATCACCCTTTTTTAATCTCTTCTAATGATGCCACGTCAACATATATTTTCTAAAACAATTCTTAAAATACTCAGTGACTCATTAGTATGGAATTATACACCTGCTGATGTATATAATGTTAAATCTAGATACCAACGGGCATATGATTTACAACATTTGGAGATAAGAGTATGCACCTCTAGGGGCCTACCCAGACATTGCTAAAACGCTATGGACGCTTCGTATAGCTCCTAACTTTCATCATTTTATTTGGCGTATGCGCTCAAAAGCCCTGCCAACAGCTGATAATCTTCAACGGAGGAGCATGGATGCTCCGGCTAATTGCCTTAGATGCTGTGCAGAATTTGAGACTGTAGATCATGTCTTCTTTTTCCCTTATACATTAGCCGTCTGGAGATGTTCTGGTCTACCTTTTACAACACTTTTTGATCCAGATATCTCCATCTACGATAAGGTAAGATATTTACTCAATATTTACCAAGACAAGAACATACCAATTTTCCAAAGATGTTGGTTTTCGGGTTCTATGGCGCCTTTGGAACAGTAGGACACAGTACTCGGTCTTTGATCTGTGGAACCACTGCAAATTGGTACATTGGAGTGGTTATCGATACAAGGGGATCGTTCGCATAATGTTGGTAATCTTTATCAACAAGCTTCATCTCGAAAGTGGACAAAACCAGGACGGGGTGATTAAAATGCAATTTCAATGTTTCTCATCATATTGGAGCACAACCATCAGGTTTAGGATGGATAATAAGAGATGATACGTGCACTGTACTACACTGTGGAATGGGACAATTTGAAAGACGACACACCATTGAAGAAGCATAAGCTACAACATTGATTTGGGCTATGCAATCGGCATGGGGCTTAGGATATACCAAGATGATCTTTGAAGGAGATAATCAATGTCTTATGATGACGCTAAGAGCAGGAACTTACAATCTTCGCCTAGCTACAAGTTTAATTTGATTCTTCTTTGTTTAATTCGTTTAATCTTTAGTGATTTTTGATATTCTCAATTGTCTCAAACTAATACGGTTCATGTGAAAAAAAATCCCTAGCGTTTTCCCAGAAGGGAAAAGTTCCTTGCCAACTATCGACTCCAAGATCATCAATGTCAAATATTCTCGACACTTGCTGTATTAGGTACAACAATCTGACTTCCTTTTTTTTTGTTTTTTTTTGTTACCCTTAAATTCATTGTCTTCCCTTTTTCCTTTCGAGATATATATTGCTAAGCGGGTTTTGAAAATTGTTTGATTGATTATCACATCTATAGCTTCCATGTTTGTTTGTTTAGTTATCACTTTACTATGCGTTTTCACAGTGATCCAAACGAAGCAACCAATGGAGAGAAACAAAAAAGAGTTAGTATAAAAATCATAATTCACGGACTAAACGTTACAATTCATGTTTTTAATGACTAGCTTATAAGTTATTTAATCCATCATCTATTGAGAAAAGCTACATCAACCATAACCATATCTAAAGCCTCCACATTTTTCCCGTTTTTAAATAGAAAATATATCAATTTACTATGAACTTTCTCATTGTTGAAATTAATGAAGAATCAGTAAGCAGGAATACGTCGAGTCGGTCGATTTGACCAATGATTTAAACATACATAACAGTTTCGTTTGTTACATTTTGTGAAGGATTTTTACATATGTTATGGAGAGATGACGAATCATTTTTCTCACTTACATCGCGCTACAACTTCAGCTCCAGCAAGACAGGTAAATTAAACAATAATCACATCTAAAGTTTTCTTTGATTTAATCGTTTCTTAATAGAAAATTTATCACTCTTTCGTGAGTTTTTTTTAATATAACTAATATAATATCATTATATATTGTTATTGAAACGTTTTAGGAGAGTTTTTTCTTATATTAATATTTTTCGGATTGGGAGGATTAAGTGAAAAAATCATGAATATATTGCAAAATACAACACTAAGACTTATGCAACTGAAATTTAGAAATGTAATAGTCTTTCAAAATTTGAACTAAAATTACTAAAGGCAAATTTTTGCTCTGAACTCTTCATCAATATCTGTAAATAACTTAAAAGTAGAAAAACTTACAAAAGAGAGATAACCAAATAATAAGCCTACCAAAAATCATATATAACTAATCACTAACCATTAATTAACTTATAAAAAAAACAAAAAAAACCACCATAAACAACAAATACATAAAGTTCGTCACACAAAAACAAGTAGGGCACAATAGAAAACAGTAATATATTATTAAAAATAAAAATATAAAACTATATATAATATAAAGACCGCGTAGACCGGTATAATATCTAGTTTATTAAATATTATAGACATTTACTATTCATAGAAGTTCATTTTATATTACTTTAATATTTCGATTTTCTATTTATATATCAAAACTGTAAATTTGCCAAGAAACAGGTGGCTTGATTATTTTGTCCCTGATTTAAGTAGGCATGAGGTGGTGAGTTCAAATCTCATCATGCTCCAATTGAAGAATTTAGAGGGTCTATTGGAAGTAGACTTTCATAAGATTTTGGTTTTTCTTTAAAATCATCTGTTATTCAACTGATGATTTTTAAAGTCTTCTCAATTCCTATGTTATTAAACTTAGAATTTATATAAAATCACTTTAAATATTTTACAATCTCTTGTTATTCAATCAAGAATTAGTCAAAATCACATTAAATCATCTGTTATTCAAAAGTCAACAAATTTTTAAAAAAATTCTCAATGTGATTTTAAGAAGTCGTGAACTCTTTTTTAGTTGAAAAAAAAGATAGAAATCTCACCTTTATATGGTGTGATTTCAACTCAAAAAAAAAAAAAAGAACCCTTCACGAAGAAATATTAAAAAAAAAAGAAGTAAAATGTTTATTTCAGAGTTTAATAGACACATTCGATCTTGACTATGTGGGCTAGGATTTCCAATATACCAGCTGAATTTGCGGCGGAGATGGTGTACGAAGCCATCAATGGACAGTTAGGAAAAGTGGTCAAAGTTGATGGTGATGGCGCCAAAGTCCTGGTGGAAGTTAACGTTATGAAGGCGCTAGTAACAAAGACAGCAGTCGAATTCGCTAACAGCGAGGAAACTCTTATGAAGATCAAGTATGATCGACATCAAGGAATATGCAGCTACTGCAATTACATCAACCGTGATGTATCAAGATGCAAGAGATTGATGGAGCATGAGAATAGAAAAGCGGACCAGGAAAGGTTGGAACGATCAGAACGTACTTCCGACAAGCACCAAAGCTTTAAGGGTGTGTTACTTAACAACGACAACCGTGAAGAACGAAACCACGATATCTGGATCAATATGGCTCCAATTTCAACCAGCCGCATAAGGAATTGAAACAAATATCAAAATATAAAGAGCCCACTGAACCTTCACAAAATGCGGAGCAGGCACCAAAAGAAGGGATTGTTGGTCATGAAAAGCTTGGAAGTGAATCAGGACGAGGTAAAAGGAAGGAATCGCAGGAACCAGAGGAAGCTCGGATTCTGCAGGGCAAGCAAGTCATTGGTACTTGTTCTGAAGCTTTATCCTCTTCAAAAAAGACAAAGCTATCGCCTCCAAATATAGAAGGAGAAAAAGTATCTTCCAATCTATTGGTTGCAGTTCCAGGTACAATGGCAGTTTTGAATAATGGGGAAATGTCTGGTGCTGTCTCAAATATGGAAGCTTCAGACCCCATGAGTTGCGACTTGCTCTCTGAAAGTAAGTCAGAAGCCGAGGATAACGATCAAGTGCTTCTTTCTGCTGATGACCTTGAACGGCTGCAATCCTATGAAACAATCACTGAAGAGGAATGCTTGGCTATGATGAAAGCAAAGAAGAATCTAACTGTTACGACTAAGCCACCACTTCCACCTACCAAGAAAGTCACCGCCGAGACGTCTAGAGACCCATCATCTGAGACGATTAAAAAGGGACCAAAAACCTCAAGTGGTCTCAAAGGTATGAGCTCCAAGAAGCAATACCTCATTGATGTTGTAGCTCCACAAAAGCGATTAGAGAAGAGTATCAAAGGAGGCAAGCCTCCACAGGGATCTAACAAGAGTGTTATGTCTCGTAAATCGGCATCGTTCGCTTTAATTTTTTTTAAGTTTCTTTTAATGTTTAAAATATTATCATGGAATTGTCAAGTTATTGGGAGCCCTATTTCCCTTAATTATTTGAAGGATATCAATAAAAAGTTTGGTATTGATTTCTTATTCTTAATGAAAACAAAGAAACAAGATAATTACATGGAAGGAATTATGGGTGATCTAAAATTCGATAATATGATCACAGTGGCACCAATTGGATCTAGTGGGGGTCTGACTTTATTTTATAAAAATTACTATAATGTTAGTTTATCCTATAAATACAAAAACATTATTGACATAGCTTTGGATTTACGTGGACAAAAGACTTATATCTCTTTTGTCTATGGAGAACCCATTTACAACTTGAGAGAACAAGTGTGAGAGAGACTAACAAGGTTCAGAGTTCAAAGATCGGAATCGTGGTTCATTATAGGAGATTTTAATGAACTCTCTGGTCATCATGAAAAGAAAGGAGGTAAACTGCAGAGCTTAAGTTCCTTTGTACCATTTAATACAATGCTACAAAACTGCAGTTTTATCGAATTTCTATGTATTGGCGACACGTGGTCATGGAGGGGGTTTGACAAAATGAGATAATCCGCTGTAAATTAGACAAATCCTTTGGGAATGAGGAATGGCACGCACTTTTTCCACAAACTAAAACCAAATATCTTCAAATGATCGACTCGGATCACAGACCAATCTTTACATAAATGAAGGACTCAGAGACCTTCTGTAGGCCAGGATTTCATTTTGATAGGCGTTGGCTAGGAAAACTGGGCTTTGATAAAACTGTCGCGAATGGCTGGTCTAGGTACGCGAACTTGAGAGGAAATCGTGTCTCCGATAAGAACCGGAACTGTAGAAGAGAAATCTCACGATGGCGGAAAAAACAAATCCCTTTTGGAAAACAAAGAATTGAAGACCTCAAAGATGAATTGGAACGCATGAAAAATCTTGACTCTTGCCCTACTAGGAAGATTTAAAAAGTGGCTTTCGATCTAAGTTTAGCATACAAGAAAGAAGAAACTTACTGGAAACAAAAGAGACATAATAGATAAGTTGTATTGTTGATTAGGTTTATTATTACAAGTAATAATCATCTAGACAAATTTGCAATTTGCAAGAATTAGATATAAGAACAATATATGGACATTTACATCCATATTTAAATAGTGTCATGAGTCACGAGGTTCTCTCAAGGAAGTGAAAAACAACATCTTAGTATAAAGATAATGCTTATACAATGTCTTTCTCATATAGTGATTATTTTGGTTATAGTCTTTCTTTGAGTTATACTCTTTTCAATCATTTTTAACAAACAAAGAAGTATAAGAATACAAAAAATAATGAAAAAGGAAAAGCTAACAGGAGATGTATCATTTATAGTGGGACATTATGTTGGGGTTTAATTTTTTTAAAATAATGGAAGCTCATATTAAAAATACACAAATGGGCACATTTGGTGGCTTTTTTTCAACCTCAGACAAACATAGTCTCAAAGTTGAGAACAATTCCTAATTTCCCATTCTTCTTGTCTTCATTTGGGCCTCCATTGTCAAAATCTCCCACGCCATGTCTGAATCCATGAAAATTACATTATTAAACATTAGATTTGTTTATTTGGGTTTAAGTTCTTCGTATCATTATTTCCAAATAGAAACCCACACTATCGTAGATAATATTTGCACCACTCAGTTCTTGTATTGCAATGTTTGAGGAGAAATATAATTCAACAAATTCTTGAACAATCACAACCAAATAAAATGACTAGTTTAATTGCGTAGACTCCATTATTATAACGTAATTGAAGAATTTATGTGAAATAACAGAACTCCAAATTTACTAATATGTTGTAAGTATTAAATCTATATTAGTATTGTTTATACAATAATTAAAAGAAGTATTGAAAATTCGGATGAAAATAAAAACTGCAAATTCAAAAGATATGCATACAATAGAAATTGCAAATTCAAATAATATAGCATATTGTATTCCTTACTTGATATATATATATATATATATATATATATATCAAATTTTCATATTTCTTGTGTCACTAAGGTGGTTCGATCCTCTATTATTCGGTATTCTTTGTTGTCATAATGATCTGTAGCAATTATCAAAAATAAACATTCACATATAGATCATGTGCTAATAACAGTTAAATATGTTTAAATCCAATTAAATTTTCACTATCCAACAATTCTAGTTGTCAACTTTTAAAAGACATGCATATATACATTTAAATCAAATCATTATCCAGCATTAGTTTTCTTGCTTTCGGATTTTGACAATAAGCATCCATTTAAAAGAAACTTTAATATTTGTCAATAACATAAATGATATAACTCTGTCATGTCTATTGTTGTTAACATTAAGGTCAATAAATCGGGGCAGTTCATAGAAGCAGACATGACATAATAAACAAAGACAGTGAGACAAAAGATCTTACTACACTGTCATATCTTTGGTAATGTCTTTGACTAAAGCAGTATAATTGGTATAAATAAATACTATAACTTTCTCTTGTATAAAATTGGTAAAACTATTTATTATATTTATATTAAAAAGCACAGAATATTAGGCATGCAATGATGTGACAGACACCTAGAAACTACTCTCTTTTTCCACTTTCTTATTCTCTTTTCTTATGTCATCTAGAAATTGATTGAACCAAACCGGAATACATAGTTAGATTACAAAAACCGACAGATATTGGATAAATTTCCGGAAATAAAAGTCAAATAAGAAAAGTTATAGGATTCAAACAAAGGAGATGGCTAAGAAAAGGAAACTAAGGAAAGATTCATTAGAAAAAATAACCCAACCCGAAATTGAAGTCTCTACTAGAAGCAACAACCTAACGTGAACGACAAATCCTCTCATAGTGAATAAATAGAATTAATTACCAAAAAAGGATCAATATTTATTAAAATTTCTAAAATAGGGACTCAAAGGGATTTCTTTCCGAAATAGGGATTTAGTATTTTGTTTAAAAGACAAAATTACCCATGTTGTCTATCACTTTGTTTTCCAGATTTGTTTTGTTTTCTCCATGCAGAGATATTATCGTCTTTGTATTCATCAATGGTTTACTCTACAGCTTATTTCTTCTCTCCAAATCAAGCCTATCGTTGAAGGTAGATTCGTCTTCTGGTAAGGATGGGAAGTTGCAGAGACATCATGGACGGAGATATGTATATAGTAATGGGGTCAATTGACCCCAATAAATTAGAAAAAATTAATCTGATTTATGTTATAAATTTTAAATTGACCCAACTAAACTAAATATTTAACCCTTATAAAATTAAATTTTAGATATAAGTAAAGAGCAATGTGTTTTGACCCTAACAAGAAGATGATGGAATAAAGTATATAAAGTATAACAAATTTGAGCTTTTAACCATTACTTATTTGTTTAGTTTTATAAGAACATCGTAAAGTTTGTTTTAACGGACATAATTTTTTCTTTTCCCTTTAGGTATTGTTCCAAAAAAATTTCTTATGCATCCATTCCACCCCAATATATAAAATTTTTAGCTCCGCCACTGAGAGGCATAACTAGAGATCTGTGTTCGATGGGATTGTGGTTCGTTGCATGTCGTAAAAGAAGCCGCTAACCGAATTCCGCTTCAATGGCAAGGTTAATTTTTGTGTTTAGGTCTGTCGATCATCTCCTTCTTCTTATTGTTCATCTCTGTTGTTTACTTAGTTAAATGTTCAAGTTATCCATTTCCTGGACTCATATTGGGATGCAGTACAGAGGTAGATGTTTGCTTTTTTATGTAAGTTGCATTTTTCTTGTGAATTCTCCTTGTTTAGTTCCCCTTTAGGGTTAGTAGAATCTTTCTTAGTTGAGAGAATTTGGATCTATAGCGTAACAGTTGAATCCAAATTACAATTGAAGCACCGTCATTCGAATTCGAGGCTTATTCAGGTTATTTTTTGTTGCCTTGGTGCTAAAGATCTGAGCTTTGAGGATATAAAGTAGATTTTGGTTTTGGGTTATATAGGAAAGAAAGCGTTTAGTGTTTTAAAGCATAAAAGATAGGATTTTGCTAGGTAAAGTAAAAATGGCGGCTAGACTAGAAGCATCAGTTGGTTGTGGTGAGATTGATGAAGAAGGTGAAGAGAGAGGCAGTATGCCAGTATGTGGGATTTGGATCAGAAACTTGATCAACCTATGGATGAAGAAGTTAGTCGACTCAGGAACATGTATAGAGAAAAGGTGCTGGATAAAATTTGTTGCAGTTGTGGTTGTCTTTTGAGTTGCTTATTGAATCCAAACTCCGAAATCACCATGTATTTATCGAAATTCAGCTGCCTCTAGTGTTCACTTGTGTTGCTCATTGGTTGTTTAATTGCCATGTATTTATCGAAACCACCATTGGTTGTTGACTGATTTTGATTGCTCTCCACTTCTGCATTTGGGTTCAATTATATTGGTGAGGATTTACAATATTTGCTTATTTCTTGTGTCTAGTAAATCTTCTAATTGTTTTATACAGTTTAATTTCTCAGCTTTTGCATTAATCATAGCTCATGGTTTACCATTCTTTTCTTTAATCTTTCTTATTGTTGGTTTGCTATGTTTCTTTTGGATCAATGGTAAAACAAAGGCAGAAGTGGAGATCTTCCTTCTACTCTTTTCTTTCACCTCCAATCTAGTTTATTTGTTTGATTTCACTTATCTTGCTTAGGGCTTCATTTTTTTATTGTATTTGTTGGTCACTGTTCCATTTTTCTTTGTTTCTAAAACTTCAATTTCTCATCTGGAGGTAATCATTACACATCGAAATGCAATTATGTTTGTAATAAAGGAGACATTGTTTACAATTATGATGTTTTTTCATCTTATACATTGTTTTCTCTGTACTCTTCTCTGCTAAGTCTATCATGTTGTTTTGTCTGTGGCCATCTCTTTGTTCCAGTTTATAAATGTTATGTATGTTTTTCTATGTCTATTACACTAGTTGTTTTTGGTTCACCATTTTCTTAAGGTTTTAGCTTATTTTATGTTTCCCTATACCAACTTAGACGCAGAAGGTGATGCAGAGAGCTTAGAACCAGCTTCAAATAACTCAGCTTCAGATGGTATACAACTCATTATCACACTTGTTTTATGTTTCGGTCTAATGTAAATAACATCTTATAGTTTTCATTTCCTTTTCATTTGTGAATGAAATGAGGGTATACAAAAAAAAAAAAAAAAAAAAAAAGACAGTAAATGTACAAAAAACATACTCAAATTTCTTCTTTATACGGACTCTGTTTTCTTTTTGGTCGAAAGAACTCTGTTTTTAAGATAATGGAAGTAATGTAGAGGTCTGATATAAAAAAATGGAAGTAATGTAGAGAGGAGGGTAAAACCGTCCAATCATATTTTATTTTTTATTTTTGTCAACAATTGGATCGACAAAACTCAATCCATAGCCTAAAACTCATACATATAGTCTTTTTTTTAAGGGACCATAATGCAGCGGGTAGGAATTGAACCATGGTGTCAAGTCATTAGCTAGATCATCCTAACCACCAGACTGAGAACAAGTCGACTCCAATCATATTCTAATAATTGTTAAAAATTTATGAGTCCCTATTTTGGTAATTAACTCAATAGAATATACCTCAGCAATAATGAACAAGGTTTCTGAACCAGTAGAAAAATCCCACAATATATACCGGAAATGACTTAGTCAAAAACTAAAATCCGGAAAGTATAGACACGACTTGGAAAAAGCCTTTATAGATGTCAACATAAGATCAGACCTCGATCAAATCTTGGAGTAGAGACAAGAAGCGAGACGATCACTAACCGAAGGAAGCCGAACTCAAAGGAGAACAACACCAGATCAAACCCGGACAAGATATCATAAAGATCCACGGGAGATAGTCACAACCGTATAATCTAAAACATAAAACCCTAAACCAACCTAAACCCAAGACTAAAGACGACAATAAAGACAATCTAGACCATACCATAACCACAACAAAGGAGAGAAAGGGTGGGAGAGACAAGCTCACCAGACACAAAAGCCACGCCGGCGAATAAAGCCAAAGATCCAAAGACAATGAAATAGATCCGAGAAGTCTTCCTCGGTACACGAGCTCCAAGAGACAACGGAATAGAGGAGAAGACTAGTCGGATCCCACGAGGCTAAACAGCGATGAAGACACGACGAGTATCTCGACAACCATTAGAAGTTTTAACGCCGGTGTTGAACTCCCAAACACACCACAACCTCGAAAACCGAAACACAAGCTACACCTATCACGAAATGAAGCAACGACGGAAGCCTTATCGACGGGAAGCGGGGAGTCGACGCCGATAGTATTGGAGTCACCGGCTGCTGATTCCGGTGTAGATCTAAATTTTTTCGGTCACAAAATATAAAGTTTTTTTCAAATTACGGTAAATGAAAAAAAAATATATATATATATATTTTCAATGTCCACTTTCTTATTCTCATTTTCAAAAACTTAAGAAACTAAAATCTAACTTGTTGTTTCGTCATCCTAATAAATTAATTTTTTGCAAACAGTGACCTTTGTTTTAGTTTTCTAATGCCAAAAAGGATCATTTTCATGTTTAAATGTTACTTTTTTGTTATATTGTTTAGATGTATCTATCTAGACATTAGTAGGATAATATGTCAGCTTTTAACATCTAGTGGATATGTGTATAGGAAATCATGTGACTCATGTTGATTCTTAATTGGACTCATTCACTCACTTTTTCTTCTGCTCATGTACATTCTTTCTTTCTTTTGCAACTGTCAGTTGTTTATTTATTATTATTTTATTTTTTTATATGAATTTGTGTTGTTTGTTTATTACTACCAATTATAGAGACTGTACAATATATTTAACTTATATAAAACAACAACTCTCTACTGTTTAGTTCAAATATAAAACATATTTTCTTTTATTGAAAATATACTTTACACAATGGATGAAGTAAGAATAGCATGTAAAAATGTCTAATAAAGACGACTTTAAATATTCACTGACTTATTGATAATGCAACGTGGATTGTTGATAAAATTGGAAAACAAAACATATGAATCATTGAGAAACAAAGAATTTCAGCCTTTTCAGACTTTAACTAAAGATCTTGGACTTTAATTTTGAATAACAGTCGTATGCTTTATTAAACTTTTACATATATTAACCATAATTGATCCGAACCTTTAAAAATAAAATAAAATCATAATTGTCACTGTGAAAACTAGACTTGAAAGATTTAAGATAAAAAAAATCGAAAAGATTTCTTTCAAAGAAGAAAAAAAAAGAATGTAAGGAAAAGACATTTGGTGTTCTCGGTTTAGCTTTCTCTGCTTTTCATGAAACAAACCCAATTCAACTCTTCCTTTATTTGACCATATTATTTTACTAATTTAACTATTTCGTATTTACTATATTTACTAATGATATTACTTTAAATACATCATTTGATTTTTTTCTTTCATCTTAATTATAGTGTGAAAACACACGAGAAATACAAGTTAACATTACAAAGGCTAGAGACAACACTCTCCGCACAAGTTGCCAAAAGAAGAACAACACAATATGATTTATACATTGCATCTAAGGGATAAAACAAGTTGGAAATGTTAACTCAAACTTGAAGAAGAGATATAAAGAAACCGGAGAGCTAACTACCGGAACATGGAGACCTCCCATAGTGGATGGAGCATACCTCTCAGAATAAAAGAATGAAAGCTTCTAAACCGACAAAAAGGAGATGGAGAACATAACCAAACCCACGAATTTGATTCTAAATTCAATTTTAACATTTTTGGAGTTAAACTTAAAACATTGAAGCTATAAAGATATATGGACCCTTTAACTTTAGATTGTTAAAGAGGGATCCAATGACAATTAATTTATGACATTAACTTCTTCTTTTGTTATATATAGTTATTCTTTTCTATGATTTGTACACTTACCTTTGCTCCACTTTTTTTTCCGAATTTAACAAAGCCAATTCCTTTTCCTTTGTTCCTGCCTATGTACTAAACCTTCACAATCTATATTCACATATATATAGAGTTATATATATAAATCGCTCACCACAAAAATAAATAAAGCCCCTTCCTTCCCCAACCCAAAACTTGATTGATTATCTCAAATTTATATATAAAAATAAAAATTCCAAATCGCCTTCGTCTCTCTTTGAGATTACCTTTATACCCCTCCACGTCCCAGCCTTTTTGTCACATTTCCATTGAGCAAAAAGCCGAGAATGTTAGTTAATATTCTTAGCCTTTGTCTTTGTATTATCATCTTTAGCCGTCTTCAATGAAGATCCTACTGATGAAATCTCTGAACCTCTTGGAATAGAGTTTAGGATCAACAGCTGAGATTGAAGAAGGATCTGCTTGTAGTGACTTATACGCATGCTCAATTCTTTTAGTTATGTCGTAGTCTTGCAAAATGTCAATGACTCCAAAGTAGAGAACAACTTCGTACATCTCACCGTGAGATGGATAACTGGCTCCTCCTGATGTGTATTGATCGAAATCGCTTCTCCGAACCATTCTTTCAGCTCTTGCCGGCATGTTTGCACCTAATCTGATCGATGGTTTCCTGTAAAGAATAAAAAAAAACAGATTGCATTTTAAGCACAAATATGATGAATGATGAAGTTGATTGATTCTTTTATGAACTACAAGGAGCCAACAAGAGCACATGAGTTGTTTCACAAGATGTGGTCTAGCCTATTAAATCATTCCTACACTCATTAATTATAATCTGAAATTGAATCTCACAACCACTCCATGTCTCTGCAATATTCTAAAGTCTATAAATGCAAAAAGCTTTGTTTTGTGAAGTCAACTTCTTATATTAAAGATTAATGATTGTCCACATATAGGGGTTTTATGTACCTGCCAGCTAATATCCGGTCCATGTCTTGAAGTTCAGCCTCTAAGAAGCGACAGCCACGCATGAATTTCTCTTTGTGATATGAATCTATCCTACCTGCAAAAGACGTTGACATAAATCTCACGACAGGTTAACTTCAATGCCTGGACACAGACAGAGAATGGTGCCTAAAATTACCTGATCTCAAAACGAATGGAGAAAGCCCCATTTTTTCTCCTGTGTTGTCATCGCGGAAGTGAACACCAACTAGAAGGCTATAATCCATTATTCTCTCGGCTTCCAAGAACTCACAGTCGCGTTTTATTTGCCTGATCATGAATACCAATCAGCATTAGACACATGCTTAGGATACTTAGCAAAGCCAAGTGGCAGAAACAAAAAATAAAAACCTGACAAGCATGGAACATACTTCATAAGCTCTTGATACCAGTTTCTTTGAAGACGGAAAGCAAAATTGAGATCAAGGTCTTTGAGAGTCGTGGTCTCATCAATTTCCCCTTCGGGCTTTGCAGTACTACGTCCGTGGGAAGACCCTTTAAGGTCAAACCGTCTCTGGATTCTATACTCAGAGCAGAACAAGTTGCCCATGACAATAAACCGAGTCTGATGAAAAAAATGGTCAACAAAACAGTAAATTTTCTGGACACTAAGAGATCCATGAAGCTTTAGATGAACAAACACAAACCTTTTGGCCACCAACAGGTTTGATACAATGAACACCGTAAAATCTAGTCACGAGGGAATTTTCGTATTGGCAGAAATGTTTGTAGTAACTTGGAAGCATTCTCAGAAGCACCTGGATACAAGAAGACAAAAGCTTTTTTAACTAATGACAAACTTAGTCGAGTTTATGGTTGAGAAAGTAATGTGAAAGCAAAGAAAGAAACAAAATGGTGTTCCTTCCGCTAATTAAGATATTAACTTAATCTAGGACAGGCAACAAAGATGACAACAGCAAGGTCATCAAAACATGACGAGTCAACAACTACTAACCTTGACTTCCGATTTCTTTACCGTCTTAATCATAAATTTATCATCTTGAGTTAGGTAAAAGAAGCTTCCACTCTTTCCAGGTGAAGATAGTTCCCGGAGAGCATCATTTCCACAAATAGCTAACATATACTCAGCTGGATCCACTTGGAAAAGCTCCCTTAGACGTCTAGAAACAAAATTTCCCCAAAAAGAAACACAAGTTATCACAAATACGTTCAGAATCTTATCTACTAGACCCATATTTGGGTATAGCCACATCACTAAACCTAAACGCATTCAGCAATTTGCTAAATTGAAAAACTTTTATGGAAAAACTAAAAGTTACCTGAACACCAAAGGACAATAATCCTTCCACCGGAAAACCACTGACTGATGTGGAGGTGTGGTCTTAGTCCCTTCTGGTGGAAACCTTGTCCAAAATTTCTCTTTTGGATCGAAATCAGCCTGTTTAAGATCCCGAACAATCGAAGCATGTTTGCCGACAGAATACCTAATTCAATCACACACAATCTTCATTAGAAACAACAGAGAAGCTATCATGAAGAAAACAAATCAATTTGAGAAGAAATTTACCTGATTCCTAATTGCAAATTGAGCATCAGATCGTATTTCTTATGCCCTTTAGATATAGTCTCCCCAGGTTTCTTAGCCTCGCCATTAAACCAACAAGGATTCTTCTTAAACTGACGAAACCCACCACGATCCACAGAGATCCTATCTCTATAAATCATTGAAGCTTCCACATTATCAATGATATCACAAGTGATATCTCCAGCTTCACCATCAGATTCCCAAATACAGATTCTCGGGAAAATCTTCTCACCTCCCAAGCTTCCAGCTCCACTATCAACTGAAGATCTTTTCCTCGTAGCCACAATCAAATCATTTTTCTCAATCCCGTTAAAGAAATTTTTCATAATATTACTCTCATTCCAAGCTCCAACACAAGAAGTTCCATCGCTCCAAGTGAAAACTCCACTGCCTTTAGGAACTCCATTCTCCCATAAACCTTCGTATCGATTTCCATTAGGCCAAACAAGCAAACCTTTCCCAGAAATCACACCGCTACGCCATTCTCCGGTGTACTGATTTCCGTTTCTCCAAACATACCGACCTCTACCATCTTGTAGATTCCGTCTCCAAGTTCCTTCATAGAAATCTCCATTCGCGTAACGCTTTTGCCCATGGCCGTGTTTTCGATCAGCAACCCAAGTTCCTCTATAAGTATCTCCTTCGGCTCCAGTAAAAGTCCCGAATCCTTCCATTCTACCGGATTTAAATTCTCCTTCATATGTAGCTCCGCTTGGCCATGAGAATTTGCCTTTCCCTGAGGCTTTACCTCGTTTCCAATCGCCTTCATACATGCACCCATCTTTCCACAGATACTTCCCGGATCCGTGTGGAAACCCACCGGAGAAGCTCCCGATATAGAGATCTCCGTTTGGAAGCGGCTTCTCAACATCCAGTAAGGGCGTGGGAGTCACGCGCCGAGTAGTTCCTTGAGATCTCGATCTCACCATTTGAGATTGAGCTAACAACAACGAATCGTCTCGTCTCTCTTCTACTACCAAAGGCAGATTCTCCTCTGAAACAACCTCTTTCTTCTTCTTCTTCTTCTTTTTCTTCTCAACCACGCTGCTCAAAAACACTTCAGTAGCTTCTTCTTCTTCTTCCTCTTCTTGTTCGCTTAAAAGCGATTCACGCATCATCTACTCATCAGTAAACCTCCACTCCACACCGCTCACAACGCTCTTCAATCTCAGAAAATGACATTCCCTTTAATTCAAAATCAAGGGTTTTACCGATTTCTCAGATTACAGCTAGATCCGCCGAAACTAAAGTGGACAAACACATTTTTTTATCCGGCGATACACCACCGGAATCTCAACCAGAAAATGAGCAGAAGAAAGCACAAATAAACTTTCTCTAAGGATTATTTTGATAAGATTCACAAGTTTTTAATAAAGGGAAGAGGAAAACTTGTGAGATTTCGTACAAACGCTACAAGAACATAAAAAGAAGAACAAAAACCATCAGAAAAAAATAAAGAGATAACAGAGACAGAAGAGAGATAATAACAAAATAAAAGACTCAAAACATTTTAATTTTATAAACTTAACCGTACGCGAAAAAAAATAAAAAAATAATTAGGGCATATTTATTTCTTAAGAAAAAAAAAGGAGGTAGAAAGACAAACCATTGGGAAGCAGACACAAAAAGCCCACCAGCCCGAAAAAAGAAACCATAGATATTAATAAAATAAAATAAATGAAAACGACAGGACCGAAGTGTTTCAAGTGTAAACATGAATGAATAATACTCGAGATTGTTTCGAATTTGTCTTTGTGTAATTAAAGCTTAAGTACGGCCTATTCGAATAGAGTTAAACCTTTATAAATAAATATTTTTAAAATTAGAAAAAAATATTTCGTTTAATGAAATTTATTTATTAATAAATAAATAATTTATTTATCAATAATAAATTTTTATTTATTTAAATAAAATATTTTATATTTTTAAATTTGCACACTTTACATATTAAACGTGTACCTATTAGATATTAATATCATTTCAATAGATTTTATATAAATATAATATATATATATATATATATATATATTAGAAATTTAAGAGATTATATTAATAATATATGAACTATATGTATGTGGACTAATACACAAACTGTATTATGTGGACTAATATACATACATGTGGACTAAGATATATTGTATTATATTGTATGGAATATTTATAGTCATAGAAAATGTATCTAATCTACACTACAAACTATATATATAGTTTTAAAGTTTTCGTTTGGTAAGTAATTCGTTTTACATATTACCATATATTTCTTAACATTCAATTTGATGGTTTCCAATCAAAAGTCAAAACCATCAACAAAAACATCTTTGACTAATAACATAAGGAGGACCATATGTGAACATAAAAAAGAACATCCAACATTTACGCAAAAGGATATGGAAGCATGGGTGAAGGAAAAGTTTGATTTGAATTCTAGCTAAACCACATTATCGGTTGGAAGCTGATCATTCACTTGCCACAAAGCAGCTTGAATGACGAAAGAAAGACAAGGAGAGAATTACTGTTGCGGTTTGCTATAATGGTGATGGATCCGACAAAGTCCCCCTTTGAGTTATTGGTAAGTATGCAAAACCCAGATGTTTTAAGAATGTGAACATGAACAATCTTAATTGTGAGTATCGTTTCAACAAGAAAGCTTTGATGACTGGTTTGCTTTTTCAAAAAATTTGTCATTGGTTTGACAAGAGAATGAATGGTAGAAAGGTTCTCTTGTTAGTAGACAACTGTCCAGCTCATCCAAAAATTGTTGAAGGGTTGAGAAATGTAGAGTTATTTTTCTTGCCCCTAACACAACATCTAAAATTCAGCCATGTGATGTTGGGATTATTCGAGCATTTAAGCTTCATTATCGACGTCATTTTTATTCTAGCATCTTGCAGAGCCTTGAAGTTGACTCATCAAATCTTGAAAAGATTGACATTCTCGATGCTATTAACTTTGCTACCTTGGCTTGGAGATTTGATGTAAAAGAAACAACAATTGCAAATTGTTTCCGATATTGCAAGATACAATCTGAAGAACTCGATGTTCCTGATGCAGAAGTTGATAAATTAGAAGAAGATATCAAAGGATTAACGGATGTCATTTCTAAGTTACATTATATAAATGTGATGGACGTTGACATCTTTTGAACTATCCTAATGAGAATGATATCTTTATGGAATTGACTACCGACGATAAAATTATTGAGTCTGTACTTACTGATGAAAATGATCTAGAATCAGATGATAGTAGCATCACACCAAATGTGTCATCAAAATAAGCATATCAAGCAGTAATCGCATTACGGAACTACTTTCTACAACACAAGCAGAATACTCCTAAAATTTTGTTTGCGTTAGAAAAAATCAAGGATGAGATGAATTTTGGTGGAAAAAAAAACAAAAAACTATAAATTCTTTTTTGTAAAAGAATGACTTATTGTGCGAATGATTGAAAAAAAATCTTTTTTAATATATATATATATATTTAATGAAATGTGATGATTATTCATTTATTAAGGATTTCAAAAAAATTATTCATTAATGCATTTAGTGAAATTATTCATTTAGCCATTCAGCGAAAGTTAGGACTAAGAAAAGTTATTCATTTATCGAAATTACTCATTTATTGAAGTTTAATTGTATACGTTGTTATTAGTAATTTCTAATACTCCACGTAGAAGACCAAATCATTAGTTTTCCTCTTTCTTTTATTTATTTATATTTTAGATGTTTGAAAAAAATGATAATGATGACGATTATCGAGAAATCGTGATTAGGAAGCGAATTTCCAGGTGATTGTGTTTGATTACTAATTACTTATTACTATTATTTTAAGAATTTTGTTCTCTTCTGTGATTAGATGATCGCTGGCTTTCATGGAGTTTTCTTTTTTTATATTTTATTTTATTCTCTCTTCCTAGTTGTCTCAATTTTTTTTTAAAATTAAGTATTATATTATGATGATGTTATTCGTCACGGATTTTAAGTTGTTTTAGGGGTCTCATATTCCCATATGGATAGTGACTGATAAACAAACTTATACTACTAATAACAACAAGTGTTGGAATTTGTTCTTTTGGTTTATTTAACTATTGTTAATTATAAAGATTCTATATAAGTATATTGGATATTACAAAGTTGTACGAATGGAACATGATTCAGAGTACATTTTTGTTAAGATAATTATACCACTAGTTATATTTGTTTTTTTTACATCATGTTGATCTATCTTTAATTAATAATTCATATAGAACTTACAACATAAATTGGTTTATATTTTTGCAAACAAAACACTAGGAAAATAGGAATTTTTACTGGTAAAGAAAATGTAAATCGTATTAATGGAAAAAAGAAAGAAAGAAATCAATGAAAATTACTTGACTTTTAACAGTCATATCTTCGAAATAGCTTTGGAAAAGGTGCTCTTCTCATTTAACTTTATAAGTTTTTCACTTCTCCTTTTGAACACTCCCTAAATTTCTAACAAACCTTTATTAATTATACTACTTTTGAATAATTTAAGTTGGTTCTGAGTTCTAAAGAGTATTTCGCAGCAAATACAATATGAAGACATTTTACATTTTCAAAATATTTAACAAATTATAAACCTACTTCTATCAACAAAATAATGAAACTAATTATGTAAAATAAAAATCAATAATTCAATAGTATTTCAGATAAATAGACATATCATTCTATAGTTTCGAGTAGTTTAATTGGAAGTGTTTATAGAACATGATTGTGTACCAAAAATCACAACACCATAAAATCTAGACTGCAACCGTGCAAGTAAACTTCATAATTTTACACGTATCCAAATGTTTTAAACAAACCTAATTTACGATTAATTATTAGTCCTAGAATTCAAAAACAAAAATTATATCGTAGGTACGAATGGTGAGTGGTGACTATAGCTGTGGTGGTTAGAGCGTCAAATGTATTAAATCACCATGTAATTAATTAAATCTTTATAAAATACCGTATTAGCAAAAACATATAATATAAGTAATATAAGCTTCAACTTTTCAGAGAAAACCAATACTCTAATCTTTGATAATTATTTTTTTAATAATGTTTATTTTTCAAAGTTTTTAAAATAATGTTAATTTACATGTATAATGCTATATATTCGTTATCTACAACAACGTTTATATAATTTCGGAACTTGAAGCCTACGTTAACTTACTCGATTAATATTAGTGTGGATCCCCAGTTTAAAACTTATTACATTTTTTATCTACTCGATACTAAAATAAATAATTATACAATATATTTTGGGAAATGGTGTGTGTATGGCTACATGTATATTTGCCATTCATACGCCATAACGAGTAGGTATAGTAGGCCTTACTTGATGACAATTAAGTATTAAATAATAGTAGGCCATACTTTTCCCATTTTATACTTGACGCATCTTATACCAAAATCATTATTCTTTTTAAGGCAAAATCATTAGTCTTCACTATATTATCGTATTTATTATACTCAAAACCTCAAATCTACTATGTTCTATCAAATCGACTTAATTATCCACGAATATGGTGCAATCCAATCGATTGTTCAACCCACAATATATTGCATATTCAATTCCATAATTGTTCTCTACTTTGAATGTGATGCAAAAGAACATTGGTTTTGATTGATTACACAAACATTGGTTTTGATTGATTACATAAAAAGGTTGTTTGCAAACGATAGGTTTATTTTGTTACCAATCCATATTTGGTTTAAAACGAGTGTTTGCAAATAATCTTTTCAAAAAAGTTGTTTGGACCTATTTTTGGTCGTTTGCAAACAGAACTTTTACAGTTGTTTGTAAATATAAATAATAATTTATTTTTATATTTTACGTATAATTATGATTCAAAAATATATATATAATTGTCTAAAAAAATCATTTGTTTATATTTAGAAAAATTATCATTTATTAATATAAAATATTATTTTAAATATAATAATTGTAGTCTTTATATTTATTTTTATATCAAAAATATTAAACTATATGTATTTACTAATTTTTATCTCATTACACTATTCAACCAATGCAGTGTTAATAATCAGCATTAATTTTCAAATGATATTCGTTTGAAAACCTCTTTTACTAATCGTTACTTTCAAATGGTCGTTTTCAAACAATTTTCGTTTCAACTGATTTTTTTTTTAAATGGTCGTTTCAAACGATTTTACTAATTAGACTTATTTTATTTGGCAAGCTTCCAATTCAAGAGAAATTCTTAAATTAGTTTCCCACCGAACCTTTTCATTATTGACTATCGATTACGAAAGATACAGTTGCTTAATTTAATGTATTAGCTTATTAAATTTCATTATTTAGGTGAATTAAAAACATCAATTAGCTTATATCCAAAAGATCAAACGTGGAAAATATATGCAAAACCAAACGAAATTATGAAACTGAAAAATTGCAAATATTGTGGAAAACAAAATGATTTTATTAAATGAAAAAAAAGAGTGTGTGGTTTGATAAAGTGTTTTGTAGTTCCTATTTTAGATTAAAGAAAACAAAATAAAACACTTTGTTGACCAAAAAAAACACGTTTCTAAATTTTTATTGAAGAGGGAACGTACTGAAAAATGCAATGTATAATCAATATAATTTATGTTTAGTAAGAATTCATGGCCACAACTATTTGAGGTTGTTAAAAAAAAAGAAAATAAATAATTAAAACAGTCTTAAACAAATTAACCTAAATAAATAATTAAAGCAGTCTTAATCAAATTAACTTAATTCAACAACGACGAAGATTAGGAATAAGAAGGTGACGCCAAACAGCTCCTTTTACAGTTGGACCCAGAAAAGCTGAGCTGGCAAATAAAGTAGGACCCAATAATTATGTATTGGGCTATCACGGCCCATATTAAAATGTCCGTCGGTAACAAAAAAAGACAGTGCCACCTGTAAGAAAGAAAGTTGACGGCCGAGATTTGTGGTCACGTCATCAAACATCTGAACGCGCTCCATCTGTCAGTCAAAACATTACGGTTACGGTTTTGTTGTTTGCGCGTTAGCACGTGCAACGAACTTTTTTAAGCGTGTGACGGTGAATATCGTATCATGATTCATCGCGTGACTATATTATCATGTTTGGTTTTTAGCCACATAAATAATAATTTAACAAAAACAACCCTAAGATGATGAGCAATGGCCGGTGAATCAGGTAGCCGTCCTATAACGTGGTGATCTTAGCAAACTGCTATCTACTATTTCACCCAAATGTCACCCTCCTTTGTTTTTCTTTTCTAAAAGCAAAATTATACAACCACACACCAAGACTTTCTTTCATGTTTGTATTAGCTTGGTCTAGGATCGATTAGATTCTTTGAAATATGAAAATATGGTAAATAATAGATACCAACTAAAATTTAGATTTGTTACGATTCTGAAAAAATAGAACCGAATTAGAATTAAAATAATATTGGTTTTACTTCGAGTAATTTTTTTCACAAATAACCAAAAATAACTAAACACCCAAAAAATTATAGTTACTTGTAACCAAAATTAATAAAAATATTTTTGGTACTAATTAGTTTCAGTTTGTATTTAATATTTTCAGTTCTCATAGTTGAAATGAACCAAACCGAAAACCAAAATTATCTAAATATTAAAATCAAACGATTCATTTTCTAAGAATCGAAACTGAACTAAATAGAATTTTTTGCTTCGGTTCAATTCAATTTTCGATTATGATTATTATACTTAGGGCTAGTTTATATGATGCATGTGTTTAAATAAAATATGACTACAAAATCATGTTTTTTATATATATGAGAATACAAAATCATGTTGTATTACAATAAATTTAGTTTTGTAATTCCCTATGAAAACCAGTCTAATTTCGAGAAGTTAATTACAACTTTACAAGTGTTGAATTCTATATACTCCTTCCATTTAAATTTAATTGATGTTTTAGAAAAAAAAATTGTTTCAATATAAGTGATATTTTCACTTATCAATATAAAAATTAATTTTTTTTATGTTATCTTTATGTTTTTATAATTTTTTGATTAGAGATTTATGTTTCTAAATAATTAATTACTTCTAAAAAAATTTAAATATGTATTTTATAAATTTTCTTAATTTGTGTGTTTGAAACCAAAGGAGTATGTAAGTAGCATTTAGTCTAGTGGCATGTGGTAAGTCCACATAAAACAGCGCACTTGCACAACCAGGGATCGAATCATACCGTCTACATTATGTAAAAATTTGGCTAATGGGCCGGCATGTTGTGGTCTAATATTGACAAAAAAAAAAAACAAACCAAAGGAGTATCATCATTGCGAGGAGGTTGTAGTACCGAAGAAATAAAAGATGTATGGAAAGGAGTAATCATTATGCCTGCTGTTTAATTAGTAAAATTGTGACACATGTTGACGTAAATATATTACTATTAATTAGCAAAAAAGCAATAAGCAAAAGGAAATAAGAGAGAAGCTCAGATATTCACGTAACGATGTTTCCTTTTGTTCTTGTGGAGAAAACAATTGGCCACATAGCCAAATATTAGCTCATAAGCCCAATCTACCAAACTGTTCGATCTCCTCATGTTTTATTACTGGTTGGTAAAGTAATTTAAGATTCAACATCATCTTTTGGTCTGCCAGTTATAATTCAGACAAAAGTATCTTGGTTTGGTTCCGTTGTTTGCTCGAACGTGCGGTTGTTTGTTTTCATTGTCGGTGCCAATGGAGATCTCTTTGGATTGTTTATAATTTGTGCACTATTTGAGGGGATTGGATCAAGTTGTGTTCTTGATTTCACCAAAGCATCATCCATTATATTGTGTCGTATGGAGTGAATATAGTCATTATAAACATACAGTGTCATGCCTGGTGTTAAAGAGGTCTAACTTAAAATCACTAAAAAGGATCTTATAATTTTTTTTATAGCTTAAATATTATGTAGTTGAAAAAAGTCTAATGATAAAACAAAATAAACATGTGAAGAAAAAAAATGACTTAACTCATAATTTTTCTTCTTTCTCTTTCAATAAACTCTTTTACCAAATTCTCATAATTAAAATTTCTAACTAATTCTCTTTTTATAGATATGATAGTAAACCATTCAGTATTTCTTGTGAAATAGCTGATAACTTAAATATTCTTTTTGTATTTAGGAATTTATTTCCTTATTATTTCAGAATTATTAAATTTTTTGTCAACAATTGAATCGATAAAACACAATTTATAGTCTAAATCTCATACCCTAAAATCTTTTGAGAGATCAAACTCTAATGTTATAATAGATAAACATTTTTTTAATTATTTTCAGTTTGTTTAATTTTTTTTTATATTAGAGACATAGGGTATTCGAACCAGGGAGAGGGGCTAAGAGGTTATGTTTCTACCCCTACACTACAACAACTTTCAAAATTTTGGGGCTCCAAAAATATATATTTTGGGACCCTAGGCAACAACCTTCTTTTCTCCAAAGAGGTACAAGACTGACTATATAGAAGCTTCCATTCATAATGATGTAACTGCGGAAACCAGTTAAATTGTAGTCGAAGTACAAAAAGTCATATTTATGAAATTGAGAGTCTAGAAAACTATCAAGGTGAAAAATACTTTTTTTGTCATTCTGGTAAAACATATACTAGAAATCAGATTTTAATAGGAAATAAGGAGTATAAATGGTAACAACTATACGTTGAATTTGCTGGAATTTTTTTTTTCAATTTTTAACCAAAATATAGCTAAATAAGTTAAATTCAAATAATAACAGAGATATTCGGTGAATTTGACGAAATTTTTGGAAAACACTAATACTAATAGAATAAATAGTATTATAAATTGTACTCTATTAATAAATACTTTTTAAAAAAAACTCTTGAAAAACTAAATAATATATTAAATATTTTAAAATAATTAATTATATTTGCCAAAATTTTATGTGGTTAAGTATCTCTGTTAATGTTTTAGTTCATAGTTTAGATATATGGAGTACTCCACTCCACTACATGTGGTAGTTAATATTTGATTTTATATATGACTTTGGAGCATAAATGAATCTTGTTGATTCAATTTTTTGAAAAAAAATAACTAGTACTATTTTTTAAATTATTAGTTATGAACATATTTTTTCATATCCAAATCCGAACTAAAAAATGATTTAAATTATAAGGATTTCAAACCAAAATTGACTAAATACACTAATGAAACCTAGATTTTTGTATTTATAAAACCAAATCCAAATATTGACTGAATTAAGAACCGAACGTATGTTGAAATATCCAAAATAATATTATTTCTATTATTTCTATTTGGAACTGATATTTTTAATTGTATAAAAAATATACGATACATGCAAAATGTAAGAAAAAACATGAAACGAAAGAAAGAAAACAAAAATAAATAAAATTACTCAAGATTCCTCATGGAATTAGTCTATTGCAACTGGTAACATTGAAAAAAATGAGAGTTGAGGAATACAAAAATTAGTCTAGTTCCGCTGATACGAGTTGGTACCAAGAAAACAACAACAATCGAAATCAAATTTAATTGAGTCAATCTACAACTTACTAATCTCGATTCCACCTGCACACGCGAAAGCATCATAACTTCCAATGTTAATGATAGAGTATTGGGAGATTAAAATAATTGAGATTGTTCAAAAAAGTATATGGTTAAAATAATTATACTAGAATATATGTGGTTTTAGATAAAAGCGAAAGTATTAACAAACTCATTTATTTTCTTCTCTTTGCCAACAACAGTTTATTTGTTTGTAGAACCTCAACATAAGAAAGTGTAGTTCTTAATAATTGTCTGTAGACTTATTCTAAAGCATCGGGACCACATATTAACTTCACCAAACGAAACATCAAAACTCTTTTCGGCATTGATTTAGACAACAAAGTCGGGAAACATTTAGATCTCCCTCAATGTTTCCAGGCCTTCAAGAGAATTTTTCAATTTCATTTTCGAGAAATTACAATCCCGCACATCTAATTGGTTCAATAAAACTTTGTCCTTAGGTGGAAAAAAAGTATTATTGAAAACAATTTCTATGGTTTTCCCCATATATGCAATGTCATGCTTTTGTCTAACTAAATTTTAATGTTAGGAAATGACAAATGCTATGTTTGCCTTATGGTGGAACTCATGTGAAACCAAAAAGAAAATTTCCTGGAACAATTATGTCAACCAAAAATTAAAGGTGGGCTCGGCTTTCAGGACATCGAAGCTTTCAATCAAGCTCTATTGGCCAAACAAGGCTGGAACATGTTATATAAGCCTCTTTCCCTAATTTTACGTTTTTATCAATTCTAGTATTTCCGGTCTTCACCCTTCTTAAATGTTCGGGTGGGAATCAGACCTTTATACGCTAGGAAGAGCATCATTTTTGATCATGAATTGTTGTAATATGGGCTTCTCAAGCTCATTGGTAATGGCCAGTGTACTTATGTGTAGTATGATAAATGGATATTTGATCACATCTCTCTGCCTTTTACACCATGGTGATGCTCATCGCATATTGACCATGCAACCATAGATGGAAGGACATGACTCATGGATATAGGGCTACAATAAGAATGGTCTATACATGGGCTCATCATTCGACATCAAGCTCCACAATTACAGCCTGCTACAATCCTTAATAATACTCTGAAAAGTCGTATTTGGTATATTCCTATTGTCTTGAAAATTAAATTATTCCTCTGGCGTGCACTATCCAGAGCATTAGTAGTCAGAGATCGTTTAATCGGTCGCATCATTCCCGCTGATGACACATGCCCAGTTTGTAAGCAAGATCTTGAAACTATAAACCACATGCTCTTTTCATGAGAAATTCTAGGACCGATTTTGGCTCTGGCCTAGATTTCCACACCGGCAAACACGTTCGTGTCGGTCTCCCTTTTACCAATATCATTTATATGCTCGATCACACCACGAATACTCAGATTCATGAGCGTATTCGTCAATCTATTCCATGCGTACTGTAGGCTATCGGGAAGATCAAAAAAGTGGTTGTTCATGGTGGTAAACTTCAAGATTTGTGATAGATAGTCCTCACTATAGTCGAAGAAGCGAAACATTAGCATCAACTCAATCACATCCACCTCTCACCTCATGTGCCTTCGCCCAGAGCTCTCTTGCCATAGCAATGTGTCCCGCCTCCCACTCGACTATTTCGTGGTAATTGTACATCTTCTTGGCAAAATGATTACTCCTTCTATAGTGGAGCTTGAATTTTGAGCGATCACGTTGGTCACTTTATCTTTCATGCTAGAACTGCGTTTCCTCCTCTCCTTTCTCGTGTTTTGGCAGATTTTCACGACCTCTTCACGATTCTCCAAGACCTCCAAAATGTTCAGATTATGAAGTTAGAAGTGGACATTGATAATAATAATAGTGTTTATCAGGCATTTACTAACCTTTCCCGGGGACCTAGTTATCAAGGTTGGATCCAACACATATTCAAACTCTGTCACTTTTTTGAGACGTGTGCTTTTCGATTCTACCATTTTTTGGCTAAGCAACATGCCTCCCGTCTTGCAAAAGCTCTCGCCACACAGAATAGAACACATGGATATCTAGTCTAAGGACATCCAACTTGGCTCAGTAATATCTTAGTTTGTGACCACCAAAGAAACAAGAAAGACGTACTTAACTTCTAGGTCCTCTCTATGACAACTATTTGTAGTATAAGTAGTATATCTTCACAAGTTTTCGCAATAGATAAGAAAATTGATCTAAAACAGTGTCCAAATCAATGTTTAAAAGACACAACAAATACTACTCCTGATATTTACGAAAAACCTTGCAATAAAATATGCAATGAAGCTCAATTCAGCTATGAACTGTTTTTCAATCCAAAAAAAGATGCGAAAAAAAAATCTCCCATTTGCAATGCTCTTGAATAGTTTAATTCAAATTGCTATTAATTTTTTTTCCTTATGGAATTACATAACTTCTTTAATAAAAAGAAAAATTACATAACATAATTTTCCTTGTATTGATATTTTTTTATTGATATATAGCTATATTTGTATCATTTTATCTCATTTATATATAATAAAAAACTTTATAAGATGCATTTTTTAGTTTATTTATCCTTCATTATTTTACTAACTGTGTTATTTTTTTCGAAGAGTTAAGAGTCTATTGTGACTGATAGTTATTTTTAAATGATTGGTTGCAAAATAATTCTCAATCTGGGAAGAGATGCAACAAAAAAATTCTCCTATCTGCAAATCTCTTGAATGGTTTGATATAAGCTGCTCTTAAATTTTTTTCTAATGAAATTATATAACACAATGTTCTTTTTTGTATTCATAGTTTTTCGTTAATATATAAATATACTTGTACCGTTTCATCACATTTATTTATAACAAACAACTTTAGAATATTTATTTTAGTTTATTTCCTTGGCAAAATTTATATATATTCTTTAGTTCATAATAAGCGATGAGTATACGATATAGATGTGATATATGCAATGTGTATATAATATGGAATAAAAATATATTTAGTGATACAATATTTGAGTTTTTTGCCATTATCTTTTTGTAAACATCATTTGTTACGACGGGATGTGAAATTTATCTATTATTATTATTTCACCAATTCTGTTTATTTATAACAAACAACTTTAGAATATTTATTTTAGTTTATTTCCTTGGAAAAAATTATATATATTCTTTAATTCATAATAAGCAATGAGTATATGATATAGATGTGATATATGCAATGTGTATACAATATGGAATAAAAATATAATTAGTGATACAATATTTAAGTTTTTTTGCCATTATCTTTTTGTAAGCAGATGTGAGATTTATCTATTATTATTTCACCAACTCTGTTATTTTTTCCGATGAGCTAACTATCTACAAATAAAAGTTTCACTCATAGTTATTTTTTAAATTATTGGCTGCAAAGTAAAAATCAAAAATATGATAAGCAAAATTTTGATTTTCAAAAACATTACTGTGTATTAGAAAAAACATTCACTTAAATAGCAAATCAACATATTTTTCTCAAGAATTAAAATTTTCTATTAAACAAAGTAAATATGTACTTGTGTTGGTATATCTAGTTTAAAATAAGATTAGTCAATTTTAACTTTTTGTTGGGTTTATTAAATATAATTACTAGTCTATCTATTCGAAATCAAATGTCAAAAATCTGATAATGTTTGATGACCAATAATGGTATTTAATGAACAAACATGTCATATTAAAGTTGACTAACTCCACTTTAAATTAGTTAGGTCTACACAATTTTTTTTTGGTATCAATTGAAAAGATATATGTTTCTTGCATGCGTTACGTTGGTATTTAAACGACCATTTTTCCTAATAAATCTTAATTGTCAAACCAAGAAAACAATTTGTTTACCTAAAAAGTCAAATTGACACTAAACAAAACTAACTTCCAAATTTTTTTAAATCAAATCTCTTAAAATAGATAACTAACTACCAAATAATAAATTGAATCTTTTAAAATAGAGACAATTTTACTCTATAAATCATTAAAAGCACTTTACATTAATTTCTCACCAAAGTAATCTTGTTACAAATTCAAAAGAATAAACAAGAAGAAAAAAAGAGTCTAAACTTGTCCAACGTTCATTTAGATATGATGGGACAAAGTTTCAAAAATACATACAATGCCTTGATAATGATAATGTTGTTTCTGGTAATATTTATGGCATATGTATGTCATTCAAACACGGTAGAGATTTGTCTCAAACACTATCCAAACCAATGTTTGAAAGCTGCAAAAAATGCAACTCCTGATGTTTGCAAAAAAGCTTGCAAAAAAAAGTGCAACGAAGCTCAATTCAAGCATGAATTGTTTCTCAATCAGGGAAGATATGCGACAAAAAAATCTTCCATTTGCAAATCTCTTGAATGGTTTGATATAAAATGCTCTTAATTTTTTTCGTATAAAAGTATATAACACAATGTTTTTTCTTATATTCATAGTTTTTTGATAATATATATATATATATATATATATATATATACTTGTATCATTTCATCACATTTATTTGTAACAAACAACTTTAAAATACATATTTTTAGTTTATTTCCTTGGCAAAAATTATGCATTTTTTCTAATTCATAATAAGCAACTTTATCATATGCATTATTATTTAAATAGTTAGAATGTAATTTAATAAATTGATTTCTAAACTAAAATAAAATAAATATTCCAAAACATGTACCATGTTCAAATAGTTCAATAAAAAAATTAGTGTGTTAAGAAAAATATCCTAGATAATGGTAATGCACCAAATTTTTAACAAATGAAAAAATATTGAAAGAGTGGATGTGATATATGCAATGTGTATACAATATGAAATAAAAATATGATTAGTCATACAATGTTTGAGTGTTTTTGTATTTTTTGCCACTATCTTTTGTAAACATTATTTGTTACTATTGGATGTGAGATTTTTCCATTATTATTTCACCAACTCTGTTATTTTTTCTAATGAGCTAACTATCTACAAATAAAATTGTCACTGATAGTTGTTTTTAAATGATTGTTTAAAAAGTAAAAATCAAAAATATGATAAATAAAATTCTGATTCTCAAAACCATTATTGTGTATCAGAAAAAATATTCACTTAAATAGTAAATTTACATATTTTTCTCAAGAATTAAAAATTTTCAGATTAAAAAAAGATTAGTGAATTTTAACTCTTTGTTGGGTCTATTAAACACCATTACTAGTTTATGTGTTTAAAATCAAATGCCATAGATCTGAGAATGTTTGATGAAAAATAATGATATTCAACGAACAACCATGCCATATTAAAGTTGACTAACTCCACTTTAAATTAGTTAGGTCGACACAAATTCTTTTTTCTTGTATCAATTGAAAAAATATATATGTTTCTTTGATGAACTACGTTAAGTTGGTATTCAAATGACCATTTTTCCTAATAAATCATAATTGTCAACCCAAGATAACCATTTGTTTTGTGAAGTGACTTGGTCTAGTGGCAAGTGGTAAGTCCACTAAAGGCATACACTATCTCACATCAAGGGATCGAATCTAACTGCCTATATCATGTAGTAACTTGTCTAATTAGCTAACCAGTTGTGGTCCACTATTGACAAAAAAAAAGATAGCAATTTGTTTACCTAAAAAGTCAAATTAACACTAAACAATACTAACTTCCAAAAAATATTAAACAAAATCTCTTAAAATAAATAACTAACTCCCAAATAATAAATCAAATCTCTTAAAATAGAGAGACAATTTGTAGCGACATGTAGAAACGAAAGTGATAGGAGAATGGCGATTTCAGCGAGGAGAACAGATCTAGCCGACGAAGCAAAAGCTCAACTTTTTAACAGATCTCATGAGAAATTAGAAGGAGGAGATTACGCGAGGTTTGAAGGAGATGTGGGATTCACGGGAAGATTAGGAAGTCGAGGAGAAACACAAACAAAGATCCAAGAGTTAAGAAGACCGATTCGGCGATTAAGGGTGAGGAATCATTCTTGCCGTGGTTCCGAGAGGGTTCTCAAGGAAAGGGTGCCCAATCAGAGAACAAGAGACGGAGATGAAGCGATGGGATTTCAACTTGGATTCGAAGTGGCGCTGGCTATGATTAAGAATCTACCTATTATGACCATCGTGTCTAAATTTCGAAGTAATACTAACCGCAAGGGTGTATTACTCCACATACTCTTTCTTAAGACCCTGCAAGGTGCTCCCTTTAGTGGAGACTTACTCAACCACAAGGTCTCGGAAGGTTTATCCATGATAAAAGCCGACAAAGGTCAGAAGACGGCAACGGCGAGGATGAAGGGTAATGGTTTTATGTACAATAACTATACTTCTTTTCATCCAAGGGAAACCGGTCTGATATCAAGTCCAAATCAACTCCATGTCCGGTGTTCCAGAGTCAATGGCAGCCCCATCCAGCTAAGGATGCTCAATTCACGATATGGAAATATACGTTTACTTTCCAATTTCGGTGTTCTCTCAATAATTCAAATTAAAAAGTGGATTTCGAACAGAAGCCAAAAAGGAAGGTTTTATTTACTCGGCCTAATTCGAGATTTTAATGTTATCAATTTAGGACCTACCAAGGACAAGAGCAATAAGGGTATAAGGAAAGTAACAACAGACGAAAGGCCGTAGTTAAGTGCAATCAAATCAGCCAAAGTACAGATAAAGGAAGTCCTTCTCTGTTTCCTCTTTACTTTTTTACTCGTATGGAAAGTCGAATATCTTAGTATCTTCGAGGATTTTAAACAGAAGATTGATGCGAGTTCCACAATCTTTTATAAAGGAAGAACAATATCTCATTATACAACGCAACTTAGACAAGATTTATTTTTTATCTTTCCAGTTTACAACCTAAGACTCAAGATGGCTCAAATTAAAGCTAAGAGAACGGTGATCACATGAGCCTCTCCTGCACCAATCCCACGTATCAAAATCCCACGCTTTGATAACTCCGCACTGTTAGAAAAGTGCTTAAAGATGTTGCTGGGAAGGTGCATGAACCCGACGAAGCAAGACATGGCGGCACTTATTCAACGCTTTCCAAGAATCTGGAGAATGGAGAATAGGGTCACTGGCACAGATCTGGGTTTTGGACGATTTCAGTTCTCTTTTGAGAACAAAGCAGACATGGAAGAAGTGTTGAAACTAGGTGCAACGCACTTCGACGGGTGGATGATCACCCTCGACAGGTGGATTGGCAGAGCACCGGAGGACTATCCCTCCACGTTGAGAATGTGGGCGCACCTTTCTAACATTCCCACTGAATTTGCTGCAGAATTGGTGTTCACAGAGATTGGAAAATAGCTTGGCAAAGTCATTAAAGTAGATGTGGATGGTTCTCGTGTGTTGGTACAAATCAATGTTTTGAAGGCCTTGGTGATTCGTGCTGTGGTGGAGTTTGAAGATGGTGTAGAGACATTCGTGAAGGTTAAATACGAACGTCACCAAGGGATATGCTCCTATTGCAATTATATAAACCATGACGTATCAAGGTGTAAACGCCTTTTGGAGTATGAGAATAGGAAGGCATAGAAAGAAAGAGTTGCTCGAACAGAGAGGAATTCTGACCGTAATCAGAGCTACAAGGGAGCTCTGGTCAATGTGGAAAAACAAAGTGCAGAGGGGAGCAGCAAACCTATAGAACATAGTGAACGCCAGCTTGACCAGTATGGATCTAACTTCGGCAAGCATCATGTGGAGGTTGCCTATGCTCCTAGGCCTAAAGCACAGAATGAGAAATCACAGATGTTGGTGAATTCAAAAATTGCTGGTGCAGGTTATCTTGATGCAGGAACTAATGTTGTGGCTTCTCGAAAAACAAAGAGGCATGAGGAGAAGGAACCAGGTGGCAAGCTTTCGAGCTGCTCACATGAGATTAAATAGAAGGATAATCCTGAGGAAGTCCTATCTTCTTCTTCAAAAAAAGAAATTCTCGGAGTCCATTACAGGTGGGGAGGAGGTAACTTCCTGCATTAATAATCCTGGGAAAGTCAAAGGCGATGAGCACAGCCCAGTAAACACAGAGGCTGAGGTGGGTGAGGAATACGACCCGATGAACTGCGATTTACTATCCGCTAGTAAATCAGGTGAAGATAAGGATCAAGCTCCTCTTTCAGTTGTGGACTTAGAGAAGCTAAAGGCTTATGGGACCATTACAGAAGAAGAAATACTGAGTCTCCTGGCACACTCACAGGTGCAAAACGCAGGGACTAAACCCCCACTTCCACCAACCAAGAAAACCAACAGCCCGACCAAACCAGCCATCTCGGACACAACCAAAAGAGGTGAAAAGGCCGCAAGTGGCCTAAAGAGAATGAGTTCCAAGAAACAAAACTTGATAGATGGGTTTGTACCTCATAAGAGGCCTGAGAAGATGGTGAAAGGTGGGAAAGGCCCACAAGGCCCAAAAGAGGAGATTAATCTCCAGCATTCGGCATTGTCCATATAATTTTGTTTTGACTTTTTATGTTTAGAATATTATCTTGGAATTGTCAAGGCATTGGTAGCCCAATTACCATTAATTATTTAAAAGACATCAATAAGAAGTTTGGCTTTGATTTCATATTTTTAATGGAAACAAAGAAACAAGACACTTTTATGGAAAATTTGATGAACACTCTAAGATTTGATAATCAAATCACGGTGGCACCAATTGGTGCAAGTGGGGGTCTTTCATTATGGTACAAGAATTGCTACAATGTAATTTTATCTTACAAAGATAAAAATATTATAGATATTTGCCTAGAATTATGAGGGAAGAAATCGTACATATCATTTATTTATGGTGATCCTGTACACAACCTGAGAGATCGAGTTTGGGAACGATTAACAAGATTTGGAATTCAAAGATCGGAACCTTGGTTTATAGGCAATTTTAATGAACTTTCTGGACATTAAGAGAAGAAAGGCGGGCGAACTCGAAGTTTAAGTTCCTTCGTACCATTCAATAATATGCTAAATTGTGGCTTGCTAGAATTCCCCTACATTGGGGACACGTGGTCCTGAAGGGGAGTTCGTCAGAACGAAATCATCATATGCAAATTAGACAAAGCATACGGGAATGCGGAGTGGCACACACTTTTCCCACTCTCTAAGACAAAATACCTTCAAATGATCGGGTCGGACCATCGGCCTATTTTCACTGAGATGAAATATACTGAAACCTCTCGCAGGAGGGGTTTCAGTTTTGACAGGCGATAGCTGGGTAGACCTGGCCTCGATGACACCATCGCCAAGGGATGGTCGAGGTATGCGAATTTACGGGGGAACCGAGTTTCAGACAAGATAAGGAACTGCCGACGAGAATTATCGCGATGGCGGAAAAATCAGTTACCATTCGGGAAACAAAGAATCGAAAAACTCAAAAACAAACTAGAAAACATGAAGAATATGGAGTCATGTCCCACTCCGGCAATTCAGAAAGTGGCCCTTGAACTTAGTTTGGCATACAAAGAAGATGAGACTTATTGGAAACAAAAAAGTCGTAACAGATGGTTGCATGAAGGGGACAAGAATACCAAGTTTTTCCATGCTCAAACTAAACAAAGACGCGCGCAAAACAAGATTATAGGCCCTTTTAATGACCAAGGGGTTTGGTTGGAGCAAGAGGAGGATATAGAAACTGAAGCAGTCAAGTATTTTGAGAAGTTATTCACATTGAACGGGACCACTAATGTAGAGGAGGCGTTAGAAGGGATTCAAAGTTTAGTCTCAGAGAAACAAAACCGAATATTATTAAAACCAGCGACGACGGAGGAAGTTAGGAAAACATTGTTCATGATGGACCCAGGGAAAGCGCCAGGGCCGGATGGGATGACACCTTTGTTTTTCCAGCAATCATGGCCCCACATCAAGACATATTTAGTAAATGTGGTCAACAACTTCATCACAACAGGGATGTTCGAACAAGAACTTAACCAAACGAACATCTGTTTAATCCCGAAGATTGTCAGACCAACAGTCATGGCGGAATTTCGCCCAATAAGTCTGTGCAACGTTATTTACAAAACTATATCCAAAGTCGTGTGTCTCAGACTGAGGAGAATTCCACCCCAGTTAATTTCAGATACTCAGTCAGCTTTTGTCTCCGGACGGCTGATTTCAGACAATATTCTGATAGCACAAGAAATGTTTCACGCCTTTAGAACAAATAAAAGGGTTAAGGGCTCCCACATGGCAATCAAAACTGATATGAGCAAAGCATATGATCGCATCGAATGAGATTTCCTTAGAATTTTACTCCTAAAACTTGGCTTCCATGAACACGGGGTAAAGGGTATTATGTTTTGTGTAAGTTCTGTAGAATATTCAGTTATATTGAACGGGAGTCCACATGGCAGCGTCAAACCAAAACGGGGTCTTCGTCAAGGAGATCCTCTTTCCCCTTATCTATTTATCCTTTGCACAGAAGCACTCATCTCTCAACTAAAGAGAGCGGAAAGCCGGAAGGATTTGTTGGGAATTCTAATAGCTAGGTCAAGCCCAGCGGTATCTCACCTACTCTTCGCAGATGATAGTCTATTTTTTTGCAAGGCTGATCTACACGAGGCGAATACCATTCTCCGTATTCTAACGGTCTACGGAAAGATATTAAGGCAACAAATAAATTTCACTAAATCTTCAATCCAATTCGGGAAGGACGTGGATGTCGTGACAAGAACTGAGATTCAAAACCGATTGGTTATCAAGAATTTAGGAGGCATGGGTTCGTACTTGGGACTCCCAGAAGGCCTCGAAGGACCTAAAACAAAAGTTTTCTCATTTGTGATGGAAAAAATCAATGCTAGAGTGAATTCATGCTCGGCAAAGTTCTTGTCCAAAGGAGGAAAAGAGGTTTTGATCAAATCAGTCTTAACCGCCATTCCGTCTTATGTGATGTTATGCTACCGACTACCAAAACTAATAACCTCAAGAATCTCAGCAGCAATTGCCAACTTCTGGTGGCACAATTCGGGAACTACGAGAGGGATTCATTGGGTACGGTGGGAAAAGCTATGTAAACCAAAAATGGAAGGGGGTCTCGGGTTCAGAGAGATTGACGATTTCAACTCCGTATTATTGGCCAAGCAACTATGGCGTTTGTTGGATCAACCGGATTTACTCCTTTCGAAGGTGTTACACGGGCGATATTATTACGGTACAAACCCGCTGAAACCCCGTAGGGTGTATTCTCCCTCCTATGGGTGGCGAAGCATTATGTCAGCATGTGGGCTAGTAATGAAGGGTTTACTTAAACAGGTGGGCAACGGAGAATCGATATGGGTTTGGTCAGATCCTTGGAAACCAGATCACAACCCACGGCTAGCACAGGGCCCTGCCTCAGTCTTATATCCAGAATTGAGGGTATCAGAATTAATAGACCCACACTCCCATACATGGCGAGAGACCTTAATACATCAATTCTTCCAACCATTCGACGCAAACCTAATCTTAGGGATACATTTACCTCGCCAACCTGGGCCATATAGGCTAGGTTGGCATTACAACAAAACGGGTATCTATTCGGTAAAATCTGGTTATTGGTCAGAAAGGAACCTCTCCCTCTGTTTGTTTAGGCCATATGGTCCCCATTTGAATGAGTTACAATCTCAAGTGTGGTCAGTCAAAGCACCATAGAAGATCAAACATTTTTTTATGGCAAGCAGTATCTAGTCAATTGGCAGTAAAATCAAATCTAGTTACACGTGGCATTTTATGCGACACCAGATGCGACTTGTGTGGGGATGAAATGGAAACTACTAACCATGTGTTATTCGAATGCCCACCAACCCGTCAGGCCTGGGCTTTGTCAAAGATTCCCTCGGGTCCAAATTTCCTGGGAGGCTTAATATTCTCTAATATCGACCATCTTCTTTAGAGGCTCCCTGACAAGGATAATTACACTAGTTATCCATGGATATTGTGGTTTTTATGGAAAGTTAGGAATGAGAAGACTTTCTCGAATACGGATAGGAGTCCCCAAGACATTATTCAAATGGCAGAAACAGAGGTTGCAGTATAGGCTGCGGCACACAAGGGAGATTTAACCACTCCCAGCCGTGAAAATAAGATAACTCAAATAGCCTCGGGTTCTGTCTCGCGCCCATTGACAGTTAACCCCGCCTTCTCGGGATATAGATGCATGGTTGATGCTTCCTGGAAGGTTACGGATCTGTTTACCGGTCTGGGGTGGTACTCATACACAGATAACATCGAGGGTATGAATTGGGGTGCGCAAGGCATCAGACGGAATTTGTCTTCTCTCCATGCAGAATTCGAGACGCTTCTCTGGGCCATGATATGCCTATCTTCGCTCCAGATAGCAGAGGTGGAGTTTTTAGTCGATTGCCTAGAGCTAACCAAGATGATTGAGGAGCCCCAGGTGTGGCCAACATTTCTCCCCTACTTCGAGGATTTTTCAAGAATCAGAAGCTCATTCCGGTCCTGCTCCGTCATTCACTTCCCGAAAACACTTAATCACAAAGCAGATCACCTAGCCCGCACAGCCAGAGGGTCGTCTAGGTCTCATGTTGCTATGAACTCAGTTTCTCCTTTGTAGTTCCGACAATTTATGTTTCGATAATATGAGTTAAGTTGACAAAAAAAAAATAGAGAGACAATTTTACTCTATAAATCATTAAAAGCACTTTACATTAGTTTCTCATCAATCTAATCTTGTTACAAATTTAAAACAATTAACAAGAAGAAAAGAAGACTTTACACTTGCCAAAAGTTCATTTAGATATGGCGGGACAAAGTTTCAAGAACACATACAATGTCTTTATAATGATAATGTTGTTTCTGGTAATATTTATGGCACATGTATGTCATTCAAACACGGTATATATATATATGTCTCAAACACTGTCGAAACCAATGTTTGAAAGCTACAAAAAAATGCAACTCCTGACGTTTGCGAAAAATCTTGCAAAAAATATGCAATGAAGTTTAATTCAATCATGAACTGTTTCTCAATCCGGGAAGAGATGCAACAAAAAATTCTCTTGTCTGCAAATCTCCTGAATGGTTTGATATAAGATGCTCTTAATTTTTTTTTGTATGAAAGTATATAACACAATGTTTTTCTTATATTCATAGCTTTTTGATAATATGTATATATATATATATATAATTGTATGGTTTCATCACATTTATTTATAACAAAAAAACTTTAAAATATGTATTTTAAATTAATTATTTGGCAAAAATTATACATTTTTTTAGTTCATAATAAGCAATTTTATCATAAGTATTATTATTTGAATAGTTATATGATAATTTGATAAATTGATTTTTAAAGTAAGCAAAATAAACATTTTAAAATATGTACCATGTTCAAAAAATAAGTGTGTAAAGAAAAATACCTTAGATCATGGTAATGCACCAAATATTTAACAAATAGAAAAATATTGAAAGAATATACTAGATATATGTAATGCGAATACGATATGGAATAAAAATATGGTTAGTCATACAATGTTTGAGTGTATTTTGTATTTTTGCCATTATTTTTTGTAAACATCATTTGCTTCACTAATTCTATTTTTTTTTCTAATGAGCTTACTATTTACAAATAGAATTGTCACTTATAGTTGAAAAATAAATTCTTATTATTTTAGTATAAATATATTTATTGTTGGCAAAAATATGTTTTTGGCGTTTCTTTTTTTATTTAATGTTTGGGTCATTCTTTGCTATTTAAAATTTTTTGGCCTCTAATTTTTGATTTTAAAAAGAACTTGGACCCTTTCTTGTAGGTCTGGGCATTCGGGTATTCGAGTCAGTTCCAGGTAATATCCATTCGGGTTCGAGTCTTTCGGGTATGAAACTTGTATACCCATTTAGGAACCGCATATATTTTAGTTTGGGTTCAGGTTGGTTTCGCTCGGTTCCGGGTCGGTTCGAGTCTATATTTTCTATACCTATTTAGGAACCAAACACAATTCGGTTCGGTTCCGGTATCGGTTCTTATTCAGGTCAGGTATAAATATTAAAAAAAAATTTACGATTCCACTCTATATTTGAGTATTTCATACCCGAAATATAATTATTTACCCAAAAAATACCAGAATACCCAATAAAATACCTAAATACTATAATTTTTTTCGAAAAATTACCCTAAATTCTCATATATGTTTACATTTTTTGGGTCAATTGGGTACCCATTCGGATATCGGTTTGGTACTGGGTATTACCTGATATCCACGGGTATAGATGAAAAGGACCCAATAGGTATTTTCCTCGGTTCCGAGTACTACTCGGTATCCATTATTTTGGATCGGTTTTGGTTCGGTTTTTTGGTTCCAGGTATTTTATCTAGACTTACTTTTTTGGTTATTTAAATTTTTTATGGGCCCTTTTTTGTGTTACAAAACTATTTTGGAATTTTTTTTGCCTTTTTAAAAAATTTATGAGGGCTTTGCTAAATTATTTTTTTTAAACCAATAAAAATAAGAAAAAAGTTTAAAAAACAAAAATGAAATAAAAAAAATTGGGACCCTTGGGTCCGCATAGGTCGCCATGTGCCCTCCTAAGCCGGCCATGGTTATTTTTTAAATGATTGGTTGCAAAGTAAAAATCAAGAGTATGATAAGTAAAATTCTGATTCTCAAAACCATTATTGTGTATTAGAAAAAACATTCACTTAAATAGCAAATCAACATTTTTTTTCAAGAATTAAAAAATTTCAGTAAACAAAGCAAATATATACTTGTGTTGGTATATCTGGTTTAAAATAAGATTACTCAATTTTAACTTTTTGTTGGGTCTATTAAACACAATTACTAGTCTATGTGTTCAAAATCAAATGTCAGAAATTTGATAATGTTTGATGACCAATAATGGTATTTGGCGAATAAACATATCATATTAAAGTTGACTAACTCCACTTTAAATTAGTTAGGTCTTTTATATCAACTGAAAATATGTATGTTTCTTTGATAAACTAAGTCGGGTTGATATTTAAATAACCATTTTTCCTAATAAATCATAATTGTCAGGATAACAATTTTTTTGCCTAAAAAATCAATTTGACACTAAACAAAATAACTTCTATAAAATATTAAATCGAATCTCTTAAAATAGATAACTAACTCCCAAATAATAAATCAAATCTCTTAAAATAATGAGACAATTTTACTCAATAAATCATTAAAAACACTTTACATTAATTTTTCTTATCAAACCAATCTTGTTACAAATTCAAAACAATAAATAAGAAAAAAAAGAGTCTAAACTTGCTCAAAGTTCTTTTAGATATGGCGGGAAAAAGTTTCAAAAATACATACAATGCTCTGATAATGATAATGTTGTTTCTGGTAATATTTATGGCACATGTATGTCATTCAAACACGGTAGAAATTGATCTCAAACACTGTCGAAATCAATATTTGAAAGCTGCAAAAAATGCGACTTATGATATTTGCGAATAAGCTTGCAAGAAAATATGCAACGAAGCTCAATTCAAGCATGAACTATTTTTCAATCCAGGAAGAGATGCGACAAAAAAATCTCTCGTCTGCAAAGCTCTTGAATTTTTTATACAAGCTGTTCTTAAATTCTTTTTTTCTTATGAAATAACATAGCATAATGTTTTTTTCTATGTATTCATAGTTCATCGTTAATATAAAAATACCGTGAAGAATGTTCTTTCAAAATCAAACTTATTATTTTTGTTTGTCATCCTAATCTTCATATCTCTAGTAACTTATCTTCATCTTCATCATAATTATATGAGATAGTTTTTTTAAGAATCCTAAACTCATCAAACCAGTTATATACACATCCTCTACTGCAAATTCAAAATTTCTATGATGTCTTCTTCATATTTTTCACTGACGTAGCTCTATATCGACCGACAGCTTCTTTCTCTCTGTCTCCATTACTATCTCTCTCATCATCTTTGACATTTCCTTATTCTCCATCATTTTCGATTCCATCCTCTCTTCGACACTTACAACTTCTTCGTCGCAGTTACGTACATTGTAATCGGGATCATCTAGATCACTAACAATTTCTGCCTCCATGTCTTTTCCTCTAAGCTCGGCTGAATATCTTTGTTTCAAAATCCTCAATTCCATACTGTAAATCCTAAATTCGATTTGGATTTAAATGAAGAATCCTAACTTTAAAATTTCCCAAATTGAGTCTTCGGTGCTTTTTATATTTTGACTTCAAGAACAATAAGATGACGTTTTGTTCTTGTTCAGTAACCAAATTACTATCCTCCACGATGAAGTTTTGTTCTTCTTTGAGTCATATTTTTTCTCCGTGATCACAAACAATGTCATTTTTGTATTCAATGCAAAAACTAACCGCAAATGAGACGCAATAAACTCTATTTAAGATTTAATTACATGCGTAGTAATATAAGTAATATCAAAAAACTGATGTAGTATTACCAAGTTTATAAAGTGCATGGCACGGGATAGAATGTTAAAAAATCGAGTATTAAAACTCTATGCATATGAAGCTCCTGACAAAATTATTCCGTGTGGATGTTGTCGAGGTTTGAAGTTTTACTGCCCAAAATACAATTAAAAAATTATAATTTCTTCTGTAACATCTGGTCCGAAGTAAAGATATCCACATAGTAGTTCGCCCTATTCAGATATTCACGACCAATACTCCTCTCCAACGATTTTGGGAGATAGGTTGTTTTAAGAAACTTTTTCTTGTTAAAGATGAGATTTGAGAATGAATTTCAGAAGTTAGTAAATGAAATTAAGATTTTGTTAGGTTGATGGTATGATATTTATCTTATAGTCGATATTTTGCTAATTTGATATAACATATATATAACAAACATACTTTTGTTTTGGTATATAAGAATATTTTTTGTAATACCATAAAGGTTAATCGATGAATAACATTGGGGAGATGTAAGATGAGACTATTACGAGTCGTACGATCGAAGTAAAAGAGAAATAAACTCGCAAAATCAGAAGTGATCGTTAAAGACGGGAGGGAAAACACATAAGCTATTCGATTTAAACAAGAAGTTTTACATAACCTTAACCCAGGTTTAGAAGAAACGATAGTTTAGTTTTGGTTTATACATTGGCCTGACTGTTACTAGATACAATACTAAAACTTATGTTCTCGATTGCTTATATGTTTTATATAGTTTGTATTTCATTTTGTTGTTAGTTATGTAAAAATTAATATTGTAATGTATTAATTTATAATATTTTGTAATATGAAACCGTCGGCGATTTCAGGACGGTGAAACCAAATATTCTTGTAGACCAATATAGTGAATTATAATTGTCGAGTGAAAACAAAATTTTGTTGATATAAGACAATAAAACAAGTTTACGTCAAACTATATGCAACAATTTCTGAATATATATTAGCCTAATACCCTCACAAAATGAACACTCAATGCAAAATTATGATAAACCAAAAAAATAAATCATTCCTCCGAAAAGTTCACAAACTAGTAGCTCACCAATGTGGCAATGGAGTCTGCTAATTATTGTTAAATAAGTCAATTTAATTGCCACACTAAGAAAAACTTGGCAAGTAATAACAGATTTTGAAGTATTTATGATGACATAGAAAACTACTCCCTCCATTTCTTAAAAAGTGTCATTTTAATTTTTTTCACACAATCATATTGTTGTGAACTAGTTTAATGTTATTTCTTGGTTAAGTATATATTAGATAATGTATAGCAACATTCAATGTAATATGCATCTAACAATATAATTAACTAAAATTTTACAACATTCTCAAAAATATTTTAAAATGCCAATTCAAATCAAACCACATTATATAATTTTAAATAATAATATATTTGATTAAAATTTACACCTCATAAATATTCGCAACGTATAAATTTGTAAATATATCAAAAAGTACCATATAAAGAAAAAAAATTTCTTAATTTCATTTTTCGGTTTATGAACTGTCTAGAAATAAATATGTAGTCAACGTAATGTATTATAAAATTATCTTAGAAAATAAAACGCCACATAAATTTTTCTCAACCGTTGGATCGATAATCAAATAACATCATATGTACATATTTAGGTAATATTAATTTTGTAAAAAAAAAATCTTATAAATATATACAAAATCTACTTAATTTCTTTTTTTTGCTTCTAATTAATTAGCTTTGGTAATAAGTGAAATAAAGGACCAAAGAGATATGAGCAGTGGGGTAAGTTTGACTGGCCACATAGCCAATGAAAGAAGCCAATGAGAAATTGATATAGCAACCTCGTAAGAACCGCCTCCATTGCCATTTGTATCATCTCTCTATAAAACCACTTCACAATTCAACCTCTCTTTGCATGCAACAAATCACTCAAATCATTATTAAATAAAGAGCCCAAAAAAAAAAAAAACGGCAGAGACACAATGGAACGTGGAGCTCCATTCTCTCACTATCAGCTTCCCAAATCCAACTCTGGTAATCAATTTTAGCTGGCTTTTTATGTTTGTACGTGTCTCCTTGTTTTGTGATTTTCATGTCTTTTCGACAAAGATTTTGAGGTCTTTATGCCTTAAAAAACCAATTTGTGAATGTTTTGGGAATTACTCAGAGAACAAGGTTATAGTACATGCATGCATGAGTTTGATATCATCTAGTGTTTATATAAGTTATTATTTGTGTTTGAGTCAATGTTTTGATTCAAATATTTTCATCGTATTTACTATTTTTTGTGTTCATTAAATATACTCGATGCATGCACTAGGAGTTTTTTTTAAAAGCTTCCATGTTTAAATTTATCAGATTTGTAAATTGAGACTGGGTTTTAGAAGTATACTAAAAATTCAACTGTTTTATTTTGATTTGATAGAAACTCTTGAATGATTTTTTTCTCTATTACTTTTTCCTTTTATTTGCTGTAACCGTTTATATCTTTTTCTTCTTCTTTTTTTTGCCGTTTCAAAACGAAATTCTCGTTCCATCACTTCTTAAATCATCTAGTGCACATTATATTACGCTTCTTTATATTTAATAAACATTAAACTCTGTTTATAGAATTTCAAAACTTAGTCTGAGTTTCAGTTTTAAGAAATTTAGTTGAAATTAATAAACCTACAAATTTTTACGATTAAAAAATTGGGAATATGCGCAATATTAACATCAAATTTAAGTATTTCGAGAAGATGAAAAGATCCCTTTTGACTTTTTATTTTTATATTATAAATAAACGTAACGGCAGGAATCTGAACAGTATATTAAAATTACTAGACCCCACAAACTTATCTCGTATATAATTGGTCCCTTATTAATAAAATTGTCAGGATTGAATTTGGACCAACACAACAACAACACTAACCCAACAGTGACCGACGCAGGCAACGTGGACACGAACAAGACCGCCATTGGACAGCCACAACAACCATGTATGGCTCGTGAACAAGACCAATACATGCCAATCGCAAATGTCATAAGGATCATGCGTCGAAACTTACCACCACATGCCAAAATCTCTGATGATGCTAAAGAAACGATTCAGGAATGTGTTTCTGAGTACATTAGCTTCGTGACTGGTGAAGCCAACGAGCGTTGCCAACGTGAGCAACGTAAGACCATAACTGCTGATGATATTCTTTGGGCTATGACCAAGCTTGGGTTTGATAACTATGTTGAACCCTTAACCGTGTTTATTAACCGGTATCGTGAGTTTGAGACTGATCGTGGGTGTGCACTTAGAGGCGAGCCAACGACATTTAGGACGGTGTATGGAGGAAATGGTACTGGGTTTCAAGGCCCAACTCATGGTGGTGGGCTTCCTCCTCCGGGTCCTTATGGTTATGGTATGTTGGATCAATCCATGGTTATGGGTGGTGGTCGGTACTTCCAAAACGGGTCGGGTCAGGATGGATCCGGTTCTGGTGGTGGGTCTTCGTCTTCTTTGAACGGAATGCCGGCTTTTGACCCATATGGTCAGTATAAGTGAAGATGGAATTATTCTATCTTTCTCTGAATATCTATCTTTTAATATGTCTTAATAAATATTTCTGTTGTATTTCAAACTTTCAAATGAAGTGTTATTGGATTAAACTATATGCAAGATTACATGTTCTATATGTTTTGTAACTTGAAAGCTGTCATTTTTAGAACTGAACTAAAAACACTGTAGGAACTAGGAATCGAACTAAACAAGTGGTACATATGTCAAATCAAGTAGACTTTAAAAATTGACTACATGACGTCATCTTTAACAAAATTATTTTTCACCTCTTTTATCTCCACTCTCCCAATTTTATTTCGTAACAAAATCACAAATCTTTATTTTTATTACCTTTGGTCTCTAGTTTCATTCAAAAATCAAGAGATATGGATGCTAATCGTTGTGAAGCTGCAGCACTGAAAAATCGAATTCGACTAATGAATCCAGCACTGTTCATCATCCTCATCACTGTCGTGCCACATCCCATATCACCCACCAGTCTCAACCCAATATATCCAAAATATAAGAAATTTAGGGGCATCAATTTTCCAAAATCTCATTTAGTACAGTAGGTTGAGATTTTGTTTATTCGAAAGTGGTGAAGGTTCAATTGCCCTTAGAAGCAACACTTTTTAAAAAAGTTTTATTCACCATTTTAGGTTGGGCCGGCCGTAATATCCAGCTCGAGGGATGAGTCCAACAATGTTTCGAACCATGAAGATAGCATCTGACTGTATATGGCCGTTGAACAATTTAGGCCTCGTCTCTCCTCTCACAGCCATGTTAACTATGGTATTCAGAAATCCGTTGCCTGGTACTGTTCCACTTCGAGACGAGCGAGTATCTATTGTGTTACTGAAGATCGCTTACTTGTCCACGTTTCTCTCGTTTGTGTGTTTGCTTTTCAATAGGCTGAGTTCTGACATTAATCCTTGGTCTCTTTATTGTCCAAGCTGGAGTCATGCTTGTGGTCTCTCTCTGCTTCTTCTTACGCCTCGTCAAGCTGCATGGCTAATTCATTACTGATATAGAATTAGTTTTTTGGTTTAAAGACCTTAGATTATGGTTTTCTGTTAGCTGGTTTAAGTTCAATCACCGGTTATTGCTTGGTTTTACATTCGGTTGAAGGAAGACCTTATGTTTGTCAAGGAGGGCGACCACAACACAACCTATTTTCATAGAATGTTTCAAGTCCGTTCATCGTATAATGTAGTTACCTCTTTTGCTGATCCGTCTGGTGACTCTATTACTGACCCGGTTCATATGAGCTCATTGGCTGTCTCTCATTTCAAGTCAATCCTTGCTCCTCCGACTGTACACCCTCGTTCCCTCTGCATGCCTGGTACACCTCCTACCTTCCTGCAACATGTTCAATTATCCAAAGTCAAGCAATGGAAGTTACCAACTGCTCTTGATGTAAAAAATGTTTTGTGGAAGCTTAATCCTAACAAATCTCCAGGACCTGATGGTCTTACTGCTGGTTTCTTTAAAGCAGCGTTGGGATTTTCTTGGACATGAATTCTTAGCGGCAATACTCCCTTTCTTCTCCACAGGATTCCTTCCCTCAGCTGCAAATGCTACTATCCTCTCACTGGTTCCCAAGAGACCAGGAGCATCTGCAGTTTCTGACTACCGGCCCATCTCTTGCTGTAACACTATTTACAAGATCATCTCAAAGATCTTAGTCTCCGGTCTAAAACCGATTCTCTCTTTTGTTATCCTGCCAAATCAAAGTGCATTTGTTCAGGGAAGACTTCTTATTGAAAACACTTTGTTAGCTTCATAATTGGTCAATGGTTATCATCATCAAAAAGGACCAAAGAGAATTACCTTTAAAGTAGACATCGCTAAAGCCTTTGACACTGTCAACTGGGACTTCCTCTTCACTTGCCTCTCGGACCTAAGGCTCCCTCCTAGGTTCCTTTCTTGGGTCAAGTCGTGTGTCTGCAGTCCTACCTTCATAATCGGCTACAATGGCAATGTGCATGGTTATTTTAAAGCAAAGCGTGGCCTTCGCCAAGGGGATCCGCATTCTCCATAATTATTTTTCTTAGCAATGAACTGTCTCTCCATTTTACTCAACAAAGCTGCGGAAGATGGACTGTTTAGTTATCACCATAAATGCAGTCAAATGAAGCTCACTCATTTATGCTTTGCGGATGACTTACTTATATTTCTTGATGGTTCCCTGAACTCTGTCCAACATGTCCTACGAGTTCTCAATCTCTTCAAGGAAATGTCTGGTCTTGCCATAAATATATGTCCTATGTGTTTCTGAGTACATTAGTCTGGTCGATTCATCACATCAATACTCGTCGTATGTCTAGTCTATAGTCACATGAATCGCAGAAGCTTTAACTTCTCAGATCTGAGTCTGATCACAGAGAAGACGTCGTTGGCTAAAAACGTGGCAATGATGGTGGGTTTGGGATTATCTCATATAGACAACTTAGCGTTTGCGTATACTTTAATGGCGAATATTAATATCGTTATAATGCCTGAGGATCGTCCCGAAGCTTTGGAGCATATAGAGAGAGCTCACCTATTCGCTACCAGATTTCTGGTCATCGCAATCATTACTCAGGCTTCTTTGTTATGTCTCCTCCGATAACTATTTGAAACGACGTCGAATTAAAAATTCTTGTGTCTTGTTTTGATACCAAAGTATATTGGTATAGTTATATGTATTGTAAGGACCTAAAATCGAGTTTAGATCAAGAAAAACTATCAAGGATTTTTTCTAATAGTATTCTTAGAATCTATAATATCTTGAAGAAGCAAAATCTCTTATTTTCATTCCAAATCTTTTGAAACATGTTCGTCAAATCATTTATGTTCTCAATTTGAATAAAAGGAGAAGAATCCAAAATCTAACGAAGATGTTCTAAAGAATTTGGAGTGAAGAAGATGAAATTATGCTTCTTAAAGGTTTGGTTGATTTCCCGGATGATAGTAAACAATAATTTTGAAGATGTATAATAGTTTAAGTAATTGAAAGAATTTTATGTTCTCGTATTGAATACAATAACAATCTTATAATCGAAGATTGGTCTTCAAGGTTTTTTTTTTGTCAACAACTAACCATTAAATCAACAAGCGCGATACATAGCCTAAGTTTTTCAACTAGAGCTGTAGGATTCGAATTCACCATCTGGTACCTAACAAAATCATAAACAAGTCAACTGAACCACCTAATTCAAGGTTAGAAACTTAAAATATATTGAAAGCGGTTTACTTTTTTTTAGTAATAAAAAAGTTAAAATATATACTGAATATACATTTTTTAAAATCTAAAATACTTCATTATATTAGTTAATTGTAAATTGTTCATTACAAACCAACTGAAACAACAGAAGCATAGTACAACACTATGCTCGAAGCCTGGAACATTGCAAATCAAAATGAAATTGCCTAAATAAAGATAATAATCATGGAGACATGGATGTTTTCGAACCTGCTCCAAATAATAATCTTCAAGTTCCTCAAAAAACCGAAGAGGAGTCTCGATCAAGAGCAAGCATATGCAAAAAATTCAATTTGCCATAAGAGCTAAGCTTTTTGTAGGTAAATCCAAATCAATGGAGGAACCAAAAGGTGAACTTAACTAAACCTTAGATTTGCAGACTCGTTCCTTAGGAGGATGAGTTGTGAATCATTTGATGGATTCAAAATATTTCAATGTAAAACCCACTAATTTGACTTTATCTTCATAAGCCCAAATCAATATGAAAAATAGATAGAAAATTGTTGAATACTTTTTTAATGACCAGATCCAAAATACTGATCCACCAACAAGCCCAAAAAAATGTGAAATTCTGGAGGTATGATTCCAAACCTTAATCAAAGGGTCATCTGCGCCGCCGCCTAAGCTGGTCTCTCTAGAAGCTGGTTGAAAACCGTGGATTACGCCATTAAGTCGTCGAAGAATTCGAACTAAGGTTGGTATCCACCCAGTTTGGGCATCGCCGGTAGAGACGAAGGTACAAAGCCACTATGCTTCTGTCGATAGAATCAAACCCGGCGGAGGAGGATTGTTTAAAGCCTCAGATCTTAAATCGGCGGAGAAGAAGAGAGCTCGAATCTAAACCACGACGGGATGGAGTGACCCGCCACAAATACAATGCGCCGTGAGACACAAAGGTGAAAAGGATGGAGCGACGAGGTTTGCCGTGATTACGCCGGCGAAACCAATCTTTAAGTGAGACCACCGAGTACCAAAATCGCAAGGAAAGTGAGTTTAGATATGGGTACAATGAACCGAAAGTAAAATAGAGAGGAGAGAACAAACTCTGCATGAGTTTAACAAAAAATTTAAAACAAGAAGTGAAAACTTTGCACCGGGAATTAGTTGTAGACTCGTAGTATATAAAATAGTGACAATCGTTCTCTCTTCCGGTGGAACTTTCATATTTGGTCATGCTCTCTGATCTCCTTTTTTGGTGGCCAAAATATCTCACCACCACCGAAAAAGAAAAACTCAGATCATGCATTTCTTCTTTGGCCTGGTTCTCGATGAGGATTGATGAGGATTAAAGTCCACTCGCAAATCTAGCTTGCCTCTTTTCTCTTTCGTCGGTGTCATGGCTCCTCTCACCGGTTATGTGTCTTCTCTGTCTCTACTGCTTGAAACTGTGGATTTTAGTGATTAATGGGATTTCGTCGGTATCCATGGTTATCGTTATTAGTTCCGTGATGTTCTTCGGTTAGTCTCTGCATCTTCCTCCTCCCTTTGTCGATGTCAGCTCCTCTCTGTTTAGCTTGTCCCCGTTAAGACTTATCCTCGTAAGTGGAAATCCGCGAAGACATACCAAGGTTTATGTTAAGTCTGGTTGTGGTTGGTTGGTTGTTCTAGAGCTTTTGGTTCTGTTTGGAGTCATTGTTTGGTCGAGTTAAGGTTTGGAGATTCGTGTGGGAATAGGTTATGTCTTTTTGCGTAATTGAAAAATTGTATGCATTTTTTTGAAAAAAATACGTAAAATTAAAATGATTTTTTTGAATAATAAATTATAATTATCAAATCAAAATAACAATCTGTAAAGTTAAATTAACAATAAACAAAACTAACAATAAACAAAACTAACAATAAACAAAACTAACAATAAACAAAACTAACAATAAACAAAACTAATAATAAACAAAATTAATTTTGAAACAATATTAACATGAATTTCTTTAAATGGAGAAAACTAACTCCCAAATAGTAAAACAAATCTCTTAAAATAGAGAAACCATTTCACTCTATAAATCTTTGAGAACACTCTTCATTAATTTCTCATCAAACAAATTTTATAACAAAATTACAAAAAGAAGAAAAAGAAAAACAAAGTTGAAAATCTTTCAAAATTATCTTAGTAATGGCAGGACAAAGTTTCAAAAACACATGCAATGCTTTAATGATCATCATGCTATCTTTGGTAATATTTATGGCACATGTATCTCATTCAAATAAGATGGAGATTTGTCTCAAACACTGCCCAAACCAATGTTTGGAAGCTGCCAAAAATGCGACTCCTACTATTTGCGAAAAAGCTTGCAAGAAAATGTGTAATGAAGCTCAATACGGTCATGAACTATATTTCAATCCCGGACGAGATCCAAATCATAAATCTCCCATCTGCAGGGCTCTTGAATGGTTTGATACAAGCTGCACCTAAAATGTTTTTATTATAGAATTATAAATCTTTTTCTATATATATATATATAAAACATGTTTCTTTTTCAATATCTGTTTGTATCATTTATGCCTCATTATTTATGAAAAAGAAAAAAATTTCTTTGTTTTTGGTGAAGCACTTCATGGATTCATAATAATAGAAAATGTAGTAAGTTAGGTGACAAACAATTTGTGTGTTTTAACTATATGGTGAAAGCCCTCTAAGGCTCTAACTATGCATTATATGTGTTTTTTTCTTTTGTTTCTTCTGCAAAAAATTTGTATTTTTATATTTGTATGAGTGTGTATTTTATATATTTAAAGTGTGATATAACTTTTGATGAACTTTTAGTTATATTTTAATGAGCTAAATTGTTTTTCTGAAATAAAAATAAATAAAAATCTCAAAATCTAGTAAAAGAAAATTTGAATCATGATATATAAAAAATTATTCAATTAAAAAATTAGTATGTGTTATATAATTATTTAAAACAATGATAATATGACAATAATTTTAACAATGAAATAATATGAGATATTTGATAAGTGATGTATACAACCTGTAACAATGTTAAATGGAAAAAATGTCAATAAGTGATGTATACAACCTGTATTAAATGGAAAAGATGTTAATTTAACAATGTACTTATCAAAAAGGATGATTTAACATTGAACTTTGGATATGGTTGATTAAACATTCAATTTATTATTTATTTTTGAAAAAATTCTCAATTATGTTGATTCCACAACTTGAACATGTCAAGTTGTTAATCCCAAATCAAAATTATCTCTGAAATCAAAGCCAAATCGATTTTGGAAGTTCGGTTCAGTTCAGTTCTTATCTTTGTTCTGAATAACTGTAACTTGATTTTCTCTTTTGTTTCAAGAATGAGTTTAATTCATTCGTGTACTCTATTTAGGTATTTTGTGCCTTTTCCAGGCGAATAAAAAAAGATATTAAAATTTTTATTTAATTAAGAAACTAGTATGTTAACTAAAAATATTTGAGACAAAAATAGTATAAATAATTTTATCAATTCAAAATATAGAGAAATTTGATGTGATATATACAACCTGTAAAGATATTAAATATACAAAGATGACAAATTAAATTTGACAGTGTTTGAATGTTTTTCAGATCTTTTATAACTATTGGATGTGGACCTTATCGTTTATAAGTCTATTGGCTCTAGTTTTTTCACTAAGCTCAATATTTATTTATAAAAAAGAAAAGAAACATCACTGAAAATATTTTCTTGACAAAATACATGAAAAATCCCAAGAAAATAAAAGTCTCAAACACATTTCAACACAATAGAAACTTACAGAACAAATCGTAAAGCTAATAAGCCTGTATTGTAAACCGGAAATCAGGAGCTGAACAAAATACTAAACCATTCGAAACCGCCAGAAGCTATAAACGCCTATTCTTGTTCATAAATGACTCCAAACCGTCACTTTGGCTCTCGAGTCAAACTCTGGTTCTATCTAACTCACTTCCTTCTTCGTTTTCCTCCAAGAATCCAGCAAAATGGATGGTGTTCATGATCAAGCACGAGAAGATCGTGGCCGTCCAACAATTTAAAGCTCTCGACTCATCACATCAATGTTCTTCATATTCCTCATTTACAGTCACATGATTCGCAGAATCTTTAACCTCTCAGATATGAATCCAGTAACGAAGCAGACGTCGGCTAGATACGTGGCAATGATGGTGGGCTTGGAATGATCTCATATAGACAACTTAGCATTTTGCGTTTACTTTGATGGCGTTGAGGAATATTGTTACAATGTCTGAGGATCATCCCGAAGCTTTGGAGAATATACAGAGAGCTCAATGAAAAGCCGCTAGATTACTGATCATCACTTTCATCTCAGTCTTGTTTTTTATGTCCTCATTTTTTCGTCCGATAACATCATCTCTTCTTGCTCATGAAACGACGTCGAATCAGCAATTCTCGTTTCTTGTTTCTTTCGTTTGTAGATATGATTCATTGTTGAATAGAAGAGTTACAAGATTCATCAATCTTTATAAGTTTCTTCACTATACGTTTTATCTTTGAAGTTTGGTTTTAGTTGATCATTTGATTTTAAAATGCAAGATTGAAATTTATTTGTATAGCTAGAATTTACATGCTAAAACGTTATAATATTATTTTGTGAGTCGAATGTTAATATCATTACAACTGTAATAAACAATGAATATTGACCATAAACCAGGGATTAATTCTGATATAAATTATTCCAATAAATAAATCTTGCATGCAAGAACCGGTTTGCTTTGAACTTAAGTAACCGATTCCAGTGTGATTAACCGGAAGACAAAACAGAACCATAAATCTAAGCGGTATTATTAATTGAACCAAAAGCAAGAGGTCCAGGTAAAAGTTTGTATAGTTATATGGTAAGGGTAATTGTTGTCTAAGCTTAAGAAAAGCAAGAGCGTAAAATCGAGTTTACATAGAGACAAACTATCCAAGGATTTTTTTCCAATATTATTCCTAAATCTATCATACCTTGACCAAGAAGCAAAATCTCATCTTTTCATTCCTAATCCCTTGAAATATATTTGTCAAATCGTCTTTGTTCTCAATTTTAAAGAAGGAGAAAATCCATAACTAACGAAGAGATGTTTCGAAGAATTTGGACTGAAGAAGATGAAATTCTGCTTCTACAAAGTATGGTAAATTATAGGAATGATATTGAAAAAAACTTTGGAGATGTAAAATAGTTAAAGTAATCGGAAGAATTTTGTGTTGTTTTATTCAATACAATGACAATCTTATATAGTTACGTCGAAGATTGGTCTTCAAGGTTAGTATATATATTGAATGTTCTAAAATGTAATATTTCTTTGGAACAATTTCTATTCAAGGTTAGGATATATATATATACTAAATATATTCTAAAAGGTTAGAATAGACACTAAGTATCTATTCTGAATGTAATATTTCCTTATGTAAAGAGATACATCATTTAATCATCATAAAAAAATTCGTATCTTGGATAAGATTTCGAATACCCCAGTGAAGAGAAATTCATATAGGGACTGATTAGCAACAGTTTTTATTGCTCTAAAAGTAAAAAATAATTTAGAGCACTGAAAATAAATCAATCGTGTTCTATGTTTATTTTTTTTGCTTTTGTTGCTCTCGAAAACCAATTTTTTATTTATATAATCTTTGTAGTTGTAGAAAACCAAAAACCTAGAGGTCGATTGGTAAGGGCTGTAGCCTTGAATTTTTTGCTATAGGATTTAAGCGGTAAGTTTTTTGACTGTAGATTTTTTTGCTATATAAATTTATATTTGTAAAGTTTATAAATTTTGCCTCTAGGTTTTGCTTTCCATAACCAAAAAATATTCTATAAATTAAAAAATGGGTTTTTAAAGCAACAAAAACAAAAAATAAACCTAAAGCATGATTGGTTTAATTTTAGTGTTGTGGAAAGATTTTGCTTTCTAGAACAACAAAAGTTGTTGCCAATCAGCCCTCTAGAGCCAAAATTTATGAGCTTTACAAAAATAAATTTTTACACCAAAAATATCTACATCCAAAATACATAAAACCAAAAATGTACAGCCAAAAAATATAATACAACAAGAAATTCAAAATTACAACTCTTACCAATCAGCCCAAGCCTATATGCCCCATTAGTTTCCATTATGATAATACTTTTTCTCTTGATTTAAAAGAGAAAAACTAAATAATCATCTTTGTGTATTATTGTTCTATAAACTCTAGAAAAACTCATAATAAATGATTCGAACAATGTGAAGATATACATCTCGAATCTCATTTCATTACAAACCAAAATTAGTCCGTCAAGAAAATCTTGAATTTACTCTAGTGTTCCCAATGGGGACTCAAAAGCATGATCATCGACTAGCCATTAACCATATTCTTGGAACCGTTGCTTCTTCTTATCGTAACCAATAATATAATTATTGTGAATTATAAACATGTTGTCCTTTTGTCTCATCAGCCCATGTTTTGTTATTGAAGTACAATCCTCCTGTTGGGAAAGCTGTCTGAGAAAGCAAGTAGAGATCCACCAGATGAGCTGTTTTGGTAAGTGCCAAGTTAAAAGAAGGCTGATCATTTGCTTTGAAACGGTTGGACTCAGACCAAACTTGAGCTTGAAGTTCCTCAATCCATTTTTCCATTAGAAGCTTTGCACCATCCGTGGGACGCAATGCAGCTACATATATAAATTTCTCCATTTTTATTTGGATGTGGTAGATCATGGGAGTGATTCAATGGCTTAATCTAGCGTGAAAATCAAACTAAAAATAAGATAAAAGTAATACACTAATTAAGATATATAAAGATGGTGTGAATTCACATACGTTAGGCACGTCGTCCATGAAGTATGCGTCCTGGCTTCCATCCAAATACTGAAATGGATCTGTCAACCAGACCATATCAACATCGTTGTACATAACATTGTAACCTAGCTCCAAGATGTGCAAGAGATGTTGTGGTCTCCGAGCAGTGAAATTGAAGAAACCCTTTTACATATCATAAAAAAATATATAGTTTAATTATCACACACTGGAATAGAGCATATATAATGTTAGATGGTGATAGATCTCACATCGGAATTTAGAGTCACTCTAACCTAATATATATAATCTAAAGATCAATTCACTCATTATCAATTGATTTTGAGTTGGAAACTCATAATTTATCATATAATCATTCAATACTTGATCAAGATCAGAAAGAAAATCTTTTTATATAGACTATGCAAGTTTATGAATCACCAATATCAGAATTAGTTTGAGTCGGAAACCTATAAAACTTAGGAAAAATTGGCTAAATGACATCTTTTTGATAATTTTATTAAGTCCATAACCAAAAACCCTAAATTACCATTATTCAACATATTTTCTATAATATTTGCCAAACTACCCTTTTAATTTTTTATTTTTTTTGCATTTTAATATCATCTTTCCTCCTTCATTTTGTTTACATTATATCTTTTCATAAAAAAACTAATTCAATTTTAATATTTAATTTTTAAAAACATAGTTTTTTTTCAGTTTCGGAAAAAAACATAGTTCTTTTTCAGTTTCGGAAAAAAACATAGTTTTTTTTTTCAGTTTCAAAAAAAACATAGATTTTCTACACATATAAACTTAAATTTTTTCAAAATGAATAATTCTTTTTTATAAAAAAATGAATATACACCAATATATAAAATGTCTATTTGATATAGAATATTTATTTATTTTATTAAAAATCAATTTATATATAATGTTGAAAATATCTCAATAACTTTAATTTATTTGTTCTTTTATTTTTTTTCTTTTTCTTCATATATTCTCCTACTCCCCCTAATCATCTTTTTCATCTTCCTTCTTCATTCATCTTCATCATCCTCGTATTCTTGCTCCTCCCATCCTCCTCCCCACCTCTTAATCTACTAACCTTCTTACTTGTCTTTCTCTTTCGTATAGTTGTACAATATAAAATAAAATATTCAATTTTTAACAGTTATTAACTAATTTTATATACAACACAGTATATAGAATGTCTATTTAATATAGAATATTTATTTTTTATTAAATAATCAATTTGTACATAATGTTTGAAAAAATCTCATCAACTTTAATATTTTTCTTTTTTCCTCATTTCTTTCTGCTACTCCTCTCCATACACATCATTTTATTCCTCTTCCTTCTCTCATTCCTCTTCATCATCCTCCTCGTACTCTTTCTCCTCCCACCCCTTTCTCCTCCCATCCTCATCCTCTTCCTCTTACTCATCTTCTTCTTTCTTATAGTTGTATTATATAAAATAAAATAGACAATTTTTAACAACTATTAACTAATTTTATATAGAATACCAGTATATATAATGTCTATTTGATATAGAAGTCATGTGTAATATAATTGAATAGTCATGTATAATTTGAATTTAATAATCTTGTGGTTATGCTATTGAGTAGAAGTCATGTGAACTATAACACAAGAATATAATAGCAGAAGGAAGACTTTTTGGCTCATTTCTCCTCCATGTAAGCAAAAAATTTCTTTCTTCGAATTAATTTTGATAATACACTACAAGAAAACATATCGGATTGCGACGGTCAATCCTGTCGGAAACCGGTCAGAAAATGCTTATTCCGACCGCTTTCCGACGGGAAAAAGGTGTCGCTTCGACTTTGTCGGAAAATTGCGATGGTTTCCAACGGGAACATTACGACCACATCTCCTGTTGAAAACGGTTTGACTTCTCCTGTCAGAAACCGTAGGAAATAATCCCGTTGAAAATTATCGAAAACCGTCCGAAACCAAATATATATATACATAATTACCGTTTTTGGTAATAATAATAATAATAATAATAATAATAATAATAATAATAATAATAATAATAATAATAATAAATTGATAAAAATATAAAGGAAATTGTTTTAAAACTTTTTTAAATTGATAAGTGTTTAAATTTTTTTTGCTAATAATAATATATTGAAAATGGTTTCTTACAATACAAATATACCATAAATGTTTATAAAAATTTCAATAATTTTAATTCAAAAATTGTTTAAAAAAATACTATAATCAAACAAATGCATCAAAATAAATTTAATAAAAATATTTTTTAATGTTTTCTAATGCAAAGGACTTATAAAATTATAATATAAACACATAAAATCATCAAAATCTAATTTAAGATAATTAAATATGTAAAATAAAAAAATTTCAAAACTTCAAAAATCTCAAAATCAAGAAAATCAACCATGTTCTCTACCTAATTACCGGAAATCTTCACCTAAATCCTAAGATCTAACAAATTAAAACTCTTATATACCAAAAAAATCTTAAGAAATTGAGCAAAATTAGAAAACTTACATGATAAAAGGTTGAGAGATGGAAGGAAGAAGAGGAGCCACTAAGAAAAGTTGATATCCGCCGAACAAAACTCAGCAACGGTGAAGAAGAGAAGAACTCGGTGGAGAAAAATATATGTTTTGATTATAAATTAAAAAAAATTCCGTCAATGTCCGTCGGAAACCGTCACAGTTTCTACGAACCGTCATTTTCTGTCGGAAAATCAAAAAATTGCCGCATACATTTCCCACTTCCAAAATATTTTGAAAAATTTATGTTTTCTTTCGGAAACCGTAGAAAATATTCCAACAGTCTCCGACGGAAAATGTTAATATTATTTAATTATATAAAATTAAAATTAAAAACTATTTCCCTTCTGACGGGAACGTAAATATTATTTTATTATATAAAATTTAAATTAAAAACCACTCCACCGTCGGAAACCGTTGGAAATATTCCAACAGATTCCGACAAAAAACATAAATATTATTTAATTATATAAAATTTAAATAAATAAAAAGTATTTTTTGTCGAAAACGGTTGGAATATTTCAACGGTTTTTGACGGTAGGAAATTTTCGACGGAACATACTTTTCGGTCAATTTTTGTCGGTTTTCCGATCGATATTGTCCGACCACTTTTTCTGTCGGAATTGTAGTCGGAATCTACAATATTTTTTTGTAGCTAGTGATAAACAAATATGTTTTAAGGGATAGAATAGTAAATAGTTAGGGCAAAGTGTCATTGACTTAATTAGTCCATTAATAGTCATATATTCTTAATAAAATTATCAAAAAGTGACATTTTGCCAATTCTCCCTAAAACTTAACAAGATCGAAGGTCCATTAACTAAACGTGGAACATTTACCTGAGAACCAAAACTGTGTGCAGTTTGAGAATCAAGAGCTGGAAGAATGAGAACAGCATGGCCAGGCCATTTTTGGTTGACTTTGTAAAGAGTAGCATAATCCTCAGCGATCACGAGGACTTTGTTTTGATGGTTCTGTCTATAGACGCTAATTAACTAGTTGTTGACGAAAGGCAAGAAGGGTGAGCTCACGGCGCAGACGTTCACAGTGCCGTTCTCAGCCACGAACTTGGCGGCTTGAGCAAGAGAATAGTCACGCCAGTCAGAGACCTTGTTTGGAGATGGGAGTAAGGGATATCCTGACCAAGGTAATATTATACCCAAGAAGATGAAGAGAGAAGGAGGAGAAAGAAACCCTTGCGGCTGACCAGAGAGAGATTATAAGAAAGAGAAGCAGAAGAAGATTGTAAATATCTTTAACATCTGACCTAATTTGCGCGATAGGTTCAAATATTTAATGCTTAAATCCATATAGTAAATTATACACTTGTAGAATATCTTTTGTTATATATTGAATCCAAAAAAATTAATTTATAGACAATATTGTGGAGGGTTAGGCAACTATCCAAATTCTAACTTCAATAAAAAAGTATTCTCTATTTAATTTTTTTCCAATAATAATTGGATTGACATGATTTAATCCGTAGTACTAGTAAAAAAAGGCAAATACCCGCGAAAAATTTGTGGGTATATACAAAGAAATTTCGTGGCTTTCCGTGGGTAATTATTTATTCTTTTTTTTCCGCATCCGCGGGGATTCGAACTCGGGTCTCAATTGAGTGCTTTTAATCCCTTTTTTTTGGCAGAAGTGGGATTTGAATTCGGGTCACTTATGGGTCATTCTAAAGACATTATCAGCGGAGCTAGGGACAATTCTTAGTAAGCAATACCATAATTAATATATATCATTAGTAATGGATGTTCGTAATTATTTAAGATAGTTTATTTTTTTTAATACGGTCATCGAATTTTCATTTCATGTGAATTTTTTTATAATGATATACCAGTAATTATGTATTCTATAGGAAAAAAAAATTTAAACATCACGACACAATTTTTTAGTAGAATAGAGCAAGCTATATTAATAAATATTACAATGTACTTTCAAAATTTGAAATTAAAAACACAATAACTACAACACACTGCATATAGCTTAGGGATGGGAATTCGGGTCGGGTCGGGTCGATCGGTAATTGGGTTATTCGGTTAGTAGAAAACCACTCCGAAATAACCGAACCAAAAAATTGGGTCGGGTAGAGTTAGAATTTTTTTTTTTTTTTGGGAAAAATTCAAAAAAAATTCGAAAAACTCATGAAAAGCCACAAAATATTTTGTGGGTAAAATAATACCCATGAAATGCCACCAAAACATTGTTGGGTAAAATAATACCCATGAAAACTCACAAAATTTTTCGTAGGTAAAACAATACCCACGAAATGCCACCAAAACATTAGTGGGTAAAATAATACCCACGAAAACCCACGAAATTTTTCGTGGGTAAAATAATACCCACGAAAAATCCACCAAAAGCCACGAAAAAGTTCGTGGGTAAGTAATTACTGTTCATCGTGGGTTTTCGTGGCATTTCGTGGCTTTTGGGCTATACCCACAAAAATTTTTGTGGCTTTTTCGTGGGTATAGCCCTTTCTTTTACTAGTGTAGCCAAAGTTTTCCAACTAGAGCTGGGTGGAATTCGAGATGAGAATGATACATTTAGTCCATTTCAGACTGGACGTTGTGTTTTTAACCAGATAAAAACCATGCGTGATAATATTTGGATTTTAGGAAAAAAATTAAGGTCACGAAATATGTGACTGAGCTGACTTGCTCCTTATTTAATTTGACATCAGGTGATGAGTTCGAATCTCAGCTTGCTGTGGTTGGAGCATTTAGGCATCCAATTATTGTTAACGAAAAAAAATTTAGGTTATAAATCATGTCTTGTAGATCCAATTGTTGGAAAAAAAATATTTCAAACCAAAAAAATATCTCTATGATCTTAAGGTGGTGAATTAAATAAATTAGGAAATGATAATTCAATCATGTATTTTGAATGATTTAGATTTATAAGTTTTTGGATGTTTTTAAAGAATTTAGAAAATTTGTCATTTTTGATTTTATAACTTTTTGAAATTCCACTTAAACTATTATATTTATGTGCCAATATATATGGTTCAATTGGCTTATCTCTGATTTAGCTAGATACCAGGTAGTGAATTCGAATCTCATCATGTTCCATTTGGACAACTTAGACTATGAATCGGATCTTGTCGATCCAATGGTTACTTATTGACAAAAAAAACTATTATATTTATGTAATTTTTTCCAAAAGAAATTCTAAAACACTTTAAGTTATTAGAAACTCAATGTCGAAAATATTTTCTTAATTATATTTAATTTGATAACATTTTAAAAAATGATTTGTGTAATAAGAATAAATATGAAAAGGTTTTTCAAAACTCATAACTAAATGACTTAATTTATCACTTTAACAGATGATTTTAGATATTTTATTGAATATATTACGCTTCTTTTAAGTCATTAATCGAAAACTAATAAATGAATTTAGGCATAAGTCCAACCACGTTGGACTTGGAAAACGCCTATGATATCCAAATCTTTAAAGGTAAACCATTTTGTTTTATAATACAGTCAACTCTAGTTATCAATGGATAATTAGTGATATACATCGTGGTTGTCATGATTTGATACAGAGATCACTAATAATTACGTGAGATTTTTTTTCGCACAAGAAATGTGTTCACGATGTTCGAAAGTGAACATTGTTCCAATATACTGCACAGTTACATGTAGCTTCTACATGCACACATGTGATTGGTGATTGCGTAATTATTTAATACGATTAAGCAAAAAAAAATTATTAATGAAAACAAATAATACAATGGTATTTTCTGTTTTCGCCTAAGAAATACAACGAAAGATTTACTACATAGAAATTAGGATTTTGTTGCAGATTTACATAAATAATACAATTTTCCTTTTTATCTTTATTTTTCTTTTTTATTATTATTATGCAATGTTAATTTGTATCTCAAACTAATTATGTTGCGATCAATGGCACGACCAAAAAAAATTATGTTGCGATCAATGGTAAATTCAGTAATATATGTCTTGGGCATATCATATTTAACTGTCATAAACTGTGAATGGGTCCTCAAGGCGTGCACTAGCTCGTGAGAAATCATAATATTTGTCAAAACTCAATTGTCAGTCCCAAAACCAGATTGTGTATGCGAGACAATATCATGCAAAAAAGGCTGCAATCACTTGGATAACACCTTGGCAACAATTTTATACAGAACATTGCATAAGTTTATAAGACGATAATCAGCCATGGAAGACAAGAAATGCTCTTATCTTTGAGAAAACTATATTGGAACCAGCTTCGATTGTATGCAGAGGCCGTGAAGAATCTGAGGAATGGTTTCAGGCCAATAATAAGGATAATGAAGACAATCGGGAATCATCCACTCTGATGCAGAGTAATGAAAGATGGAGTAAGCCACCAATGCCATGGTTGAAGTGCAATATTAGCTACTCCTGGGATCATTCTAAACGAATGAGCGGTGCGGCATACTACATGGAATGAGAGCCTTTTCTAATGTATCACAGCCCTTGCAAGCTGCCTTATTAAGTTGTCTATGGGCGGTAGAAAGTGCACACCATACACATAAAAAAAAAGGTGATCTTCGAAGTAGATTCGCAACAAGTCTATACCACGCTGTCTGAGTATCATCAACAAGTGACTTCAAGAGGCCTGATCGCGCTAAAACGGCCATCTGAATGCACTACACAACTGGCCCCTACAATGCGTTCCCACGACATGTAACCAAATTTCGATGGCAATGGCTTGCTTGGTTAAAGAGGAACAAAGATACCAATCATACATTGCTACTGCTGGACCTGCCTGGTTACAAAGTAAGATCGATTATGAAGCAGCGCCCTCTGCAGCCTTGTAATCCACTTTCGCATAGATTCATTAAACAGCTATGTCTATAGCTGGTCATTTGTATGTGTACCTAGTGGTATGCTCTGTTTCTCAGCTTGTGTAACAAATACTATGGTTTTCCATTTATTAATAAGAAATATTTGCGGAAAAAGACAATATTTTCTATTATGATTGTAATGTAAAGAGATACACATCTTAATTGTAAAAAAAACAAAGAAAAAAGAGATACGTAGCTGGGAGAAGATTCGTATAGCAGAGAAGAGAAATTAACACCATTGCAGGTATACAAAAACTCAATTCGATTTGTATGTCGTCCTCTGAAACGAAGAAGTTAAAACTCTGCATTTTTGTTCAAACGCTTTCATTTTTGTTCTCTCAAGACAACATAGAACAATCACAAAATCTTGAAACATGTTAAACTTGTAAAAAGCATCAAAGGTACATTAAAAGCCTTACTGAGCAACTTGTAAGATCATTAAGGCATTTTAGAATCCTCAGTTTCTGTGCCAGTTGTCGTAGCATTTTGAGAGTCTTGGAGTAACTTCATTTGGTGTTCTGCGTGTTCTCTCTCGCATTGAGTCACACCAACGATGATGTCAACCATTGTTCCCGTTGTGCCAAAGAAGACAAGTGGACCTAGGGACTTGCGTTTGATACCCACTGGGATTGCGACCAATGCGCCTAGGACTGAGAATACCCATGTTCCTAATGCACTGCACCCAAACAAAAAGTCAAAAAGTTTCACACTTAAGGATGTTTCAACTCCAAGCACAACAACAACCACTTTTATACACCAGAAAATACAAGATACCGATACCAATATTAGATGCTAAGGTTACTTCTTTTTCCAAATCAAACCAATGTCGTGGTTAAAGCATAATGGTGTGAACAATTGGAAGATGACTAAGAGTGACTACATAACTACTGCTCAATGATAAAGCTATGATTCCTAGACAATTAGATCGATAGTAGAGTTGAGAAACATACACCGAAACTGTATTCCTTACTCTTTCTAATGGTTTAGCTAACAATCAAACTTAATAGATGCATAAAGTAAGAAACTGACTTGGAAACAGTGCACTCCTCTAGATGTTTCACATTTTCCTGACTTCCCATCTTTGATCGTTCACTGAAACGAAACAACGATCGGTTAAAGTTATAACCAGACATATCTCTATACAGTAAGATAAAATCTCTGAAGGACTGCAATACTTTATCTAGATAACAATATGTATTCAAATAGAGCAAATCTTGGGTATTCAATACAATGTTAAAATCAGAAGCACAAATGATAGGAAAACAACATACTCAAAGGCTAGTGGAGCTACACAGTATGCAGATTCAAATCTCTATGAAGGGAAAACAAATGACTATCTTAAAACACACATAAACCCATGGAGCAATCTCTTTGCGGAAACTGGATTGCAACTGCGAGGATAAATAACAATTTCCCAACTTTTTGTTTGTAAATTCAGGTAAATAGCACGCAATGAGCTGAAACAAAACTAGTTGATATCCGGATCGTATAGAGTAGTTTCTCAATTAAGAATCATCACCACAGACCATGGAATTATCTGAAGATAAACAAGCGAGAAACGCAGAAAATAACATGAACAAACGACAACTAAAAACCAAATACATCTAACCTAACCACAACGAAACGAAGAAATCACAGGCAAAATTAAACTTTCTCAAATTAGGAAATGATTATTACCAGACGAGAAACGAAGATTAAGCAATGTTCCTTCCTTTATCGATTATACTCAAAGAAAGAAGAAGGGAACTCTAAAGAAAGTGGAGAGTCAAAGCTTCGCGTGACTAAAGCACGAGTCGGGTCGGGTTACACTAGGGAGTGAGTTTATCGGGTCGAATTAATTTTGTCAACCTGACACTAACCGAACCGAAATAGTATGATTTGACGGTTTAAATTTATCTTATTATGTTACATGGAACTAGCCCTGTCCAATTCGGGTATTGTATCAAGTTCGGTTCAGATTATTCGGGTTACAGGTTGTTCAGTAAAATAATTTAATTACCAAACTAAAGTTGAATTTATATCAGGTTGGAATATACTTGGTTTCGAATTTTTTTGTTTAAAGCCGAACAAATTATAATGATTAAAATTTTAAATTTTTTATAGTTAATAAAATAGATATCAAGGTCTAAAATTATGTTTTTATAAAAAATAACAAATAAACTAAGGAACACAATTTAATTCTACTTAATAAGTTTTTTGTTCTTGTCTGCTGCTTAATAGTTTTTCGTTATCATGCCTGCAAAAAGCATAGATATTAAAATATAATACTCAATTCAATTCATGTTGATAATAGAAAACACACATGTAAATGATTACTCTTAAGCTTGATGTCCTGCATCCCAAAAGTTATTTGATTCCTTTTGAGCTTCTGTTTTATAAATAAAATAATATTGAATTGTAATGCATTCTCCAGCTACTTAAAAGTGATGAGTTTAATTACAGACACGTATCTTCAGTAAGAGAATCCATGAACTCATACTCTTGCAACACTTGTTCAATACTCATTTTCCAATCAATTGAAAATGTCGTCTGAATCCAATTTTGTGTTACGATCAACCCTTCGACCATATAAGGTGATAAAGAACTTCTATATGCATCCAATATTTGACCTCTGGTACTAAAAGCTTATTCGGAAAACACACTAGAGACTAGAACTGCCAAAATGTCTCTTGCTATTTTTGATAAAACAGGAAACTTTGCAGAATTCACTTTCCATCATGACAAAATGTCATACTTCATACCCAATGTGTTAGTTGTTTCATTTGCAACCTTCTCCATCAAATATATCTTCAACTCATTATACGAATCTGCACATTTGATTCTCATATTGCATTTGGTGATATAGTGTAGAAAATATTGTTGCACGACGAGGCACATTACCCAATCCACCAAGCTCCACATTATTTCCAGAATTACTTTGGACTATCTTTGACCTATCTTTCTATACACTATGTGATATGATATACACTTTATATAACATGCGCAAGAGACTCAAAATAACTTCATTCATTTCAACATATTTCATGTTATCCTTTTCATACATATTAGCAAAACAAAGTGTAGCAAAAGCAATCTTGCTTCGTGGATCAAATACACTAGCAGCAATTAAGATTGTGTTTATGTTGTCCAAACAACCCCAATACTTGTCAAATTTATCATGCATTGGCTTTGCCTTTATTTGCATTTCTAGATCCGAATCATTATTCAATGAGAACAGGTTTGCTTGTATAGTGCATATCTCATCATAACATGAAGGAGATGTCATAGTTTTAAGTCCATAAAAAGCCAGTGTTGATTCATAAAATACATCCAAGAATTGTACCAATGGAGAAGCTTTGTCCCAGTCAACATCTAACGGTGATCCTACTCTTTTCTTTCCATCTTCTTCCTCCAAAAAATATGTATAATAAGGTCTATCCTCATTAGCCAAAATCTGAAAAGATGATCTAAACTTAAGTGCTGCAAACAACATGAGAAAAGTAGAATTCCACCTTGTAGCAACATCTAAAACCAAGCTACCTCTAGTGACCTTCTTGTCGACCCGCATCTGAAACAATTTAAATCGAGCATCAGATGATCTAAAGTACTTAATTGCATTTCTGATGGCAACCACACTACTATTAATCTTTGATAACCCATCCTTTGCAATTAAATTCAATATGTAGGCACAACAACGTACGTGCAAGAATTCTCCTCCAAGTATCAAAGCATCATCTCCCCAACTCATTAACTTCTTCTTCAAGATTTGAATTGCACTATTCATTAGCCTTAGCATTATCCACAGTGATTGTAAAAATCTTTTGGATACCCCACTCCAACATACAACTCTTTACTCTCTCTTTGCAATTATTTCTACCTTATAATCAGAGACTGGTTTAAAACTAATAATTTTCCTTTGCAAGCACCAGTTCTCATCAATAAAATGAATAGTAATAACCATATAACTTATGCAAGTAGTAGGTGTTCTCCATAGATATGTAGTTAAGCACAGTTTTTACTTTATCTTACTTAATAAACTCTTCAAACAGATCTTCTCTTTCTCATACAACCTCACAATATCTCTGGTAATTGTTGATCTCGAATGAATATTAAACAAAGGGAGAGCTCTACTACAAAAATATAAGAACCCTTGATTTTCCACAAATGCAAAAGGTAGTTCTGCCAAAACCAACATTATAGCAGTAGCATTTCTGCAGTCATCATTGTTGAATTTAACTGCAGCAAGTTGTCCATCTCCACCATCTCTAACCAACTCTTTTTGAGCATTAGACTCAATAAAAGCTTTGTATTGTTCGCATATTTTGTTATGATTCCACAAACTAGTAGTCCCAGTTTTTCCATTATATATCATACTTGAATTGCAGTAATTGCATATGACATTTTCTTTATTATCCACTGATTTAGTGAAATGATTCCATACTCCTGAACGAGAAACATATGGCTTTTTTGATTTAGGCGACATGATCTCATCATCTTGGATAAAAACTCGTTTCTGCTTTTTATCACATGAATCCACCATCTACAATAAATATAAAAAAATTACTACGATTAGTATGTTAGAAATTGATTACTATGTTAGAAATTGATTATAAATTAGAAACTAAAAAAGCAGATATCATAAAATATCTTATCCTATAATAGCAGACGAAGAAAAACGAAATGGCGGCGCAAAAAGAGAGGAATAAAGATTCGTGAATCGTGAGAAAGGAATAGAAAGTGGCGACTATAAAGTTTGATTATATACTAATCAATATAGGGTTACATACCACGATTGGGCTAAACGTGGCCCAAACACATTCAAAACTAATTAGTAATTACAATATATATAATATTATAATAAATACTAAATAGATATGAACTATATATAATCGGGTTATTCGGATTATTCAGGTTATACGGGTAAAATTCAATCCGAACCTGAATCCGACGGGTTCTTCAAAACTATATCCAATCGGATATTTAGGATTATCCAAAATATAACTAAATTACATTATCTCGGTTTGGTCGGTTCGGATAACCTAAATTGGACAGGCCTATATGGAACAGAACCCACTCGTTATCTAATTTTGGTGTTCACCACCATATTAGGATAAATTACAGCTTACAAAGTTAAAAAAAAAAAATGACTTGTACATTTTTTTATTTTCAAGTTTGTTTTGCAACGATTAAACGTTCAATTTTTTTTAAAACCTTTTTCGGTTAAACAACGGTTTTTTTTTTTTTGACAACCAAACAACGTTTAGTAATCGTTTATTCATAACAATATAGTTATTTCAATAAAGGAATATATGAACTTGCAAACAAACAAAAACAATTGTCTAATAATAGATAACATTACATTGACTATAAAAATCGTCTAGACAAACCCAATACTGTCACCAATAAAACATCTTAAGTATTGGAAATAAGCAGATCTTTTTATATTTGCTGTAATAATCTAATGGCATCTCAAATTTTGAAGAAGATATGCAGTCTCATAACAATTACAGCTTTATTCACCATGATGTTCTCACCACAAATCTCACATTCGAATAAAACAGACATGTGTATCAACCATTGTGTCTCAAACCAGTGTTTGAAAGAGGTCGAACACGCGACTCCTAAGATGTGTGAGGATGCTTGCAAAAAACTTTGCAATGAACAACAAACAGCTCAAGGCAAATACATTGTTCCTCCGAAGAAAAATCGATTCTGCAGAAGGATTCCTAAAGCGTGCTCAAATTAATTTAAAATCACAAAAGCTCTCGTCGTTTTGTTTCTCCATATTATGTAATATGTTATTCGACATTTCATATATATATGGGTCCTATTGTTCTTATCTGCATGATAAAATTAGTTTTCTTCAAACTAAAAGAATGTCATCTTTGATTCTATACCTTTTGTTTCCAGCTACGTAATTCATTTTATGATGTTTTCATGTATCTCCACATCTCTCTACTCGCGAATCGCAATCGATCTAGAGTTCTTCTCGTCCAACTTAAATGAATCAGCCCAGACTTGAAGCCTTTCAATATGTAGTTAGTTTGATTCCATTTCTTCACCAAATAATCAAAACTATCAAAGACGCCCATGAATGGCAAGAAGCACAAGATAAAGAAAAGCTTGAGAATAAGAAGAATGATGGGAAGAAAGAAAATTGGAGAAGTTCGGTGGTTACACCTGCAAATCGGAAATCTTCCAACTCTACGTACACCTATCAGACCCAGTTTATATCTATCTAAATTATTCGGTTGATAAAGAAAAGTAATTAACACAAACCAAATACAGTTAGTTTTATAAATAACATATAGATTTAATCTTATATGTTCATCAAATTCTAGTGACTTTTATTGTGCTCTTTAATTTTCTCTTGCTAGTAAGATAAATAGTCATATATTTACGCTAGGTTCAGGCGTCTCTTCCTTTTAGTCCTCTTCTCTATGTGTTTTAGAAGCGTAAGCACAATAAAGTAGATAGAATATTTGAAAAATGTCCATATTTTGTTGTTATTAATTATTTTTACGAGTACACGAAAATGGAAAAAACTTAGACTAGCAAACAAAGAGAATGATCTAAATATGAGAAAGTGATTAAGTAAGGTGTGGTTGCAAATACGCAGAAGAGCAATAAGCTAATCTAAACATTGTTTCTGTCCGAAATTCATTCTCTTGTTCTTCAATTTCTAGTTGTTCGCCCTAGATTCTATGAATCCCCTCGTCCTTCATTCCTTTGGATCTCAGAATTTCCTTCCCAAAAAGACCTTTATTATGCAGCCGAATAGTGATTTTCGGCAGGATAATAGGCTGATCCGAGGCCAACAATGACAAATCCCTGGCCTCGGTCTTGGTTTATACAGACTTGTGGTTCTTCTTCGCTTAATGGTCAAGCTTCTAGTCTTGTCCTTGTCCTTAATGTGTATTCGAGTGTTTAATTTGTTTACTAGGCCGGACTTGACTAGCTTATTAGGCTGAGAGGAAGATCTATCCCAAACAATTTCCTTGTAGTAATGTATCCTTCATTTATATTTTCAATCATGTTGATCTAGCATGCACATACTTAAAAGTTAAAACCATAGAGGTAAATACTATTCAACTCACAAAATTCTTTGTGAGAGAATATTTTGTGGATTTTAAAATAGAATTTCATAACAATCCGTAATCAAAAACCATAAAAATGCCACTTAATTACCTAATATAAATCAATTGGGCAAAGTCGTGTTTATAATTCATTTATAATCAAACGTCGATTGTAATAAAGTTAGTCATTATCTTAATAAATTTATTTATGTGAAAATATTATCATAAATGACAAATTGACAACTATATACTATCGTTTTATGATTTGACTTGCAAGAAAAAGATTGTCGCCTTCTCTTTGTCATTTCATCTAACGTTAATTCTAGACGTAATCGATTATGTAGTTTCTTTTCATTTATCATTTACAAAACAACCAAATTATTAATATTATATTTATACGAAAAAACGACATATAACTTTCTAGACGTGCCAGAATTTAGATATAATAATGTAAAAGTAGTTATTAGTTAATTTTATGTTGTTTGATATATAACTAATCACGTACGTACGATAATAAAATCGAATACACCAAACGTTTAGATTTGGTGAAATGGTATGTTCACAATATGATTAGAGATTGAACTAATTCTTTTATTTTGGCCATTAATATCTATATAAATTAAAGAAATTCCTTGAATAGTAACAAGTCTTTTGTTGGCAGATCCGCCACCAGATTTCTTACCAAACATAAAATGAATTCAACGATTCTTGTTGGATGTTGATTATACACAACTTATTACTCTACGCATTAATGGTGTTAGAAGGTGATGTTACAATAAATAAATTATAGGTAATCAATATAAAAATTGGTAGTTTTGAAATGTAATTTTTTTAATGATATTTTTGAAAAGAGGTTGACCAAAAATGGTAATTGATACAATTTTAACCAATTTTTCTTTCTTATATATTAATAAAGGGGTAACTAAAAAGCAAATTTAGACAAAAAGAAATCAAAAATTTTAAGTTTGGTAAATAAAAATATATTTCTGTGTTATAAATTCATATTATGAAATGTAAAGCTGGCATCACTGTGGGAACATTATATATGTTTTATGAGGAATGTTTAAATTTTTTGGGTTGTCAATAGGGAATGTTTAATTATTTTTTTATTGTGAAAAGAGGCAAACCTCCCAAATTTATTCATACACCAAAAGAATCAAAAACAACGACTTCACAAGGTCAAAACTCCAAACGAGTCATCCTCAAAAACGTCATCCGAAATATAATCAAATGAACAAAACTTAAAGATAAAGAAAACGCATAAACAGCTAATCTATCGGCTAGACGATCAGCCTCTCTATACCCATGAGAAATCTAGACTATACAATCCCTAGAAATGAAATCATAGCACATATTACCAACTTTGAATCCACTTCTAACTCCAATCTAGTAATCCCACGTTCCCAGGCGATATATAACTCATAATATACCCTCCATAACTCTGTTAGAGGTACCGTGCAAACACTTATATTCAGAGAAAAGCCACCAATCCATTCTCCCTCGTTGTCGCGAAGCACGCCTCCTGCAGTAGCAAGACTCGAATCATCTCTAACCGCATCATCTATATTAAGCTTAAACCAGCCGGAATTCAGATGTTTAATTTTTATAAATTAAGTTAATCTCATCCAATTTAAACTGGAAAAAAACTTGTAAGAAATTTTTTTTTAATATATATTTCATTTTTTGATATATTGTTAGTAAATAATAAATTCAATGCAGATGGTCTTTATTTTAGTGGTATGTGGTAAGTTTACTAAAAATATGTGCACTTGCATGTCTAGAAATCGAATCCTACTGTCTACATTATATAGAAACTTGGCTAATTGGCCAGTCAGCTGAGGTCCAGTGTTAATAAAAATAATAATAAATCCAATAAGCTATTATTGTACGAAAAGCATGTTTGATTTTGTAAGAAAAAAAAATACTTAGAGTCAAAAGAAAAAAACAGGAAATTAGATTTTCGTTTAGTTTTTAAATATGTAACTGTGTGTGTAGTGGCACGTGCCAGAGATAAGCAACAGTAAAAGCTAAAAAACCGTTTATGTTTGGATCCGTCGACCAATATATTCCCGTCTTGAACGGGGACCCTTCTCTTCCTCACCATCCAACGGCTCTCCTTCTCCTCTTCACTTCATCACCCGTCACATTTTCATCCAACGGTCCTTCTTAAATCTATTTTCATTTCTCTCCCTCTCTCTCTCTTTAAATTAAGCCCAAACCCGGTCCATTTGTTCTCTCCTGATTCTCTTCTCTCTCTTTCTTACTGAGCTTCGCCGTTAAATTTCTCCGGTACTGGAAAATTGATAACGATCAGAGCAAAAGTTCCTGTTTTACTTGAATTTTTTTCTTGTGATTACAAATCTCTCTCTCTTTTGAAATCTTGCGTCATGATAGTTACGGGAGGTGAAGCAGCGGTTAGTGTACTCTCGCCTGAGATGTTGCCGGAGAAATCGAAAACTTCGGTGGTGACCTGAATATCACTTGCGTGATCGAGGATTTTTGTTTTTTTTTTCGTGTCTATTGTTTCGAAATGGAAGGACAGGCGAAGCTTACGAGGACACAGTCATCGTCTACTCCGGTCACCGTCGACGGTTAGATCATCTTTTCACAGCTTAACTTCAATCGGCGAAGGGGATTTTAGCGATAAGCAAGATCTAGAAGCCGGAGAGAAAGAAGAGAAGCAGAGAAGAAAACCGATTAAACCATTCGGGTCAAGTCCTCGAACCGGTTTAACCCGGATTAATCCGGGTCTTGCTTTGACTATGGTATCTCTCTCTTTCTCAGCCTCTCATCGTTCTTCTTCTTCGTCGTCCTTCTCTCAGACTGATGAGATTCTCACATCGGAGAATCTTCTTTTAGCTTTAATTTTTGTCGCCGTCGCTCTCTTCTTCGCCTCGAAGAATATCACACGTCTCAACCAAAGCATACACGCAATCAAGCATATCTGCGACGAAACCACCAAACACTTAGGGTTTCAGAGCAAAAACTCAAAATCGAAACAAACGGTGCAGTGGTACATCGGAGACGATTCAAA